>JANVCQ010000004.1:23504525-23522521 GCA_025531925.1 Erythroxylum plowmanianum
TACTTTGAATGTATTTGATTTGTTTAGCTTCCAATTATGAATTGTTTATGATTTGATTTGAATTCCAGACTTAAAGTCCGAGGAGTTTGTTGTATGGATATATGTATTGGAAGTGCTTCGATTTGATGTGAAATCCTGTATGATATATGTGAATTCTCAACGAAAGTTGAATGCCGAACTTAGGTCTGATGATAATGAGTTCTGATTTAAACAACACATGTGATTATATGATATGACATAATCAGTAATTGATGTATTTCATAAAATGCATGCTCAGATAAAGACGTTATGACTTGAGTAGCCATTTTGAAACGCTTCCACGTAGAGCTTTGCTTCGTGATTTCTGATTCTGCACGTAGGGCTATGCTCTGTGATTATGTTCTGATTGAGCCCTATGGGCCAGTATTTGTATAAGTATGTGTTAGGCACTCGGTCACAACAATAAGAATGAATGTGAGTCTCATGCATATAGCATTATAAGACTGAATTCTTGAATGATATGCAAAGAGAAAATAAGTGATAAATTGATATGAGTTGTTTGCTTATATTGAACTGTGTGGTCTTATGAGATACCATGTTATGTGAATATCAAGAATATTAATATGATCTGAATGAATATCTGTGAAATATGTGGTATGAGTCTATAATCCGGTGAACTCATCAATGATGGTTCACTCATTGAGTTCGCAAAACTCATCAAAATTGTAACGTTGTCTTTTCAGGATTGAGAGACAAATTTAGCTACTGAGAGGCTCCACTACCGTGTAGATTGTGTTTTAACAAGAGCAGCCATGGTTCAAAGGTCAGTCAGCTGGGGTTTTTAGGATGGTTTAGATAGATGGTCATGTTTTCCTCTTTTATGTAGTACATTTGTACTAGCTTTTGTTAATGTACATGTAAAGAGGGTCGAAAGACACATGTAGACTCTTGGTTTGAGAAATGAAATGAAAAAAAAAGATGGATTTAGAAATAATGTGAATTTCCATTGATGCTTAATAAGTGAATTATGATACGATGCCATGTAAAGTGAGTGTAGTGATCGAACGTAGCGTGCCCTTATCCTAGGGTATGTGCCGGAATGACCTTTGGGTGTCCCAGTGCGTATCTTAGGGTAAGGGGGTGCTACAGAAACCAACTCTATAGTGATGGATTAGGAGGAAAATACGGACACGGCTCAAGAAAACTCACTATAATGGAATGCTTTTAAGTCTACACTTAAGGAGACTACCATGGAAAATGTTAATACTCAAATTGAAGATGGAAAGGAATAATAGATAAATATAAAGGGAAAAGTAGTAGAGGAGTTTGAAATGATAATAACCAATAGAAGAAGATCAGGCAGATCAAAAGGAAAGAACTATTTAGCAGATCAAAAGGAAAGAAAAAAGTGGTAGCCTTGCAAGCTCCTACCTGATCTTTATTAAGAGCGTTATAATTTGGAACATAAGAGGGATAAATGTCCCTCTAAAAAGACAAACTGTAAAGGATTTGGTTTTAGAGAAAAATCTTGTCGCTTTAGGCTTATTAGAAATAAAAATATCACAACTGTAAATTTGCCTTGGGTTTTTGGGAGTTGAATGGAGAATACATTCTAATCAAATGTGTTACTACAAAGCCAAGATCATCATAACTTATAAATCAGACAGGGTAACAATAAAAACTATTTTCAATTTTAATTAGGTTATACACCTCAATTATGAATTTGTGGGTGCTCTTGGAAGTTTTGATCTTTCTATACTATATTTTGCTAACTATGGATTCTAGAGATCTAAACTATGGGAGGATATAAAGGGACTACACTCATCTATCAGAGGACCTTGGGCCATGTCAGGTGACTATAATTGCATTCAATCCCCAATAGAGGTAGAGGGAAAAAATTAAGAATAGAGGAAAGGAGAAGGAGTTAGATGATGTAACCCAAGGAATTAACACAATGGAACCAATATATGCTGATCATTCCTGGATGAAAATCTAATGCATAACAAGCAATATAGCTTCTAGATCTCCATTCAGGCTCTTCAACTATTTGACAAGTAAATAAGGATATGAAGAAACAGTAAGGAGAAGTTGGCAAATTGAGGTAGAAGGATTTAAATAATTACAACTTATAATAAAATTACAGAGAGTAAACAAGGAATTGAAAACTTCACTAAGAAAAACAAGCTAGATTCAGCTATGAACCTACAAAAAGTGAAGAAAAATATGAGGAGAGCTCAACAAGATTGCTATAAATTCCCTCATGATTTGAGGTTGAAGATAAAGGAAATCTTATGCTTGAAGGATTATAATTATACACTAAGCTTGCATAGCTCTATCTTTAAGCAGAAGGTTAGAGTGAATTGGTAGAGAGAGGGTGATGCAAATGCTAAATTTTCTCATAACTGAATATTAACTCACAAGAACCAAAAACAAAAAATCACTGTGATATATGTTGATATTAGCCAAAAGAGTATAGATAAAGAGAGGATTGAGGGTATTGCCATGAAATATTTTAAGGAATTGATTGGTTCTACAACACAAGAGGAGAATACCAATGGAGATTTTGTTAGGCAATTAGGAGAAATTAGTTAGTAAACTAAGGACTCCTTGGTTAATCCCATCATAACTCAGGAAATCAAGAATGTCTTATTTAGTCTGAATCTATCAAAAGCTCTTAACCTTAACGGATTTAGTGCTAATTTCTTTTAAAAAACTTGGGAGTATCACTAGTGAATTAACTATGGTAGTAGTGTATGAATTCTTTTTATCCTAAAAAAATGCTAAAGGAAATCAACAAAACATACATTTGCATAATTCCTAACATTCAAAACCCTTTACACATGAAAGACTTTTGCCCCATCTCCTGCTGTAATACTGTATATAAGCTAATATCCAAGATTCTAGCAAGTAGACTCAAGAGCCCCCTGAATTCCCAAATTAACCTAGATAAAGGAGCCTTTATTCACGGTAGATCTATAGGGGATAGTATTCTACTAGTTCAAGAATTGATGAAAGAATACATTAAAAAAAGAGCTATTCACTCAAGATTGACTTTTTCAAAGTTTTTGACACCATCAAATGGGAACTTATCATTAAATGCTTTCAAGCTTTTGATTATCCTGAGCACTTTGTTTAATAGATACAGGAATGCATCAATTTAGTAAACTTTAGCATCCTAGTCAATGGAAATCGAACAAATTACTTCAAAAGCTATGAAGGAATTAGGTAGGGGGATCCTATTTCCTTTTACCTATTCTCTGTAGCTATTGAAGTTCTTTCCAGACTGATGCAAGCTCTCACTACTAAAAATCCCAGATTTAGGTACCACCATAAATTTAAGGATATAAAGTTAAACCATTTAGAATTTTTTTTGATGATTTTGTGATTTTTTATAGAGCCTATGATTACTCTCTAACCCTCACTATGAGAATTTTAAAAGATTTGATTAGATTGTCAAGATTAAAGGCCAATTTCTCTAGAACTTGTATCTGTATCTCCTATAACATCCAGATTGGTGATGAAATTAGTAAACTGACATAGCTTATTCAATCTCCTCCATTCAAATATTTGGGGGTACCCATCTCAACAAATAAACCAAAGTATACTAATTATATCCCTCTACTTGAGAGCCATATATTGAAAATAAATTTTTGAAAAAACAGATGCCTATTAATTACTAGCAGACTAAAACTGATCTCCTCTACTTTAAGTAATGTATATTCACATTAGAGTGCCTACTTGGTATTGCCTAAAAAGACCATCAAGGAGATAGAAATATGCACTAAACATATTTTGTGGCTTTAAAAAGATAGGCAACTCCAAAGGAGAAAAAGTTATATGAGAAGAGCTTTGTCTGACTAAGGAAGAGAGTGAACTAGGTCTGGTACCTCTGAATACTATATAAAAGGTTCTTATAAATAAGAGGATATGGAGGTTATTCAAGGATAGGGAAACTTTATGATCAAAGTGGATAAATGAGTACTATTTGAAGGTTAAAAGCTTATGGTAGTAGGAGCAAAATAGGGAAAATTCTTGGAGCTTCAGACATCTACTCAGCATGATGGACAAAATTTACCCTCAAATAAAGAAGCCAATTGGCATTGGGGAGTTAACATGGTTTTGGTTTGACAATTAGAATGAATTAAGCCCTTTATATAGTAGAAATGAGATGTTGTGCCTAACCGTTGGGATTCCATTTAAAAGCTAAAGTCAGTAGCATAATTAAAGATGAGGTTTAGAGCTATAATTATATACGTGCTAACAACTTGATGAATTATTTACCATGCCGATCAACCAAATATTAAAGAGGATAAGACTATATGGCCGATAAATAGCTCCTTGGATTTTAACAATTCTTTATACTATAAGATATTAAGAGACTGTAACCCCAAAGTACCTTGGTATGAGCTTATATGGAGGAACACTCTATCACTTAAAGCTTCAATTATTAGTTAGCTGGTCATTAAGAAAAAAGTTGATAAAAATTCAAATGGTCTGGAAATAGTGGAAACTTTGATTCTAGGTGCTTGTAAGCACAGGAATAAACATCTATATAAAGGAGTATAGTTGGAAAATCAAATCTTAGGAGCCTAAACTATTATTTGGTTCAGAGAAATGCTAATGGCACGTGATACTTAATCCAATGTGAGCGAAAGAATGAAGATACTCTGTAATATATAGAGCTAGTGTTATAATCATAGGTTGGGATCAAAGAATTGAAATCTATATTTTGTTTTGGGAGTTAAGTTTGATTTCCTTGTCATTGTCATTTTGTCAAGCTTAGCTTGAGGTAATAAAATTTTATTCATTTTTTAAAAAGAGACAAATTATATCATTTTTTTTGAAGTTGGAGTATTAAAAGAAGGAACTTAACTATAGTGCTTGCTAGAAAGCTTAATCCTTCTAAAGTACAATACTCTAAAGGCAGATCATTAAAGTTAATCCAAGTTCATTCTAGGTCTTCTTTTTTACACAAACATAGGTTAGTCACCTATATGCCAAGGTCCCAATAAAAATGTTTAGGCAAATTAGCATCATTTGAAAATTTGAATATATAAGTGTCTTCTTCTATCAAGAGGGTTTTTCTAAGCCTTTCTTTCCTCATGTGGCTATTGCCTATGTTTATACTTGTGGGAAGACTAGTCCTTTCCAATAAAGTATCCTACGATGGTGGAAGTCCATGCTAAGGCTCTAGTTTGCAACATCCTTATTAGTGGAGGAACTACCTCGTTCATTAAAGAAGATTGGAAATAACTTGGTTTTTTAGGGGTAAGTGATAGATGGTTAATTGACTATATTTTTACTTTATATTCAATATATTATTGCTTAATATTTTACATTTTTGGTATATATTTGGTACTTAATTTGTTTAAAATGTGTTTACAAAGTATAGTTGCCTTCACAGATTTAAAGAAGAAGAATTAAGATGAAAACATGACATAAAGTAGAGAATCAACAATATAAGAGTGCACGACTGTGCACTTTCATACGGCCGTAAATTTTTGCAATACTCGTAAAATTATGATTATATAAGGTCTAATACATGATCATGTAAGAGACCATGCATAACCCAAAAACCTAGATTTTCATATAAAATAGACATTTTGGAGGCAAATAGGAGAAGGAGTCATTGGGAGATGATTTCTAGAAGTGGGACTTAATCTTTAAGTGCAATTTTGGTCTAAAGAAATGGAAAACAAAAATATTTCATCAAAAGATCCATCAGAATACAAGATCAAGTCTTTACATCTCAAGTACATTCGATAGAGGACAATCAAGGAGATTTAGAATTATGATTCCATTGTTTTGAATAGTTTTTCTTTAATTATATGTTTGATTTCACGTTCGATAATGTGTAACTAAACGTCTAGTTAGTATTTAGTTAAGATGAATCTTATGATAATACTTTGATATGATTTGATTCTTTTATTAATGCAATTGGTTGTTTGATATATTGTAATCTAATTATGTATTTTATTTATGTTTTAGTAACTTGAGAATATTAGATTATAATCTGATTTCATACGTAGAGATTAAGAAATCCTAGTGTGAATGGATCTACCATAATTAGAAGGACTTTATTGCAATCCTAGAGATGGGATGACATAAATCTTCCATGTTAGGGTCAAACTTAATAGAGGGACTCATAAATTGGTAATGTAATCTTATAAGATTTAACCTGAGTAATTTAATTATAGACCTTAGGATTAGTTGTTTGTAGACTCAAGGTCAACTATTAGCATACCGTAGGAGTCTCCGTGGTCTAATACATCAACAAAACAATTGCATCATAAAAGATCAATCCGTTAAGGTTTTAGGGGATTCGAACCTAGATACTAATTTTTGATAAAGATAGTTTTCTATGTGAATTCCACTATCTTTACATTCATTATCATTTCCTATTTTTTTAATTGTTTAGTTTTTATTTTATTTTTATTAAAATATAAAATCATTCTGTAGGCTAGATAATAGGGAAAAGTTAATTACCAGTATTCATAGTCTTCTTGGAATCAACTCGTACTTGTCGGTACTAGCTATAGCTACACCATGCACTTGTGGTTTATTACAATATTGAATATTACAAAATAGGTCAATCAAGCTTTTGACACCATTGTAGGGGTTTTGATATTAGGAAAGCCTGAATGTTATTTCTCTAGCCACTTTCATTTTATTTTGTTTATATTTTGTTTTATTTTAATTTTTCTTTTGTTTTTGCTTTTGTATTTGTTTTATTTTATTTTATTATATCTTACTGTATTTTTTTGGCTTGTTCATTCAATTGTCTTTTAAACTTTTCTACATGGATAGTGTGTGGTGGCTGATTTTAGGAATTGAGATTTAACATAATAACCACAAAGGAAAATGGAGGGATGGAGTAAAGAGTATCTTTATGGGAGACATAACATATCTTCACAATCTTAATCATCACTATATAGGAGAGAAAGGTGTTCTCGTATGTTTTTGAAAGCTCAACCAATATTCAAGTCATGTAATGAAATTGGTGGGAGTTATTAGTACAATCATGAACGTCGAGCACCTACTTATACTTGGGAGCAATTGAGCATGTATAATTGACGTCAAGGTGCACTATATGAGAATAACTACAATTTAGAGTGGAGTAACTCTTACACCCATTGATGGAATAATTATGCTCCTGCTGGATATCTATAACACCAAACATCTCCATGTAACAAGCTAACTCTGGAAGATAAATTAATGGAAATTCTTGCCAAAATGAAAGTTGACTGACACAAATTCGAGAGTGAAGAAAAGACAAGGTTTAGTTTTAAAAATGGAGGGACAATTTAAAAAGAGCTTCTGGAAGAAAAAGAAAGTATTACAGATAAAATAATGGAATGCCTTGTTGAGAGAGTAGCTAGTTAATGTGAATTTTATAAGAGATTTTCTTCACCTATATATGACGAGTATAATTTAAGTTTCTAACTATTTCAGAGTGAAGAAGAGACAACAGTCTATTTCATGAATGAACATACATTTTAAGAAATAGAGGAGGTAATGACTACTTTGAAAGATGTGATGATTAAGTTTATTTAAGAATCACCTATGAGCCATCAAGAAAGAGAGGCTTATATACAAAATATGGTGAATCAAATTGATTAGCTGATGGGTATGCTATCGGACGAGATGTAAGGGAGTTTGCTCAATTTAATTGAAACTGATACTATTAATCGAGAGGTAATCACCCTTAGTAGTGAACAAGAGCCTCCTGAAAAAGAAGAGAAGACACCTTCATCCAAGAAGAGAAAGTAAAGGAGTGGCAGAAGATACTTGAAGAAGATGAGCCAGAAACCTTTGTCCAAGATGAAGAAGAAGAAGAGTGAATATAGGTGGCTGAAGAAAAACTGGAGGACAAACCAAGTTAGGAAACTACTGACGAGGTTATGGTAGTGACCTTAAGTATGAAGGGTTCCCACTTCCTCCAAGACAAACTACTTGAGCCAATCGACGATTTAGGGAGTTTCATTATCCCTCATTTTATTAATAATTTGTCATTAAAAGGGCATTATTGCTTGAAATTGGATTTATTAATTTGATAAATTATGTCCTTGTTATTATCTTGCAACGGGTGGCTTGTTTACAGGCTATAAAATCATTTTATGGAGAAAAGGGTTGATGGAAGCCACTCATTATTGATCCATAATGAAGTTGAGCATGTAGGTTATACCAAGCTAAAGACGTTTAAGAAGCACTGCATGGGAAGCAACCCATAAATCATGATAGATTTCATTTTATGTTATTTTTTCATGTTTCTAGTTATTTTCATTATTGTTATTATTATTATTATTTTCTTTTATCTTTTTTATCCCTTTTCGTTTATGTTTTGCAAGGATGTTAATCTCATATTAGATGGATCTAAATAAGAAAATCATCATAATCAGGAAAGTACCAATAACCCTTTCACTTTTCTTATAAATGCTTGTATTATGTACATTGAGGAAAAGGTACAATTTAAGTGTGGGGATGGGTTTTATGAAGATTCAACTGATTTCTTCAAGGTTATTATAATCCTGATTATAATTTTTATTATTTGATATCTTGAATTAGTTGAATCTATCCATTAATACGTTAGTTTATTATTGAATATTGATTTGAATTGGTGTGCAAAAGGACGATGATTATAATAAAATTAGTTTTCTAAGTCATATTTTTTGTAATCATTTAAATTTTCAAGTTGAATGAAAATTGCATATTATTTACACACATATATACCCATTTTTTTAATGAGCTTTTGAGCCTAAAGTGAAAATTTTCAAAATTTTTAAAGCTCTAGTTATTCTTTAATGTTTTTGCTATTGTGTATAGTTGAATAATTCTAGAACTTGCTTTTATTATACATATTGAGACCATATTTGTTAAATTAGAAGCATTAATATAATGAAGGCATTTAGATTTACCAACTAGCTTAGCCTATTTCTTTGAAATCACCATACCCTAAAAGTTACCATTAGGAATAACCAAGTTGAACCTTAACCTTTTTTTTATTGATTAAACCTAAAATATAAACCTTTATCTTATTTGTTCTTTGGAGACCTTTTTATTGTTTTGAACCTTGAAGGTTATTTACATGATTTACTTATTGAGACTTGAATTTTGTGAAAGGTCCAATATTTTTTAAATTGTGGTACTGATTGGAATATTATAAAAAAGAAAGAAAAAAGAGAATTTTTTTTTGGTATCAATAGAGTTGCATTGAAAGGACTTACGCATACTTGTAAACAAGTCTTGTCCGATTTCTTTGAGTAAATTTTCATCACTTAACCCCTTTTATTATCCTATTCATACCATACCTAAACCTTGTTACAACCTTATAAAGACCTTTTGAATTTTGTTTCTAGTTTGTACATAAGTGGGGGACATGTGATTTTTTTACAAGCCTATATAGTAAGAGTTCTACTATGCATTTATTAAGAGTTTTGATACTTTTCACGTTAAACACTTGAGTGCATGATGTTAAATCTTAGTGAGGGTGTAAAGATTTATGCTTTTGATTTCAATGCGATTGTTGATGTAATTACTAATATATTGCTTAGGAAGTTAATTTTAAAGACAACTTGACTCTAATTGTATGTTAATTTGACTCAATATGACATGATGATGTATAGTGTGAATGGACATATTGAAATTGATGATGGATTGATGTTGTGAAATTTATAGTTTTGCTTATAGTTTGCTTGGGGACAAGCAAAAACTTAAGTGTGGGGATATTTGATAGATGGTTAATTGAATATATTATTACCCTATATTTAATGTATTTTTTCTTGATATTTTATAATTTTGGTATATATTTGGTACTTAATTCGTTTTAAGTATGTTTACAGAGTATAATTGCCTTCATGAACTTAAAGGAGAAGAGTGTGGACAAAAACGTAGTGTAAAATAAAGAATCAACAATCTCAAAAGGGTGCATGATCGTAGCATATTCATGATACTCAACGAATTTTGATTATGCATGGTCCGATGCACGACCATGTAAGAGATCGTACATAACCCAAAAACCTAAATTTTCATATAAAATTGACATTTTAGAGGCAAATAGGAGAAGGAGACGTTGGGAGGCGATTTCTAAAAGTGGGACTCATTCTCTAGTTGCGATTTTGTTCCAAAGAAGTGGAAAATACAAAGATTTCATCGAAAGATCTATCAAAATACAAGATTAAACCTCTACATCGCACGATTATATAGAAGACAATCAAGGAGATTTAGAATTATGTTTCCATTGTTTTTTATTCATTTTTCTTTCTTTGTATGTTTTATTTCATGTTCGAAAATGTGTAACTAAGCATCCAGTTAGCATTTATGTTAGATGAACTTTATGTTAATACGTTGATATGATTTGATTCTTTTATTAATGCAATTGATTGTTTGATATATTATGATCTAATTATGCATTTTATTTATGTTCTAATAACTCGAGAATATTAATTTATAATCTGATTTCATACGCAGAAATTGAGAAATCCTAGTGTGAATAGATCTACCATAGTTAAAAGGAGTTTATTGAAACATTAGAGATAGGGTGACATAACTCTTTCGAATTAGGGTCAAACCTAATAAAGGGACTCATAAATCGGTAACACAATCCTATAAGATTTAACCTGAGTAATTCGGTTAGAGACCTTAGGATTAGTTGTTAGTAGACTCAAAGTTAGCTACTAACATACTATAGGAGTCTGCATGATCCAATATATCAATAAAACAATTTCTTGATAAAAGATCAATCTTTTAAGGGTTTAAGGTGATTCAAACCTATATACTAATTTCTGATAACAATAGTTTTCTAAGTGAATTTCACTATCTTTGCATTCATTATCATTTTCTATTTCTTTAATTGTTTAGCTTTTATTTTATTTTAAAAAAAATCTAAAATCAATCTGTAGGCTAGATAATAGGGGAAGAATAATTACTAATATTCATAGTCTTCACGGATCAACTCGTACTTGCTGGTACTAGCTACAGCTATGTCATGCACCTACAGTTTATTATAATATTGATTATCTCGAAATAGGTCAATCAGTAGGCACTAAAACCACTGCATTTCTATAAGATCTATTAAGGAGTCATTCCTTGAGATATTCTTGCCTTCCATATTAACTTTATATGCACTAGACACACTAAAAAATAAAACCTAACTCTACACGACTAAATTTTTCGTAGTAGTGAGTTAGGATTGTATCCACAAAGAGCGTGTGTGCATCTTTTGTAATGAATAAATTAGTGTTTAGGATTTTGGATGAGGGGTTTAGTTGAATTTGGTTAATAAAATAAAGTAAAACTAAATTGGGATAGAATTGAGAAATAAGTTTCAAATCTAGTTCTTGCTTTAATTTCAACCTTTACATGATTGAGCACAGTTAATAGTTATATTGTTCTTGTACCTATCTTTGAAACTATTAACCATAGCTTAACAATAAGCTATGTTAATTCCAGTTTTCCTTTAGGTTGTCTCTAATCAAAATAAGGTCTTTAATTAGGGGTAGCTGTTGAACAACCTAGAATAAGCTCTTCAAATTTAGTGTGACAATTGCATTATAAACTCGAAAATTATGTTAATCTAGTCAACAATCACACAAGATTGGGCTATTAACCTATGCTATGTTATTCCTAGTGATGTACAACCATTATTTTACGATAAATGAATCAAAGTTATAGTGATTACATATTGTAATCTAGATTCTAGCAACAAGTTCATACATGAATAATCTATTTGAGAATGAGAACATTAATCGCTCATACATAAATCCCGAAACATTAAACAAAGAATAACACAAACAATTCCAAAAGAGGGAAAACAATATTACAAGATGAAGAGATGCCTAAATGTGTTCTTTGGTTTCAATATCCCCTTCGAACCAGAAGGAAGATGGTTAGTTCCTTATAGATCCTATAGAAGTAAGAGTTTTGCCCATTTTCGTGCTTTTTAAACCCCTTCCTCACTTATTTGGCCACTTAAACATCCTTTTATAGTAAAAATTAGGTTCTGGGAGATACATGGTCAACTATATGGTTATGTGACTAATCGTGTATGTCATTTTTCCACAATTCACAAACATTGATGGTGGTAATGTGTTACATATGGATTTAGCTAACCATGTATGTTGCAAGGAAGACTAAAACTATGTCTTCACAATCCTACATGTTTCCAGAGGGTTACAAATTTTTATACATAGATGTTTTGGTTGCAAGAACTTTATTTTCCTTCTTATTTTGAAGAGGCAAACAATATTGAACATCAAGAGGATGGCTCTATGGATATGTTTTTATCTCATTTATGTTCTTGTTCCTCTAACTTGTACCTAAATCAAAATATGAACCAAAACAAGTATCTTAAGCATGCCATAACTTTAATCACTAAGTATTAGGGAGTAAATATATAATTAATAGAGCACTCATCTATTTCCCCCACACTTAGCTTTTGAACGTAAATACTTCCTCCTTTTTTATACTTCTCCTAAGAATAGATAGTCATAAGAAAATAGGAATAAATTTTAAAACCATGGCAAGAACTAAACATTAAATACTTTTACTCATGATCAATAAATAATTATTCCTTTTAGAAATTTAGCAATCTAGGGGTGGACTTTGACAAGATGTGTTTAAAAATAAGATAAATCTATAGGTACACTCAATTACCACTCACAATGCACACTTAAACAACATTCATGATGAAGTCATTCCATAACTTTGCATATCATTTCAGTACTCCACCATTAAGATTATCATCCATAATCATGAATTAAAGGACTTTTAAAGGTTATAATAGGGCTAAAGGTTAAGGTGAGAAGTATTTGGATAATGTAATTCAAAAACCATCAACGCTAGTGAAGCATGAAATACATTCAATAGAATATCAAAAAATTAAAACCCACTCAAAAATTAACTCTATTTCATAGCTTAGATTTAAGCCTTCACACCCCAAAACTAATGAAGCATCAAGAATTAGAAGAAATCAGTCACAAAAATTGATGATAAACAATACATTATAACTATAAAGAGTGACCCTTTAAAACAACATCTCCCTCATTTACATTATATTCAAATCACCCATTCCATACAACTTTAGGAGGAAAGACTAACATGAATTACTTTACAAATCAAATAACTTTCCAACTTGATACTTTTTTTCTTTTTTTTTTAAAATTGAAAGAAACTACATTAATAGTGGAATTCATTGATAAGAGATAAAATAACTTTCCATCAATTATAACCAACATGCTTACATGTACACCCCCACACATATGCTCTTATGCATCTACTAACATCAACAATCACAAATGCTCCACTAACTTTAAGGCTTAGGTAAGACATTTGTTTAGGTTAAAAGCATGTAATGTGGTTAGCATAAAAAGAAAAGGCTAATAAAGCTCAAGGGGTCTTATCAAAAGAAAAAAATCATATCATTAGGTAGGCTATTTGGTTAATATAGCTTGTGAAACAAAAAAAACCTCAATCATTTTCATTTTAATGCATATGATAAAAATGTGGTCTCGAACCAAAAATTAAAGTAAAATCAAGATGTACATGTCATGAAGGTCACACATGAACAAAAAATAATGAGACTAATATGGATGTGTCAATCTTAAAAGGCTCAAAATCTTAATGATTTATCTCTACCCAATAGTCAACGATTTTCTAAAGATAATGTACATTGACAAATCACAAAAAAAATACCTGCCAAACTTGCCATGAATTTTTCTAGTTAATTCTACTCTCTAGTTATAACTGTATAGAAGTAATAGAAAAAGGGAATTTTTTTTATTTTTTATTTCTTTAACTTAAAGCACATAAGAAACAAACTAACTTAAAACAACTCATACTAAACAAAATCCTTACCCTCACACTTAAAACTTACATTACCCCTAATGTAACATTAAATGTAAGAAATTTAGCATTCAACAAAAACAATAAATGGAAAAATGTAAAGGAAAAGGAACAAACTCCCCTTAAGTTGCCTCCTAAGTAGCACCTTTGTTTATTATCATTGGCTCAACTCCATGTTTTCCTCATCACTTGACAAAATTTTGATCTCTAAGGATCACAATTTCTATATCTTCCATTTGACCTTCTTTATGATAAGGTTTGAGTCGATGACCACTTATATTCAATATCTTCCCTAATTTTGGACTCTTAATCTCTACTGCACTATAGGGAGAGACATTAGTAATCATAAAAGTACTAACTTAATAAGGACATAATTTATGTAGAAACCATTTTTTGACTAATGATAAAACTTTTTCTCTAGACTTTGAAAGCTTAGTCTTTTCTTTAGTTGAAATTGCTTTTAATTAATTTCTATACTTCCACTCGCAATCTTTACTAACTTAATAAGGACATAATTTATGTAGAAACCATTTTTTGACTAATGATAAAACTTTTTCTCTAGACTTTGAAAGCTTAGTCTTTTCTTTAGTTGAAATTGCTTTTAATTAATTTCTATACTTCCACTCGCAATCTTCCTGTAATGAAGGGTCAAAAACATTAATTGCAAAAATAGAACGGTCACTGTGGGGGTGCTTATTAACATCAAAATATTGAAATAAGTAACTTCCCCATCAAATTACATTATGAGGGTGCCCTCATGAACATGTATCTTAGTTTGGGCTCTGTTAAGAAACGATCTCCCTAGCAAGATAGGTATTGGATTATAGGGAGTTTCCTTATTCATGTCAATCACATAAAACAGGAAATATTAGTTCATTCACCTGCATAAACACATCCTTAATCATCCCATTTAGGTAAGCGTTACTACGATTAACTAATTGTTTGATAACACTGGTTTCTTTTAAGGGGCCTAAATTTAAAGAAGCACATATGGAACGAAGCATAACATTAATTGATGCTCCTAAATCTAACATGGTTTATTTAATCTTAGTGTTACCAATTTTACAAGGAATGTTAAGCATGCCTAGGTCCTTATACTTAGGGGGTATTTTCTTTTTAAAGATCAAAAATAATTTCACCCATCTTAATCATTTCATTACCTCTGAACTTCTACTTGTTAGTACACAACTCCCTAAGGAATTATGCATACTTTGACACTTAATTGTTCACATCTAAAAGTAGTGTATTCACCTTAACCTTTTAAAAGGTATCACAAATTTTCTTATCCTTATCCTCCTTGTTTGACTTTACTAACCTATTAAGGAAAGGCGGAGGATTAGTCTTAATAGCAATCTTAGATTCAGCATTTACCTTTGAACTAGGTGATATATCCATTTCTTCTTCAAGATCCTTCTTAATTGCACTAATATTCTTCATATTTGTCGCACTAATATTCTTGATATTTGTCTCATGTTATAAAGGTATTTTCCTCCCTTTTGGGCTTCTAAACAGTTGATAGCCACTACTATTTAGCTCATTTGGTTCTTTAGGATTTGAATGCTAGACTTTGTCTCCTAAAAGTTAGATTTAGTTCACTATTTAAATGTTTCACATCCTATTGTAATTACAAATTGTTAGTTGTAAGTGACTTAACTATATCTTCTAACAATGTACCTGAGGTAGAGGAGGAGGATTGTGGTCTAAGTGGAAGTTACTGTGCACTATGTAGTCTATTTGGGAAGTAGTTTTACTACCTATTCCTTTCCATAACTAAAGTCTAGGCAATCTCTCTAACCTGGGTTATAAGTATGGCAATATCGGTTGTAGCTCATCTAAACGATATTCTATAGATGAATTGTTTACCTCATTTACCTAGCAAACATCATCGTCAATGCCAAATTGTTGAGTATTTATTGCCATATGCTTGATAAAAATTTTGGCCTCTATGGGAGTCTTTTCACATAGTGCTCCACACTTACTACATTTACGAAGCTTTTATTCATATGCAATAATCCTTCGTAGAAGTATTGGATGAGGAGTTGTTCTGTGATATTATAGTGAGGGAGACTGGCATACAACTTTTTAAAGCATTCTTTATCCTTATAAAGGGATTCTTTATGATGTTGCTTTATTCTTTTTGTAAGTTGTTATCTTCGACACTGGAAAGTATTTCTCTAAACAAAGCTTGTTCATTTCAATTCATGTGCTAACGCTCCCAACAGACAAATAAAAAAGGTAGCCTTTGTTGCATCCTTTACAGAAAATGGAAAGGCTCTCAGCATAATCTACTCTTCTGTCACCCTTAGAGTTTTCATACTAAAACAGACCACATTGAGCTCCTTGAGGTGTTTATGAATATCCTCACATGAAAATATGTTTATGAGCATCCTCACCTACAAAACCATGAAATTTGGGCAAAAGATGGATTAAAGCAATCTTAAGCTCAAAAGTAAGATGTTCATTAAAATTTGATAAATTGATGCACAAAAGGCCACAAAAACACTAACAAACATGAAAATATTAAGAAATAACTATAAAACTAATCATATATATATATATATATATATAAGCAACAGTGCCATCTGTTCACAACGAAATTTGTAGTAGTGGTGAATAGGGATCTTACTCACAGTGTGTGTATATGTGTAGCTTTTCTAATGAATGAATCAGTGTTTAGAATTTTGGGGGAGGGGAAGGTTTGGCTAAATTTGGTTAACAAAATAAATTAAAACTTAAATATTTAAAATAAATCAAATTGATCAGTACAAAAGTGATGAAATTGACAAATGGGTATCAAATATTGTTCTTGGTTAATCTCAACCTTCACATAATTGAGCACACTTAACAGCCATGTTGTTCTTACAGCTCTCTTTGACATTATTAACTATAGATTAACAGTAAGCTCTGTTAACCTCAATTTTCCCTTAGGTCGCATCTAATCAAAATAAGTTCTTTAATTAGTCCTAGCTATAAAAAAACTTAGAATAAACTCTCTAGATTTAATGTGGCAATTGCATTATGAACTATGAAAACAGGTTAATCAAGGAAACAACCACACAAACTCGGGTCATTTAACCTATGCTATGTTATTCCTAATGATGCACAATCATTAGTTTACCATAAATGAATCAGAGTTACAATAATTACGTATTGTAATCTAGAGTCTAGCATTGGGTTTATATATGAATAATCTATTTGAGAATGAGAACAATAATCATTCATGTATAAATCCTAAAACATTAAACAAAGAATAACATAAATAATTCCAAAGGATAGAGAAACAACACTATAAAATGAAGAGATGCCTAAACATGTCCTTCGTCCTCAATATCCACTTAGAACTGGAAGGAAGAAGGTTAATTCTTTATATATCCCAAAGAAGTAAGAGCTCGGCCCACTTTCATGCTTCTCAAACCCCTTCCTCCTTTTTTTAGTAGCTTAAAGTTGCAGGAGAGGATGAAGCTATGTCTTCATGATCCTGCACATTTCCAGAGAGTTACATGGTCCTATACGCAACCATGTAGGATACAGGAACTTCATTTCTTTCATTTTTTATCACATATTTTCATTTCTTTCATTTTTATCACATCTTTAACCTAATTCATTTCCTTCTTATTCCATAAAGGCAAATAAGATTGAACATTAGGAGGATGGCTCCAAGGATATGTTTTTAAATCATTCTAGTTTTTGATCCTCTAACCTATACCTAAAACAAAATATGAACCAAAATTAGTATCTTCAACATATCATAACATTAATGACTAAGTATTAGGGAGTAAACATATATTCAATAAAGTACTCATCAACCTTGCTTTCAAATCTTTAGGGATTTCTATATGTAGCACCCCACTCCCGCAAGACCCGAACCCGACATCGATGGTGATATTCGAGTTCGAGCCCCAGCGAGGGTGGCGTGCTAAGCACTCAATCATTCAAAAATCCACGTAATTTCTTTTCTTTTATCTTTCTTTTGGAAAAACAATAACACAAAATGCAGAAATCAAAAACTCAAATTGGGCCCACATTCATTTATAAACATTTCCACTTAACATAATTTCACTAGCCATTCGGGCCCATTCATAATTATAAAACACTTGTGTCATTTTAAAATATAATTTTATACGAAAAGATGCGGGATATACAATTTAATACAAAATGTGAAGAACACAAATGCAGAC
>JANVCQ010000004.1:23538703-23550725 GCA_025531925.1 Erythroxylum plowmanianum
GCTCCCAGTATTCATAAAGAGACTCCCCATTGTGTTGCTTAATACCGCATATCTCCTTTCGAATACTTGCTGTCTTTGAGGCTGGAAAATATTTTTTCAAAAATAATCTCTTCATCTCCAACCAAGTGTTCACACTTCCAGCTAGTAAATTGAATAACCAATCTTTTGCTACATCTTTGAGCGAGAACGGGAAGGTCCTTAACATGATCTGCTTGTCCGTCATCCTATAAGACTTCATGCTCAAACACACCACATCGAGTTCCTTAAGATGCTTATATGCATCCTCACTTGCAAGGCCATGAAAGTTAGGCAATAAATGAATTAATCCAAATTTTAACTCAAAGGTAACATGTTCAACAAAATTCGAAAATGTTATGCATAATGGTATATGAGTTAAATCAGGTGCAGCCAACTCCATTAGAGTTCTTGGATTTGCCATAATGTCTTCGAATTCTGCTTTTTACAAAAGTTGACCTTGCTTACCTACGCAATCTCTGCAATGTTCTCTCGATCTCAGGATCAAGTTGCTCAATTTCTCTACAAGGAGACCTGGTCACTACCATGCACCAACACTAATGGACAATATAACAAAAATTAACAAGTAACAAAAAGAAGGCTTATAAATAAATATATTCACAAAATACTAAATAAAATCAAATTCGAAAATTAAGCTACCACACTCTCTAGCAACGACGCCAAAATTTGACAGCATGTGTCGAATGCACTGCAAAATTTACCTGACTCTGCACACTAAAATTTGTAGTTGTGGTAAGTCAGGATCGAATCCACAGGAAATGTTCGATTAATTTTCGTAATGAAATTAATTGATGCAAGGAAAATAAATGGGAGGGTTTGGGTTTCAAACAATTTAGAAAATTAAAGCAAAAATAAACTATCGAAAACAAATAATCAAAAATGAGAAAAGTGTTAAGTATAAGTAAGTTCCAGTTCTAGGGTCAATCTCAGCCTAAACATAATCAAGCATATTCTTTCATTATAAAGTCTTTACAATTCTTGTCGGACTATTGACCTAAGACTAATAGAACGCTCTACAAATCTTGGTTTTCCCTTAGGTTGAATTTAATCAAGATACGATCATTAATTAAACCTAACCATCGAATAATCTAGGATATGATCTCTAGATTCAATTTGGCAGTCGCATTACGAATTGGAAAACGATCAATATAGGCAGTAACCTTACACGTTCGGGTTATCGAACCTAAATTATGTTGTTCCTAATGATTAACGATCCTCAGATGCTACTCACACATCAAAAATAACAGTTACGGATTACAATCAATGTTTTAACAATAAGTCCGAAATAAAATGGTCAAAATAATATATTAAGATCATTAATCCCAAAACCATCAAAATCAATACCAACAACACAACAATCCGAAAAAATTTACAACTTTAAAATGACATTAATGGCTTAACCGTGCCTTGGCGTCGATATTTTCATCGAAATGACTTCAGAAAACTAGCCCTCCATGTCTATTTCTATGCTCCAAGATTGGGTCATATTACTGTTCATGATGAGACACATAAAAATGTAGTTGAATTTTGGTTCGGTGGCTAGTTAGTCCCTCTGTGCACCTGTCTTCTTTGTTCTCCAACTCACCCAGCCGCACTCTATTTATTTTCTGCGCCGCCCACTGTAGATGACAAGACGAATTAATATCCTTCTCCTTTAAAATCCTTGGCTGCTCCCTATTTGCGTCTACCCTTTTTGCGTGTCTTCTTACCGCCTTTCTGCATCGACCCTATTCATGACAAGACAAATAAGTTTGATTGCTTTGCTAAAACCCTCTGCCTCCAGCGTTTCTTCTGCGCTTTGTGCATTTATTAAATGCAGCAGTGTAATGCTGCATACGCATGCGTTGTACGTAGCACACAGACCAAAATTTTTCTTTTTTTTTTAATTTGTGCCTTTAACTTGGTAAACAATTGTGCTCCAATTTGCTTTAGAAAATCTTGTCTTTTTGGTCTAAAAAATATATCAATAAATCCAACCTAGTAGTCAACACAAATTGAGCATTTTATCTTAAAAATAGGATTGAAATCACGTGTAAATGCATAAGAAAACATAAGATAATTCAATCCTATCAACATTTGAACACATCTCTCTTGTCTTCTCTATAACACATGCGTATCTCTTCTCTTCTTAATTCTTTTGTTTTTCCTAATTCTAGGATACAATTTCTACTATACCCTTTAGAGTGCATTTGTTAGCCCCTAAATTTTCTTATTGAATTAAGCATGATTTAAATGAATTTTGAGGTTTTGATAGATTAATTTTTGGAGTTTAATTATTATGTCTATGTTAGTAGGATTTATTTCATTGGATTGTTGTATTAAAAGTGGTAAGAATACATGTGAAAATTTTGGCATAACACTTAAGCATTAAAATCATAAAGCATGAAAGGAAGGGCAAAGTGGACTTTCATCACTCATTAAGGATAGAATAGGAAGAGGAAAATGTTGTCTTGCATTTGAGAGGAAGAAAAACATGAGTGAAGAGAGAAAGAAGGGAGTATGTCATGGAGAAGAAAGAAAGAAGGAGTAGGATTACATCTTTTCTTAGTTCTAAAGAGGGATTTTGAGGCTGTTCAAGAAGGGAAAAGAAAGAGGAAGAGAAGAGCTTCCATTTGAGCCAAATATCTTTCTATTTGGTGAAGACTTAAGGTAAGTTAAATTTTAATCCTTTGGATTTGTGTAAGGGTTTTGGTTCATGAAGCTTAGGAAATGCATGGGTTTAAGTATTCTAGGATCAATTTTAGTGAATGTGTTGTCTTTGGGTTTCCAATTTGAATTCCTATTGAATGGGAATTTTGTCATTATTAAAGGAAATCAAGAAAGGCAAGAGGAGTAATAGGAGAGGCATCCTTAAGCAAAACTTTAAGCAAGGAAATCAAGGTGAGTTTCATGTTTATAATTGAGTATATAAGCCATAAAATTTCTTTCAAATAAATGGAATTTAATGTTTTCAACTACTTTACAAATGTGAATTTATTGCTCTATAAATGCTTTGAGAAAGTGTTACATATTTATGGTGGAAATTTATGAGCCATTAATATTTTTCAAATCAAGAAAGTAAAATGTTTCCAATCGTGTTATAAATGTTGCATTTATTGCTTCTTCGAATAATTGAGAAATTTCTACATGTTTGGTATGTGAATTGTGTGGATAATTTATGGAAAGAATGTGAAAATGGATTTTGAAAGGATATTGTGTTTATGAAATCAAGTTTCGAAAATGTGCCATTTTAGGTAACAAGTTTACAAGTAGTGAATGCATGATTATGTGGGTTTGTGGTGTTCCGTTATGTTATGTCAAGTGCACTTTGACTTTATTAAAGGCTTCTCCTGCCTGTCCTCTAATGGCACGGAGCTCTGTCGTGGACTCCCTCATATTTACGACTATGCAAGACCATTATGTCGGATTTCAATAGTATATTATATTCACGACTACATAAGACTATTACCTGGGAATGTGTTAGTACGTTCTGCTTACGAACCTATCCAAACCATTTCTGATGTGATTATGTGTTTAGAATGTGTTGACAAGTTTGATGAATGCATGACTTATGTTGCTTATGAATTGCTTGATAATGTGAGAATTTGGGAACTATGTGTTTTATAGATTTTTATGCAAAGTGAGTATGACATTGAGTATTTTCAATAGTAATTGCTTGTTTCCGATTATAAACTTGTTACCCACAGGCTTTCAAGCTCACCCCCATTCCTTCCCATACCCAGGTGATGAGCAAGAGATCGAGTAAAAGAGAGTCAAGGCATCACTCCGGTTATGCATTTTTTTTATTTTAAGCTAGATTTTGTAAACACAAGGCTTTAGTCGCATTTCAACTATCTTTTCTATTTTAGGATTTTGTGAAATGATGTATTATGGCTCAAAATGCCCATTAAAGCCTTGTAAACTCTTATCTTTTGAGGTTAATGAAATATAGTTATGTTTGTTCATGAATTTCCAATTTTTCAGCATTTCATAGGAAGTTTCTTGGGTTAATGTTTGCATCTATTTTGGTTTAAGTGGTTAAGGGTTGTGGGAATTATATTTACAAAAATTTTAGTGTTGATTGATGGGACCAGTTGTGAATTTAAAGGTTTCACCATGCGAAGCCAAACTTGGTCGCAACGAACCTTTCCTGAAGAGTATTCTGAGGGATTTTTGGCAATTTCTCTGTAACGAAGTAATGACTTTCGCTGAGGCGTAATTCTCCTAAAGGGTTTTCTCGTAGAACCTTGGGACTTCATCATGATAAACATATAGTTTGTCGCGGTGAGCCTGCCATATTGCTGCAAAATTTCTTTTAGTTTCTTGAATGTCTTCTAACTTCCTTTTTCCATAACTTTCACCCGACTATCCTAAATTGTCCCCTTGGGACTAGTAATTGGACCTGAACCCAACATCTTATAGTATCAGAGTGACTAGGTTTAGGGGTATCCTTTGTATGAAATGGGTAGTTTTAAAATGAACATGCATTGTTTTTATATGGTTTTATATGATTTGAACTCTTTCATATGATTTAAAGTTGTTTTACATGAAACATGAACTAATTTTTAAAAATGGTTTTGAATTCAAGGAGTGATTATGCCACCTCGAAAGAGAACTTGAGGATCTATGACTCGATCTTGCTCTTGCCACGGGAGTAAGAATGAATCGTATGTCCCGAGTGGGGACGCCTTCTGCTCCTGATTTTGAG
The DNA here is from genome assembly GCA_025531925.1 of Erythroxylum plowmanianum. Taxonomy (NCBI): domain Eukaryota; kingdom Viridiplantae; phylum Streptophyta; class Magnoliopsida; order Malpighiales; family Erythroxylaceae; genus Erythroxylum; species Erythroxylum plowmanianum. Next base: position 23,543,427 of record JANVCQ010000004.1, read on the forward strand.
GCACTTATAGTTCAGCATGAAGTGCCACTTCCTCCTCTTATGCCTCAAGTAAACCCCATGGATTTGTGATTCTTTCAAGCCTTCGCTCAAGCTTTCACGTATGCCATAGGCTAGGGGTCATAAGTGCCAGTGCAAGTTTTAGTAGAGAGGAGTGGCAATATGATAAGCCCTACAAGTATGGGGTTGTTGATTTCAATGGGACTATTAATCCTAAGGAAGCTGAAGCGTGGTTGAAGAGGACAAAGAGAGTCCTGCTTCAAATGAAGTGCTCTAATAAGGAGAAGTTAGATTATGCAGTGAGCTTGCTATAGGAGGACACACTCCATTGGTGGGAATCAGTGCCCTACAGTCAGGTTATGCCTCCAGTGCTATCATGGAGAGAATTTTTGGAAGTTTTTAAGAAGAAGTACCTCTCGAGAATTTATGTCCAAGAGAAGGCCAAGGAGTTCCTGAATCTTACACAGAGGGATATGAGTGTGAGTGAGTATGAGCTGAAGTTCACCCAGCTTTCATGGTATATAGCCAACATTGTTGCAAATGAGGAGGACAAGTGTTGTAAGTTTGAGGCAGGTCTTCATTTAGGGATCAAGGAGAAAGTCTTGATCCACAATTTTTGTGACTACCAGTAATTGGTAGCTGCTGCACTCCAGGCTGAGAAACTGAAGAATATAAAGTATGAAATGAATAAGAAGAGGAAGAGCTGGGAATATTCTTCCAAAAGAGGGAATGAGTGATCCAATGCCTGAGAGGAGTATTAGGAGTTTCCATACACAGCATGAAGTAGGAAGCAGCAGCTTTGCTAAGAGCAAGCAAGCCAAGGTAGTTTTAGTGCAAGTCTTAACTGCAGGAAACAACAGAGTGATGGAAAGGAGCAGGTACATGAACCCCCAATGAGAGCATTATGGGAAATTTCATAGAAGAGAGTTCTTCAAGTTACTTAGAGCATGTTTCCGATATGAGGAGAAGGGGCATATGACCAGGGACTATCCCCAGGTACCGAGGCAAGAGGGGTCGCAGTTGCAAGCCCCAAAGAGAGCTCAAACAGTGGGAACAAGGCCAATCACTGAGGTGGGCAGTTCTGGAGCAGTAAGGAAGTTTATTCCTCCAAGAAGGCCAAAGGGTCAGGCACAGGCAAGGTATTTGCTATGACTAGGGAAGAAGGTGCAGTCGCACCTGAAGTTGTTACAGATATGGCTCAGTTATTTAATTTAGTAGTGCATTTACTGATTGATTCTGGCTCCACACATTCTTTTGTTTCTGCAAGCATGACATTACATGGGGTGGATTTAGTGCCATTGGATAGTCCTTTGATTGTCAGTACTCCTCTAGGGAGGAATGTGATAATTGGTCTTGTATATAGAGGTTGTGAACTCCTTATTGATGGTGCTAGACTGGTAGTGGATTTACTGCCTCTAGACTAAAAGGGGCTAGATGTTATACTTAGGATGGATACTATGGAGAAATATCATGCAAAGTTAGATTGTAGCCTCAAAGAAGTAGAATTTGATCTTGGTTAGGGTGAGAAGGTGATTTTCAGAGGAGACAGGAGAACACCATCACTAAGAATTGTTTCAACTTTGTTAACTGACGGGATGATGAGAAAAGAGTGTGAAGCCTTTTTGAAACATGTTATGGACATCGAGGTGAATGAAGGGAAGCTGGTCGATGTTTTGATTGTGAGAGAGTTTTCAAATGTGTTTCTAAAAGATTTACCTGATTTGCCATCGATGAGGGAAATTGAGTTTGCCATTGATTTGATTCCAGTTACCACACCTATTTTCATACCATCATATAGAATGGCTCCAGCTGAGCTGAAGGAGCTTAAGGAACAATTGGAAGAACTATCAGAGAAGGGGTACATAAGGTCGAGTTCGTCACCATAGGGAGCGCTAGTTTTATTTGTTAAAAAGAAGGATGGAACATGGTGGATGTATATTGACTACCGAAGACTCAACAAGGTGACTATTAAAAACAAGTATCCTCTGCCACAAATCGATGATTTGATTGACTAATTGCAGGGGGCAAGAGTCTTTTCTAAAATTGATCTTGGGTCGAGTTATCATCAGCTCAGGATCAGGGAGTTTGATGTAAACAAGATAGCTTTCAAGAGATGTTATGGGCATTATGAGTTCATAGTCATGCCATTTGGATTGACCAATGATCCAACTACATTCATGGACCTCATGAATAGGTTTTTAGGGAGTATCTAGATCAATTCGTCATAGTGTTTACTGATGACATTCTGGTTTATTCCCAGAGTGAAAAGGAACATGAGGAACATCTCAGGATTGTGTTACAGACACTGAGGGAGAAGGAGCTTTATGCTAAATTCAACAAATGTGAATTTTGGCTTCATGAGGTGATCTTCCTTGGACATGTAATTTTGAAGGATGGGGTACATGTTGATCTGAGAAAAATTGAAGTAGTGGTAAATTGGCATGCACCAAAGATAGTGATAGAAATGAGGAGTTTTCTAGGTCTGGTGGGTTATTATAGGAGGTTTGTGGAAGGATTCTCTATGATAGCTACTCCACTAACCAGGTTATCGAGAAAAAATTAGAAGTTTATCTGGAGTGATAAATGCCAGAAGAGCTTTGAGGAGCTTAAGCACAGATTGACAAGTGATCCAATCATAATTTTGCCTAGGGGAGATCAGGGTTATACAATTTACAGTGATACTTCAGGAAAGGGTTTGGCCTATGTGTTGATGCAAGGAGATAAGGTGATAGATTATGCCTCACAACAACTAAAGCCTTATGAGTTGAATTATCCGACTAATGATTTGGAGTTAGTAGTAGTGATCTTCACCTTAAAAATTTGGAGACATTATATGTATGGAGTTCATATGAGAATTTTTATAGATCATAAAAGTCTCAAGTACTTATTGAGCCAGAAAGAGTTAAATTTGAGACAAAGAAGGTGGTTGGAGTTGCTAAAGCATTATGACTTATTGATTGAATACCATCTAGGCAAGGCAAATGTAGTGGTGGATTCCTTAAATAGGAAATCCTCCTTAGCCCATGTTCAGATAGTTTATCTATCGTTGTTGATAGAGATGGCTAAGCTGAAAATAAGCTTGAAACAGGAGGAGCATGATTGCATTATTGCTAATTTTAGAGTAAGATCGATACTCAGAGAGAAAGTTAGGGAGTTGCAAGCACAAGATGTAGAATTAAGCAAGCTTCGAGAAGAAATTTAGAATGACAAGAAATCTGAAGTGGTAGTGAGGGATGATGGACTTATGGTTGTGAGAAACAGACTTTGTATTTCGAATATCAGGGAGGTAAAGGATGAGATACTCGATGACGCACACAATGCACCTTATGCCATGCACCCAGATAGCCTCAAGATGTACAGAGATTTGAAAGAGCATTTTTGGTTGAAAGGCATAAAGAAGGGTGTAGCGGAATATGCAAGTTAGTGTCTAGTGTGTCAGCAAGTCAAGGCTGAACATCAGGTACCTTCAGGCAAGTTAAGGCCATTGTCCATTCTTGAGTGAAAGTATGTATTTTCTAATGGGTGCCCAAGACTGGTAGGAAGCATGATGCTATTAGTTATTATTGTTCATTTGACAAAGTCAACCCATTTTCTAGGAATTAAGCGTACTGATTCTCTGCGTGTGCTAGCAAAGAAGTATATAGATGAGATAGTAAGATGACATAGGATTCCAGATTTATAGTTTCTAACAGAGATCCTTGATTCACTTCGAGATTTTGGGAAAGTTTGAAAGAAGCTCTAGGGACTAAGTTATATTTTAGCACTGCTTTTCATACTCAAACAGATGACCAATCTGAGAGGACCATTCAGACCTTTAAAGGAATGCTTAGGGCATGTATGATGGATTTCAAAGGTGCATGGGATGATCATTTACCATTAGTCGAATTTGCTTATAATAATTTATACCATTTAAGTATTCAGATGACTCCTTATGAAGCATTGTATGGGAGGAGATGTAGAACTCCTATATGCTGGGATGAAGAAGAAGAAAGGAGATTAGTGGGAGCAAAATTACTCCAGATGACAGTTGACAAGGTCAATTTAGTTAAGAAGAGGCTTAAAGTAGCTCAAGATAGAATGAAAAGCTATACTAATGCACACTAGAAGGAAATCAAGTTTGATTTGGGTGAGAAAGTTTTTCTTAAGACATTTCCTTGGAAAGGAGTCATGAAGTTTGGGAAGAAGGGTAAATTGAGCCCATGATAGGTGGGTCCTTACGAGATTCTTGAGAGGATTGGATCGCTAGCCTATAGGTTGGCGCTGGCACCAGAATTGTCACAAATACATGATGTCTTTCATATTTTCATGTTGAGGAGGTATAAATCAAATCTCTCTCATATCATTCAGACCACTGAGGTTTAGTTGAGAGATGATCTGATGTATGAGGAAACTCAAGTGGAGATTTTGGATACTAAGGAAAAGGTCCTTAGGAATAAGACAGTTTAACTAGTTAAAGTCTTGTGGAGAAACCATTCTACAAAAAAGGCCACGTGGGAGCCCTTGGAAGCCATGAAGGAGAAGTATCCATAACTCTTCAATTACTTAGGTAAGAATTTCAAGGACGAAATTCTTTTAGAGGGGGAGAAATGTTGGCCCCCGAATTTTCTTATTGAATTAAACATGATTTAAATGAATTATGAGATTTTGATAGATTAATTTTTTGAAGTTTAATTATTATGTCTATATTAGTAGGATTTATTTCATTGGATTATTGTATTTAAAGTGGTAAGAATATACGAGGGCAATTTTGGCATAACACTTAAGTATTAAAATCATAAAGCATGAAAGGAAGGGCAAAGTGGACTTTTAGCACTCATTAAGGGTAGAATAGGAAGAGGAAAGTGTTGTCTTGGATTTGAGAGGAAGGAAAACATGAGCAAAGAGAGAAAGAAGTGAGTGTGTCGTGGAGAAGAAAGAAAGAAGAGAGGAAGGAGTAGGTTTTCATCTTTTCTTAGTTTTTAAAAGGGATTTTCAGGTTGTTCAAGAAGGGAAAAAGAAAGAGGAAAGAAGAGCCTCCATTTGAGCCAAATATCTTTCTATTTGGTGAAGACTCAAGGTAAGTTAAATTTTAATCCTTTGGATTTGTGGAGGGGTTTTGGTTGATGAAGCTTAGGAAATGCATGGGTTTAAGTATTTTAGGATCAATTTTAGTGAATGTGTTTTCTTTGGGTTTCCAATTTGAATTCCTATTGAATGGGATTTTTGTCATTTTTAAAGGAAATCAAGAAAGGCAAAAGGAGCAAAAGGAGAGGCTTTCTTAAACAAAATTTTAAGCAAGGAATTCAAGGTAGGTTTTATGTTTATAATTGAGTAAATATGTCATTAAAATTTCTTTCAAATAAATGGAATTTAATTTTTTCAACTATATTATAAATGTGAATTTATTGTTCTTTAAATGCTTTGAGAAAGTGTTACATGTTTATGGTGGAAATTTATGAGCCATGAACATTTTTCAAATCAAGAAAGTAAAATATTTTCAATTGTGTTATAAATGTTGCATTTATTGCCTTTTTGAATAATTGAGAAATTGCTACATGTTTGGTATGTGAATTGTGTGGATGATTTATGAAAAGAATGTGAAAATGGATTTTGAAAGGATGTTGTGTTTATGAAATCAAGTTTCAGAAATGTGCCATTTTGGGCAACAAGTTTACAAGTGGTGAAATGCATGATTATGTGGGTTTGTGATGGTATGTTATGTTATGTCAAGTGCACTTTGACTTTATTAAAGACTTCTCTCGCCTGTACGCTAGTGGCACAGAGCTCCTTCATGGACTCCCTCATGTTTACAACTACGCAAGACTATTATGTAAGATTGCAATAGTACATTATACTCACGGCTATACAAGACCATTATGTGGGAATATGTTAGTACGTTTTGTTTACGTACCTACCAAATCATTTCTAATGTGATTATGTGTTTAGAATGTGTTGATAAGTTTGATGAACACATGTCTTATGTTGCTTATGAATTGCTTGATAATGTGAGAATTTGGGAACTATGTGTTTTATGGATTTTGATGCAAAGTGAGTATGACATTGAGTATTTCCAATGGTTTTATTTGTTTTTTATTATAAACTTTTTACTCACGAGCTTTTAAGCTCACTCCCATTCCTTCCAATCTCCTGGTGACGAGCAAGAGATCGAGTGAAAGAGAGTCAAGACATCATGATATGTGTTTAATTGTTGATATTTTTAATCACTTACACTTAGCAATTAATGATACAAAAATGATTAAGATACTCACTTTAATTCATATTTGATTTTAGGTACAATTCAAAAGCAAAGAAATTAAAGTAAGTCGAAAGCACAACATATGGATCATTTTCTGAAGATTAATATCTACTTGCTTTCATGGAGGAAAAAAATAACAAAAGGGCAAGGAAAAATGGAAAATAAAGGAGCATGCAGCAGAAAATGCAAAATGACATAAGCTACAGAAGAAAACTGACTGCAGGAGAACGCACAACATTTTACATAAAACGCAGGCAACGTCTACGTTAAAGTAGACGTTGTGTGGCATTTTATTAAAAACACAACACACAAGGCTGCGTAGAGAACAAGGATTTTAAAATCACGCAATAGCCAGACGCAATAGAGGAAAGCGCAGATGACGATGCATGGAGGCAACAGGAAAATAAGGAGGCAGCGTCCCGCATAAGAGGCAGTGTCATTTTGGAAGGCAGAGAAAAAGAGAAGGGCATAAGAAAATGTTTTAAGTTGATGTAGACCCTTATTGGTCTTGTCAAGCAACAGTGAGGAGAAGCAACAGAGGTGTGACCCAGGGAGAGCAGCGGCGTGGACGTGGAGGTGTGACCCTGCACCTGCGGCTTGGAGTTACTGCCAGCTTGGCTGGGCGGCTCGACTGTGTGAGGAGAGGAATGAGGAAGCACAGCGTCGGCACAAATACAAGAACAGTGAAAGAAGCTTGGGGTTGCGCAAGAGTTAATTAGGGATTTTCGGTTAGGGAATAAAATAGAGGTTGAAGTATTTTTCTAGAAAATATTCATGAAGGGCTAGACATTCCGATACCGGTTCGGAGGTAAAATCAACGTCGACGACCCGGGTTAAGTATTTTTATTATTATTTTCTTGTTTCTTTCTCTCATTAGGAATTGATTGTGTTATCCTATTTTAATTGAGTTGGGTATTGTGTATGGATAATTGGATTTTCATTATTGTTTGGTTATTTATGTATGAACCCATTGGGTATTGTGAATTGATAATTTTAATGCGTTCATTGAATCGTTAATTTCAAACCCATTGCTAGAATTTCAATATAATCCGTAATTGTTATGTTGA
>JANVCQ010000004.1:23555193-23570507 GCA_025531925.1 Erythroxylum plowmanianum
TTATTGCTTTTGAATGATTTGCAAAATTGCTACATGTTTTGGTATATGAATTTTGTTGATGAATTTCAAAGTAAAGATGGAAATGCGTTGAAACATTTTATGTTATGCCTTGTAGTTTATGTAACTTTTGTATTGTGAGATTTCGGATTATGTTGTAAGGTGGCTTGAAATGTCATTATAGCTTTGTAAAACCCTTTTATTTTGAGGGTATTAAAATGTAAATGATGAAAATTATTTGTACGTAATGTACTAAAGAGAATGATGTAGTAAAGATACGCTCAAATTAGTTATGATATTTCCGCAAGAGTTAGGTTCCGACAATGGTGCCCAATAGGGGAGGTACTAATCTAGTGGCAAAACCATTTTAATTTTTTTTGTTCTAACAATGAGGAAAATCAGTTTAGAAATCGAAGGTCGTATAGATTTCAACGAGATAAATACAATGACAATGATTTCAAATTAGATAAGACCATGGACAAGCTCATAGGTCTAGATGATGCCCAAAAGAGGTTAGAAGGGCAAATCGACCAAGTAACAAAGAGTTATGCCTCTTCTATTTACAACTTGGAGGTTTAGGTGGGATAGCTTGCCATTGCATTATCTACAAGAAGTATGGGAAGTCTTTCGAGCAACATGGAAGCAAATCGAAGAGAGCAATTTAAGACTATCATACTTGGGAGTGGGAAAGAGCTAGAAGAACTAAAAACAAGCAAAAACCCACCTTGTAGAGGACCAAGAAATGCATAAAAAGGATGAAGAAAAGAATGAGGACCCTTCCTATGTTCCTTCTCCACCTTACCCACCAATAATACCATTCATAAGAATTGATGTAGTTGAATCTTTAAAGAAGCGAGAGAAAGAAGAATAGATGATAATGGACATGGAGCTTAAAGCATATAAGGAAATCTCTGTTCATAAAGAGGAGAAAAATGTGATTGAGGATGAAAGAGAACATTTCACCTTCATAGAAGTCAAACTATAGAATTCGATGGAAGATTTAGGGAGTCCCTATTTTGTTGACAGTTTGTTAACAAAAAGGAGATTCTAAACTTACTTAGATTGCCTAATTTGATTAATTATATCGTTTTGATTATCTTACAAGATATATCTTATGTATATAGGCTACTAAACTGAAATTAGGCAGCACAAGTAGAAGCAAGCTACTCATAACAGACCCAAGTTGAACATAAATGTGAAGAAATGTCAAGCTAACAACTTTAACTAAGCGTTACTTGGGAGGCAACCCAAGTTAGAATAAGGTTTACTTTTTGTTTTTGTTTTTATTTTATTGGTGCTTGTTATTTTTATTTCTTTTATGTTTATTTTATAGGGGAATGGAATGGTTAGATCTTATAGCATTAAGTGTCTCTAAGTTCCATCACAACACCATCATCACCTCACTCTCAACAAGTGGTTTTGTGCTTTTAACCTTTACTTTTTGTTATTTCTTTTTATTTTTATTTTCATATATGTGTTGTTGTTTATTTTCTCACATCGAGGACAATATGTTGCATAAGTGTAGGGATTGCTCTTTAGCATGTCATATGTTTGTGAATTTTGCATATCATATTGTCGTAGTTTGTTAATTAGGTTGACATTATATGAATTGTGTGATGTGTCAATCACCATAACTTTATGGAATTATTTTATCTTTGAACATAATCTTTTAAGTTGTAAAGACATATTAGCTTATGACATTTGTGTTCTAAGTATCTTTGGTTAAATATGCATATTAATTAGGATATGATGTTTGTTCGTTCACTTTAGTAAATTTGTTACATAAATTTTAAGTCAATTAAATAAGTAGCATCATTAGTAACCTTTTATAAGGAAGAATAGCTAAAAGAAATGAGGTAAGCTATATGAAATGTAAAAAGAAAACAATAAGGGATGTATCTTTAATAAATAACTATTCCGTTGGCCTTCGGGTTATGAATAGAGTTAGTAGCTAGTTGAGAATAGAGTTAGTAGCTAGTTGAGTAATTGAGGTATATTCATCACAAATGTTTGCTTTTGCATCAAAAAGCTAGAATGATATTCCAAACAAACCTATTAATAAAACGTGACCTAGTTGCATAACTGGGGGACATTCATCACAAATATTTGCCTTCGCATCAAAAGAATAGGTCAACATTAAAGAAAATGAACAAAATGGTGTTTTGATAAATAAATCCTACCTATCTTTGAAAACAGAAAGAATTTTCATCAAAGGTTATTTAGTGGTAGTTTCAAATTTTGATTGATTATTAATTATTAATGTATGTGTACAAGTGCTTTAGGTGAATGAATATGATGTTAATGTCTTAATTAGTTTGTATATTCAATCCAAAGTTCTTAGCCATAAATTGCAAAGATTAATATGTTGGAACAACTTGAATGATTGTTCTTTGAGGTTAAATTGGTTTCATAAAGTTAGATGTCATTGTATCATTAATGCATGTTGCATAAATGTATGTGTTATTGTTTGTTTTGTTTGAGTTGTGTTTTGTTTTTGTTTGAGGACAAGCAAAAGTTTAGGTGTGGGGATGTTAATAGGTGTAAATTATACTATGTTTTGATAGATGTTTAAGTTTGCTTTTGAGTGTTTTTTAGATGATTATCATGGATACATGTTTAGAATTATGTTATTACTAGTATTTGTTTATATTCTAAGTGCTTATATGGTTTTAGGCATGATTTGGATATTAATTTTATGTTTAAAGCGGTGTGTTATATGTGTTTGAGTGTATGGAAACAGAAAATAGAAGAAAAGAGAATAATTGGAATTATAGAATTCGAATGAATTTCAGCTTTTCCAGTATGCACCTATTTCTTAAGTTTGATGTTTTAAGGCTATTTTTGGAACCAAATTAAGTGAGTAAACCCTATAAAGAGCCATAGAAGCCTCAAGAAATATAAAAGAATAAGAAAACACAAAAAAGAGTAGCCACCATCTTCCAAAGTGAGAGAACAAGAAGGATGAGCAAGAAGAGCAGTCCAAAATTTTCAAATTTCAAGTTTTAGTTCAAATCAAGTTCTTTCTTTCTTTCCTTTATTTATTTTATTAAACTTGATGTCTAACTTGGATTTGAATATGTTATTCACGTCTAGTATGCTCTAATTTTCATATTTGGATTTGTTCTTGAGTTGTTTAGTGACTTGATTGTTGTTGATTTCAATTCAATTTTCTGGTGTTGTGATGTCTGGGTATGCTAATACTTCGATAATAGAGCAAAGGAGTGAGTCAAAAGAAATCTAATTAAGTTGGGTAATGAGAGTTAGTGACGTAATAAGTCTCTTAAATATCAAATTGGCAATCATACAAAGAAAGAACTTGTGTGAAAACTCTATTATTCGATAGATCACTTAAAAACTAGTTGAAAACATTAGGTAGATTTTATGTATCGAGAGGTTACAAAATTTAGAATTTCATAATCAATTGGGGTTAATTGATTAGATCTTAAAAAGTAGTCAATCCCATAGAAGATCTAGAATTAACATATAGTTGAATCAATAATAGTTAGGGAGCAAAATTACAATAAAATGAATCCTCATCTTCATCCTTGATTCTCCTTATATACTTGTGGTAACTCATTTACTATTTGATTATTTGCTTGATTTAATTGTTTTAATTTTCCATTTTTATTTTATTTTATTTTAGTCATCTTTTATCTTTTTAGACAAAGTTATTTCATTTAGTTTTAACTATTTCCTCGTAGGATAGACACCTTTGATAAAAATTATGATCTGTATACTTACGGATATTGGGGGTTTTACATTAGATAAACGTGCTTAACAACATACATCTTCTGCAAGTCAAGTGACAGGTGCCAATAGTTAGGTAACTTGTCCCATAAGGATTAATTTCCACAATTTCTTATTATTTTTTATGAAAATTTTGACATTTGGGGTATTGACTTTATGGGACCTTTTCCTTCTTCTTTTGGTTTTAACTATATATTGCTTGCAGTCGATTATGTTTCTAAATAGGTGGAAGTTAAAGCCACCAAAACTAATGATGTAAAAGTTGTTGCAGATTTTGTTAAAGCTAATATCCTTTCTAGGTTCAGGATGCCAAAGGCAATCATTAGTAATAGGGGAACCCATTTTTGGATCAGGGTGATGGAAATACTATTAGGGAAATATCACATAATGCATAAGGTTTCCACGTCTTACCATCCTTAAACTACGAACAAGCTAAAGTGTCAAATGGAGAAATCAAGTCAATTTTGGAGAAAATAGTGCAGGCCAATAGAGAAGATTGGAGCATAAGGTTAGATGATGTACTATAGGCCTACAGGACATCTTATAAGACACCAATCGAGATGTCTCCGTATAGATTAGTGTTTGGTAAGCAATGTCATATTCCGGTGGAGTTGTAACACAAGATGTATTAGGCTATAAAAAGATGCACCATGAATTCAAATGATGACGTTATGGATAAGAAGCTGCAATTGCAAAAGTTGGAGGAGATGTAGAATGACTCATATTAGAACGCAATGATATATAAGGAGAAGCGAACGCTTTTCATGATAAGATGATTTCAAAGAAAAGTTTCGTTATGGGTTAGAAAGTTCTTCTATATGACCCTAGACTCAAATTATTCCCAAGTAGGTTGTCTTCCTATTGGGTTGATCTATTTTTTGTTACTTATATCCTTCCTTTTGGTTCAGTAGAGATACAAAGTTTGAAAACTAATAAGATTTTCAAAGTGAGTGCCTGAAGCTGTATTACGAAGGCTTTTAAATAGAGGACATAGAAGTGTTGGTGTTGGAAGATATGAATGGCATCACTTGATGTAGGTAATATGGAGTCGAGCCAACAATGATAAACAAAGGCACTGCTTGGGAGGCAATCTAAGGGAAGTTGATTTGTGTTTATTTACATTTTTACAGTTACTATTTTTATTAACATTTGATGTTACATTAGGGACAATGTAAGTTTTAAGTATGGGGGTGGGGATCTTAGTTTTTATACACATTTTTTAGCTTCATTGTTGCTTATGTGACTGCTTAGGTATTTTCAAAATCAAATGAACTAACAAACATTTTTTTCTTTCTCTATTGCTTTTAAGACTATATTGTCATAATTAGAGTGTGAATTGACTAGAAAAATCCATGGCAACTTTAACATGTACTTTTGCTCCTATGATGGGTCAATATGCATTATCTTTGGAAAAGTAGTAACTAGTGGTAGACAAAAGCCAGTGAGATTTTGAGCCTTATTGGACTGTCACATTCATATCAGTCTCATTTTCTTTTGCTTATATGTGACCTTCATGACATGTACATCCTAACTTTGCTTTGATTTTCTATTCAAGACTACATTTTTATCATATGCGTGAATATGAAAATGATATAGACATTCTTTGTTTTTGCGAGTTGCATTAGCTAAATAGCCTACCCATTGATATGATTGTTCCTTTGTTAAGCCTCTTTAAGCTTTATTAACCTTTCTTTTTATACTAACTATATTACATACTTTTAAACTTAACCAAATGTCCTACCTAATCCATAAATCTAGTGGAGCATTTATTGATTATTGAGTTTGTGGATTTACAAAAGTATAAGTGTGGGGGTGTGCATATATATGGGTGGGTCATATTTATCATAATGTCATTTTACAAAATTCTCATATTGATATAGCTTCTTTTAACGTTTATATTAAAAAAAGAAAAAATAAATAAAAGAGAAAAAAGCTAAGAGAAAGTGCACATGTTATGAAAAGTTATTTATGATAGGTCTTTCCTCCTAAATTTGTATTGAATATATGATTTGCATTTGTTAAATATGAGGTAGATTTTATCTTGGAAGGTTCACTCCTAGTAGTTTCAATGTATTGTTCTCATCAATCTTTATGAGTGATCCCTGTTGATTATTTATGCTTCATGTGGTTTATGTGTGAGAGCTTAAATTTGAGTTGTGAATATAATTATTGCATTCATCACAGTTGATGGTACCCAGTTTTGAATGAATATTAGCTTATGTGCTTGATGTTTCATTAAGTGTTACTTTTGTTTCACTAATTTGATGGCTTTCATGCTACTTTACCTAAATACATCTCACCTTACCCTTTCTCAAATTACAACCTTAGAAAAGTCGTTTGATTCATGGTTATGTATATGACTTTTAGTGGTAGAGAAACGAAATGATATGCAAAGCTGTGGAATGTTATGATCATGAATGGTGTTTGACTTTACCTATGGATCTATCTGATTTAAACATACTTTATCTAAGTCTACCTCTAGATTACTCAGTTTCTAAGGGTGATGAATGTTGATTGATCATGAGTAGAAGCATTGAATGCTAAATTCTTGCTATGGTTTTTGAAAATTATTAATCTCTGATTATGACTATCTATTCATGGGAAATATGGAAAAAGAGTAAGTTCTTTGATTGTGACTTTGATTTTGATGATTTACTCGAGGATGGTCAAAAGCTAAGTATGGGAGAACTTGATATTTGTTTAATTGTTGATACATTTAGTCTATTACGCTTAGTGGTTAATGCCTCAAAATGCTTAAAATACCTACTTTAGTTCATGTTTGATTTTAGGTACAATTTGAAAGCATAATAGTTAAAGTGAGTCGAAAGCATTTTTATGAAGCTATCTTGTCGAGATTCATACTCTATTGTCTTCATGTAGCAAGAAGAAGAAAAAAATTAAAAGAAGAGACAAGAAAATTAAAAGACATGGAGCATTAACTCACGACCATACAATTAATTTGTCATGACCGTGAGACACCTTACACACCTATGACAATTATGTCATAGGCATTACAACCTACATCACGCCCACAACATTTGTCACCTATCCCTCTGTAACCTAATTTTTACAATAAAAGCTATGTTTTGTGATGGCAGACATATTGGGGGGGGAAAATAGAAGTAATTTTTGTCATTCTTCGATTTTTCACATCTCTAGAGGATTCATGACTTTTTCTTGGAGTTTGATGGAGAAAATGAAGGGTTAACCTTCCCGACGCCAATTCGGAGGTGAAATCGAGGTCGAGAAGCACATTTGAGCATATCATCGTTGTGTATCATTTCTGTTCTCTCTTTTTAAATTTTTTATGTTATCTTATGTTTATTGATTGAGTATTGTGTAAGAATGATTATGATGCTCTATTAGATTGTTTTTTCGTGAAAACTCATTGCTAGAACTTGAATATGATACATAATAATCATGTTTGAAGTCATATGTGGCAACTAACGGTATTGAATCATTAGCGATAACATAACCTATGTTAAACAATCTGAGCTTATATGATTATTGCGTAGATTGTCTATTTTTCTCATTCGTAACGAGGCTGTCTGATTAAACTTAGAGAGCTTGTTCTAGGTTATTCGATAGTTAGGGTTAATTAAAGAGCTTGTTTTAATTAACTATGACCTAAGGAAAAACTGAGATTAACAGAGTTTGTTGTTAATTCATGATCAATAGTGTAGAAAGAGGTGTGAGGGAAATAATGCAATGATGTATGTTAAAATGTGCATAGGCCAAGATTAAACCAAAGAACTAGATTTTACACACATTTATCAATGTTATCATTTTTTAATTGTTTTTGATAAATTGCTTGCATTAGTTTAATTTTATTTTGTTATATCAACTACATCAACCTAAAACCCCCTATTTTATTTCTTTTACTTCAATTATTTTCACTGTGAGTATTAACCGAACATTACCTGTGGATACGATCCCGATTCACTATAGCTACAAATTTCTACTGTGCAGAGTTAGGTAAATTTTGCAGTGCACTCAACACACGCTGTCAATAAATTACGTACTAATAATGATATCTTTTTCAAATATGCAAAAAAAATTTCCTTAAAATTCTTCTCAAGTTATTGTGGTATGAACATAAAAGGCAATTTTTAATAGTTATAATTATTAGAAAGGTTAATTTTACTATTCCTAGATAGTATTATTTGCCTCTCTTCCTCTCTTACATATTTTTATAGTTTTTTTTTTGTTTCTTCCAATATACCTTGAAAACACTTACTATGTTAGAGCCAAGTATTCTTATATTGTTGTTCTTTACACTTGCAACATTTCTGAAGGACAACCTATATATGTTATTTACATGCCAGTATTAAGAACTTTATCTATTGTGGTAGTCAATCCCTTAACAAAATATGAAGTTATCATTATCTTTTCTTGAAAGACAATTTCGAGAAGCTTGTCCAACATTATTTATTGAACCACCAACTGTTAAGAATGATATTGTTTTCAAGTTAACTTGAGGACTTTTAAAAATTTTATATTTATGTTATTTGATCTTATGATGTTTATCTTTCTTCTATAATTAAAATTTGAAATTTAAGTATTAAAATGTTGAAATGTCTTAGATACTTAAAAAATACCAACTCTTACAAAAAAGAGTAGCCACCATCTTCCAAAGTGAGAGAACAAGAAGGAGGAGTAAGAAGAACAATCCAAAAATTCCAAATTTAAGGTTTTAGTTCAAATCAAGTTCTTTCTTTCTTTCCTTTGTTTATGTTATTAAACTTGATGTCTAACCTGGATTTGAATATGTTATTCACATCTAGTATGCTCTAATTTTCATATTTGGATTCGTTCTTGAGCTATTTAGTGACTTGATTGTTGTTAATTTCAATTCAATTTTCTGATGTTGTGATGTCTGGGTATGCTAATACTTCGATAATAGAGCAAAGGAGTGAGTCGAAAGAAATTTGATTAAGTTGGGTAATGAGAGTTAGTGATGTAATAAGTCTCTTAAATATCAAATTGGTAATCATATAAAGAAAAAACTTGTGTGAAAACTCCATTATTCGATAGATCACTTAAAAACTAGTTGAAAAGATTAGGTGGATTTTGTGTATCGAGAGGTTACAAAATTTAGAATTTCATAATCAATTGAGGTTAATTGATTAGATCTTAAGAGGTAGTCAATCCCTTAGAAGATTTAGAATTAACATATAGTTGAATCAATAATAGTTAGGGAGCAAAAGTACAATAAAATGAATCCTTATCTTCATCCTTGATTTTCCTCACATGCTTGTGGTAACTAATTTATTATTTGATTATTTGCTTGATTTAATTGTTTTAATTTTCCATTTTTATTTTATTTTATTTTATTCATCTTTTATCTTCTTAGACAAAGTTATTTCATCTTGTTTTAATTATTTTCACGTAGCATCGACACCTTTGATATAAGTTATGATCCGTATACTTACGGATATTGGGGGTTTTACGTTAGATAAACTTGCTTAACAACATACATCTTCTACAAGTCAAGTGACAGGTGCCAACAGTTAGGTAACTTGTCCCGTAAGGATTAATTACCACAATATTTTATTTTTTTCTGTGAAATTTTTGACATTTGGGGTATTGACTTTATTGGACCTTTTCCTTCTCTTTTGGTTTTAACTATATATTGCTTGCTGTCGATTATATTTCTAAATAGGTGGAAGTTAAAGCCACCCAAACTATTGATGTAAAAATTGTTGCAGATTTTGTTAAAGCTAACATCCTTTCTAGGTTCAGGGTGCCAAAGGCAATCATTAACCCATTTTTGTAACAGGGTAATGGAAATACTGTTCAGGAAATATCACATCATGCATAAGGTTTCCACGTCTTACCATCCTTAAACTAACGGACAAGCTGAAGTGTCAAATCGAGAAATTAAGTCAATTTTGGAGAAAACAGTGCAAACCAATAGAGAAGATTGGAGCATAAGGTTAGATGATGTACTATAGGCCAACAAGGCATCTTATAAAACACCAATCGGGATGTCTCCGTATAGATTAGTGTTTGGTAAGCAATGTGACATTCCGACGGAGTTGTAACACAAGGCTTATTAGGCTAGAAAAACATGCACGATGAATTCGGATCATGATGTTGTAGATAAGAAGCTGCAACTGCAAAAGTTGGAGGAGATGCAGAATGACTCATATCAGAACCCAGTGATATATAAGGAGAAGCGAGTGCTTTTCATGATAAGATGATTTCAAAGAAAAGTTTCATTATGGGTCAAAAAGTTCTTCTATATCACCCTAAACTCAAATTATTCCCAAGTAGGTTGTGTTCCTATTGGGTTGATCTTTTTTTTACTTATATCCTTCCTTTTGATGCAGTGGAGATACAAAGTTTGAAAACTAATAAGATTTTCAAAGTGAGTGCCTAAATTTGTATTATGAAGGCTTCTAAATGGAGGACATGGAAGTGTTGGTGTTGGAAGATGTGAATAGCATCACTTGATGCAGGTAATATGGAGTCGAGCCAATGATGATAAACAAAGGCGTTGCTTGGGAGGCAATCCAAAGGAAGTTGATTTGTGTTTATTTACATTTTTGCAGTTACTATTTTTATTAACATTTGATGTTACATTGAGAGCAATGTAAGTTTTAAGTATGGGGGTGGGGAACTTAGTTTTTATACACATTTTTTAGCTTAATTGTTGTTTATGTGACTGCTTAGGCATTTTCATAATCAAACGAACTAACAAACATTTTTTTCTTTATCTATTGTTTTTAAGACTATATTGTTACAATTAGAGTGTGAATTGACTAGAAAATCTATGGCAACTTTAGCATATACTTTTGCTCTTATAATGGGCCAATATGTATTATCTTTGGAAAAGTAGTAGCTAGTGGTAGACAAAAGCCAGTGAGATTTTGACCCTTATTGGACCGTCACATTCATATAAGTCTCATTTTGTTTTCCTTATGTGTGACCTTCATGACAAGTACATCCTAACTTTGCTTTGATTTTCTATTCAAGAATACATTTTTATCATATGCGTGAATATGAAAATGATATAGTCATTCTTTGTTTTTGCAAGCTGCATTAGCTAAATAGCCTACCCATTGATATGATTGTTCCTTTGTTAAGCCTCTTTAAGCTTTATTAACCTTCCTTTTTGTACTAACTACATTACATACTTTTAAACTTAACCAATTGTCCTACCTAAGCCATAAAGCTAGTGGAGCATTTGTTGATTATTGAGTTTGTGGATTTACAAAAGTATAAGTATAGGGTGTGCATACATATGGGTGGGTCATATTTATCTTAATGTCATTTTACAAAATTCTCATATTGATATAGCTTCTTTTAACGTTTATATGAAAAAAAAAGAAAAAATAAATAAAAAAGAAAAAAACTAAGAGGAAGTGCACATGTTTTGAAAAGTTATTTATGATTGGTCTTTCCTCCTAAAGTTGTATTGAATATGTAATTTGCATTTGTTAAATATGAGGTAAAGTTTATCTTCGAAGGTTCACTCCTACTAATTTCAGTGTAATATTATCATGAATCTTTATGAGTGATCCATGTTGATTATCTATGCTTCATGTGGTTTATGTGTGAGAGCTTAAATTTGAGCTGTGAATATAATTTTTGCATTCGTCACAGTTGATGGTACCTAGTTTTGAATGAATATTAGCTTGTGTACTTGATGTTTCATTAAGTATTACTTTTGTTTCACTAATTTGATGGCTTTTATGCTACTTTACCTAAGTACATCTCACCTTACCCTTTCTCAAATTACAACCTTAGAAAAGTCGTTTGATTCATGGTTATGCATATGACTTTCAGTGGTAGAGAAATGAAATAATATGCAAAGTTGTGGAAAGTTATGATTATGAATGGTGTTTGATTATACCTATGGATCTATCTGATTTAAACATCCTTTATCAATGTCTATCTTTAGATTACTCAGTTTGTAAGGGTGGTGAATGTTGATTGATCATGAGTAAAAGCATTGAATGCTAAATTCTTGCTATGGTTTTTGAAAATTATTAATATTTGATTATGATTATCTATTCATTGGAAATATGGAAAAAGAGTAAGTGCTTTGATTGTGACTTTAATTTTGACGATTTACTCAAGGATGGTCAAAAGCTAAGTATGGGAGAACTTGATATTTGTTTAATTGTTGATACATTTACTCCATTACACTTAGTGGTTAGTGCCTCAAAATGCTTAAAATACCCACTTTAGTTCTTGTTTGATTTTAGGTACAATTTGAAAGCATAATAGTTAAAGTGAGTCAAAAGCATTTTTGTTAAGCCATCTTCCAGAGATTCATCGTCTATGGTCTTCATGTAGCAAAAAGAAGAAAAAATTAAAAAAAAGGAGACAAGAAAATTAACAGACATGGAGCATTAACTCATGACCATACAATTAATTTGTCATGACCGTGAGACACCTCACACACCTATGACAATTATAGGCATTACAGCCTATATCATGCCTACAACATTTGTCACCTATCCCTCTATAACCTAATTTTTACAATAAAAGCTATGTTTTGTGATGGCATACACATTGGGGGGAGGGGCGGGGATAGAAGCAATTTTTGTCATTCTTTCTTCGAGTTTTTACATGTCTAAAGGATTTATGGCTCTTTCTTGGAGTTTGATGGAGAAAATAAAGGGTTAACCTTCCTGACACCAATTCGGAGGTGAAATTGAGGTCGAGAAGCACATTTGAGCATATCATCATTGTGTAGCATTTTCTTTCCCTCTTTTTTAATTGTTCATGTTATCTTATGTTTATTGATTGAGTATTGTGTAAGAATGATTATGATGCTCTATTAGATTGTTTTTTCGTGAAAACTCATTGCTAGAACTTGAATATGATAAGTAATAATCAAGTTTGAAGTCATAAGTGGCAACTAATAATATTGAATCGTCAGGGATAACATAACCTATGTTAAACAATCCGAGCTTATATGATTGTTACGTACATTGTCTATTTTTCTCATTTGTAACAATGCTGTCTGATTAAACTTAGAGAGCTTATTCTAGGTTATTCGATAGTTAGGGTTAACTTAAGAGCTTGTTTTAATTAACTATGACCTAAGGAAAAATCGAGATTAACAGAGTTTGTTGTTAATTCATGATCAATAGTTCAGAAAGGGGTATAAGGGCAATAATGCAATGATGTATGTTAAAATGCGCATAGGCCAAGATTAAACCAAAAAACTAGATTTTACACACATTTATCAATGTTATCATTTTTAATTGTTTTTGATAAATTGCTTGCATTAGTTTAATTTTATTTTGTAATATCAATTGCATCAACCTAAAACCCCCTATTTTATTTCTTTTACATCAATTATTTTCAATGTGAGAATTAACCAAACATTACCTGTGGATACGATCTCGATTCACAATAGCTACAAATTTCTACTGTGCAGAGTTAGGTAAATTTTGCAGTGCACTCAACACGCGTTGTCAATAAATTATGTACTAATAATGATATCTTTTTCAAATATGCAAAAAAAAAATTCCTTAAAATTCTTCTCAAGTTATTGTGGTATGAACATAAAAGGCAATTTTTAATAGTTATAATTATTAGAAAGGGTAATTTTACTATTCCTAGATAGTATTATTTGCCTCTCTCCCTCTCTTACATCTTTTCATAGTTTTTTTTTGTTTCTTCCAATATACCTTGAAAACCCTTACTATGTTAGAGCCAAGTATTCTTATATTGTTGTTCTTTATACTTGCAACATTTCTGAAGGACAAGCTATGTATATTATTTTCATGCCAGTATTAAGAACTTTATATATTGTGGTAGTCAGTCCTTACCAAAATATGGAGTTATCATTATCTTTTCTTGAAAGACAATTTCAAGAAGCTTGTCCAACATTATTTATTGAACCACCAACTGTTAAGAATGATATTGTTTTCAAGTTAACTTGAGGGCTTTTAAAAATATTATATTTATGTTATTTGATCTTATGATGTTTATCTTTCTTGTATAATTAAAACTTGAAATTTAAGTATTAAAATGTTGAAATGTCTTGGATACTTAAAAAATACCAACTCTTACTTTTATATCTTTTATAACTATCTTTCACAGGTTCAACTAAAACTGGTAAGATTGTATTTGAATTGGCTGCAAGGAGCAGTCTCATTCTAGTTACACTAGAGCTATGTGGAAAATTACCTTTCATAATTTGTAAGGATGCTAATGTCAATAAGACTGGGGAGCTTGTACACTTTTCTTTATTTTTCAATAAGGTAGGTCTAACATTTATTTTTCCCTTTAATTTAAAAGCTTTGGTTTGACATTTATGGTTTTTTTGTAGCATGGTTAGTGTTGTTTTGCTAGTTGTCGAACATATGTATATGAACATGTGTATGATGAAGTTGTGGAGAAAGCAATAACTCATGCCTTGAAACATATTGTTAGCAATCCCTTTAAGAAGGGACTTGAACAAAGTCCCCAGGTAATTTCTTACCTACTTCCCCATTATTGATGTGATTAATCAGAACAATTTGGTTTTTATCCAAGATTGATATCTAATTTATAATGAAAATGTATTTTTGGTGGATACAATGCACACGATTTAGCACATATGAACATCTACCATATATGACCACTTCATACATTTATAAAAATAAACATTTCTCTGAGTTATCCTTTGATTTCCTTATGGGCATCATAATAAGGTTAGATTGACTCAAAGAAATTTGAAAGAATACTTAGGTATATAAGATCTAGCATTGAAATTGATGTCAAACTTGAATGTTGAGGAGATAGTATTGCTTCATTTTCTCCAATATGAAGGTATAATTTACTTTAACCATAGTAATTGCTACTTAGTGAGTGTACATCCATTTCATACAATAGACTATTAACATTCTCTTTAAATAGGATGATCTGTTGATAGCTCAAAGTAAGATCCTTGGCCTAATGCAATCTCTCTTGAAGTTTAAGTATGTTATGAACTAATATTAATTACTACTCTCTAGTAATATTAATTGATGATTCTTAATTTATGTTTAGTTTAATTCTAAGCTCCTTTCTTTTCCCTTGTTTGCAGGGATATTAGTGAAGTAATAAGTAGGTAAAATGGTGTTCATACCTTCCAATCATGTCATATTCAGCCATAGATAAGTACATAATATGAAGCAAAAGGGAGATCAAACAAACTCCTTTTAATTTACCAACAGAACATAGTGTTGTTGTTTGTATCTCTTTGAAATATTGTTAATGGATGCTTCATATTATGTCTAGAGTTTTATGTTTTTTTTAATCCTTTATCCTGTTTACTTAAGAAGTTAGATTATGATGGAAATGAAGAGGAAAGTGAAGGATATTAATTTTTTTTAATCTTGTATAGGAACAAATGAACATCCTCTAATGTTTTATTCTTTATTTTGGTTCAATTTAATGATATTTGTATAATTTTACATTATGTATACAATGCTCGACATTTTGAATTGATATTATTTCTATGCAATTTAATTTTATAATAATAAGCAAATAATTCACAATAAAAAATGTTGATACATTATATACAACTAGTATTATTCAAAATCATGGATTAAACAAGTAGCAAATAACATGTCCCTTCATTA
>JANVCQ010000004.1:23574863-23589349 GCA_025531925.1 Erythroxylum plowmanianum
TTACAAAACTGTAACTGAAGAAGATAAAGTTACATGTAAATACACTTGCTTTCCAGGGCACTATATTTACATAACTCTAACATATGACAGATAGATGAAGGAGGTTATGATGCAGAAGGTAAGATACTTAGGGATTTTTTTACTAGCTCCATCATCTAGATCGATCGCGCCAACTTCGGCTCCACAGCCATATGATGCTTAAAGATTCAATAATCCTCAAATAACCAACATATTAGCCTCACCCATGGATTTATAGCTTGTTATTTTGTTTTTCATCTTTATTATATTTTGTAATTTATTTTTTTGTTCTAAACTTTATTTTGGAGAGCTTTAAGCGTATCTTTGGTTTGGGTTTTAACCCTTCCGAAAGCTCATTTGTTCTGTCATCAAGGATCAATTCTTATGTGGCTTCTTGAGAAATTGGAATAGGTATCCCCTAGGACAAATTGGAATAGAGTTTATCCCTTTCAAGTACATCGGAGTGTCTATTAACTCCAAGGAGCTTAAGGAAATTGAATCCCAACCTTTGCTTTAATTAGTTAACAGGAAGCTTAATAATTGGAATAATAAATTCCTCAACTATGGGGATAGGCTATAGTTAATTATTTCGGTGTTGAACAATTTATCTACCTACTGGATGGCTCATATTGCACTTCCAAGGAAAATCTTGAAATCAATTGATAAATTATTAAGGTATTTCTTATGGAGTAGCTTTAACAATCACAAGAAAGTTCCCATGATGAATGATCAGTAATATGCCTCCCTAGGCAGCAAGAGGGGACTTGGATTACCTTAAACCATACTTCATACTAGAATCTTACTAGCAAAGAGTTTATGGTCCCTGAGTCAAGATGAGAGAGCTGGATATCAATTTGAACCTGATTGTGGGTAAAGTGGATGCATATGTAACACATAAAACATCAGAACAATTGGAAAGCTCCTATACAATCATGAATGTATTGAGCTTTCAAATAGACAATGGGTATGAAAGATTGGGTGCAGGAAATTATAACAAAGATTTTTTTTTGGGTTTGATAATTGGTACCTAACAGGACCTCTCTATAAGTTGGAAGAACTACAATAATTAAAACCTTCAATTCTAAGCAACGCTAAGGTGCAAAGGCTGATCAACAGTAACCAGTAAAGCTGGCCTTTTCATTAGCTATAATAATCTGACTTGTTTTAACCTATCACAACCAAGCCTAAATATAAAAGTATAGATAAAATATTAAAAAGTATCTAATTTTTTTAAAATTTAGTGTTTACCTTTTAAAGATTTTTAATTTAATGATTATGGTTAAAAATAAATATGCATATAACATTTAGTAGATATGTGACCGAACAATCATTTTAACTTAATTTATACAAATTTGAAAAAAATTAGTTAATAAATTAAAAATTTTAAAATTAAATGGAAACATTCTCAAAAGGTTTCTGTAAAAATAAGTTTTTAAGTGATAGTTTAGGAATTTGGTGACCTTACGTTTGGAAAGAAAACCAACAAATCTGATTCATGAGGGCCAGGAAGAGCAAAGCCTTACCACTGGAAGGGAAATCGTGAAAGGGAGAGAGAAAAAGCACAAGAACGCATATTTGCATTTGTCGCAATGGCGGACAGCGTGAGAGGAGCTGCAAGGAAAGAAGAAGTCATAACATATGCTTACATTCTCCTCTATATCGCTCTCTCTAGTGGGCAGATCTTCTTTAACAAGGTCAACACTTTCTTTCTTTGCTCTTTCCTCTTCTTATTGACTGTTTGGTTGATTTGTTGCTCTTGCTGGTGCTCTGTCTATTTAAAAAGAACCCAATCTGCTTTGGAGTTGACTCCGAAATTTCATTCCACTGTTTGGTACATGACATTAAGATTTGAAAGCACCATGGTTTCCACATCTATCTGTGACTGAGACAGTATACTGTGATTTTAAAAGATAAACCATTGGAGATTGAAAACATTTTTCATTTTCTTTTTGTTTTATTTTTATTAAGACCCTTTTCCTCTCTTTTGATTTTGGATTTCAACTTCATTTCACTTGCTTGGAGGAAAATGCCCAAACAGCTGGATTTTTGTCTCACGGATAACATCCCGGTTTTACAACTGAAATGAACTTTCGGTTGCGTTTAACATTTTTCTGTGGGTAGTGTGTTGAAAGCTCAAGCCTTACTTTGACGCTTAACTGACACGACGCAAATGACAAATCTGAAAAAAAGAAGATTTTTTACATCAATGAAGCTAGTGCCATTTGATTGGAGGGGAATGTAAGTTAATCAAGTTTTCTAACATCATAATCTGGCTAGTATACTAAGAAGATTCAGGCAATCGGCAATTATTAACAATTAGATTTTTCACCAGTTCTGGTGGATATCTGTCATGGCTTTGCTGTTTAGTCTTCTTAATATAGGTCAAGAAAGAGATGGTCCTTATTGAGTTGAACACTTCCAAGGATAAGACGATATTCTCAAAATAGACTTATTCAAAGTTATGAAATTTAATCGTGGTTCCTCAATTCCATGCTATATGCTCCTCTTTCTCTTTTTCCTTTTTATTAAGGATAATCTTTTAATGCGATGGTGAAATCATGAGAATGCAATAATTGAACCAAGCTGTCCAAATTTGAGTCCTAGAATCAGATAGTTAATCAGATAATGCTTGTTGTTAGTGAGAGCTTGCAAGTTTTTCCTCCTTGCATTATCATAAATCCAATATTAAGGATATCATATTTTAGTTTAAGTGCTTTAGAACCTCCCGCAATGTAAATATCTTTTTAAAATGAACCTAGACAATGTGGAATCAATTTTTGGATGCCCCAGTTTTTGTTTATTCAGAAAGCAGATCCCATTCTAATTTAGCAGAGTAGAAGAAGAATAACAAACTAGCCGAAATTTGTGTGAAATGGAGGGCAAGGAAGAGGAGAATGAGAAAGTGCATAGAAATTAGCCTTCAAAACAAACAGGAGAAGCAAAGTAGTCAGTTGCCAGTTCTTTGAAAAACTAAGCATACAAAAGTTACATAGGTTATATATACAGTTTAGAGACTCTGAATGAAAAGATAAAATTACTATGCATGCATCTAAAGTAAGCGACTTACATCCTTTATTTATATGACAGTTTTATCATTGAAATGTTTGTGTTGCTCTGTTTGACTCTTTGTGCAAGTAGTACGAGGGCTCTTTGTTACCCAACTTTTGATTTGTGTATTCTTACAAATGCATTCAACTTTGCCCCTGATCTTATAAACAGTGTTTTCTGCTGGTAATTCCCTTGGTGTGCAGGTTTCAACTGGACAAGATTGTTGCAAGCATTAGTTATCCTACTTGTCAATTGTTCTCTGACTGTATGTACTAACATAATTTTTTTTTTTTTTTTCTGCTTAATGGTTAACTTGCAGTGGGTTTTGTCATCCAAAGAATTTAACTTTCCTTATCCTCTTGGATTGACTCTACTTCACATGGTCTTCTCCTCCGTTTTGTGTTTTATGCTCACCAAAGTTTTTAAGGTATTAATTTGTTGTGTTCTTTTTGGGCAATATTGTCATGAATAATTTTCTTGCATAACTCTTACTCTTAGTTATGTATATCTGAAGGTTATGAAGGTTGAGGAAGGAATGACTTTAGAAATGTAAGTGAATATTCTCTGTTGAACAGTACATGCCTTGGCTTATTCTGATTGATATACAAAAATATATATAGATATGCAACCTCAGTTATTCCTATTGGCGCAATGTTTGCTATGACTCTTTGGCTAGGGAACACTGCCTACCTTTATATCTCTGTGGCCTTTGCACAAATGCTGAAGGCTATCAGTAAGTATCCACTATTTTTTCTTGTTGATCCTCTTATTTATGCTATTCAAAGTTGTTGGGTTCCTACATATTTATTGTTTTTAACAGCATTACTTATCTGGTAGAATTCCATATATTTCTGAATTACATTACATTTTTTTTTTCATGTGACATTGCTGGTCTGAATTGGTTTCTTCAACGAGATTGCAGTGCCGGTAGCCGTTTTTGTTCTTGGAGTAGCTGCTGGACTTGAGGTGATGAGCGGTAGAATGCTTTTGATTATGTCGCTGATAAGTTTTGGTGTTCTGGTTGCTTCTTATGGGGAAATAAATATCAGCTGGATTGGAGTTGTTTACCAGATGGGTGGAGTTGTTGGGGAAGCATTGAGACTTATATTCATGGAGATTCTTGTGAAAAGGAAGGGTCTGAAGTTGAACCCTATATCAGTAATGTATTATGTCAGTCCCTGCAGGCATGTACCATGTTCATCTTTCTTTGCTCAATTACTCTGTTTTTGTCAAAATCCAAAAGAGTTGAAGTACGAGTGCATTGAACTGACTTTATGTTTCCTAGCAGCGCTCTTTGCTTATTTATTCCTTGGATCTTTCTTGAGAAACCAAGAATTGAAGCTCATGGGACATGGAATTTGCAGCCACTTGTGTTGACCCTCAACTGCCTGTGTACTTTTGCACTCAACCTATCAGTTTTCCTTGTAATCTCGCACACAAGTGCTTTAACCATTCGTGTGGCTGGTGTTGTCAAGGATTGGGTGGTTGTCTTGCTGTCTGCTCTTCTATTTGCAGATACGAAGCTTACAATCATAAACCTGTTTGGCTATGGCATTGGCAAGTACAGAAAGATCAAATGCTTTTACTATATCTACTGTTATTGGAACCTGCTATCTCCTCTAAGGTCTAGATATCTGAAAGAAGTTCTATTACTTTGGTCTGCTGGTGTGCTAAAACTCAGAGAAACATTGTGCAGGAAAGAAAATAATTATGACATTACCTACATAAAAAGATTGCAAGAGATGTCTACCTTTTTCTGGGATCCTAGTCATAAATGTTTCTTCATGCTTGTCTTCTGTATTACTCAATTATTAGCCACTTTACTGCAAGCAAATGCACTCATTTCTGATGTATGTATTAATTGTTTTTATTTGTTGCTTAATGTTGTACTTCAATTGGAGGTTGGAAATAGTTCGATGGTGCTGTATCCTTCTGTAGATGTTCTTGTTTTCTGTATATTATATTGTTTAAGTCTCATACAAGGTGTCTTAACTGACTGGTAATCTTGAAGAGAAGATACTTTACCATTGGGAGATTTATTTTATTTAAATATGGAGTTTAAGCTCTTTAGAAGTTGAAGAGAGTCTAAACATGTTCATGTTACAGATTCTTATTCCTCTACAATGTTTTGTCACAGCTATTGCGGGTGTGGTTGCATATAACAATCACAAATTGAAGAGGGAAGCCTCTCGGGCTAATTCCAAGGAATCACAACTTGTTGAATCCATACCATTGAATGCACCATCAACTTCAAATGATTGATTTGCATCAAGAGGAATTTGGCTAGAAGTTTTGAGGTAAGGATTTCTGTAAAAGATATGCATTATTGTTTGCAGTAAGAGATCAATTTAATTGTTAGTTTTGTGTTTTGTTCTTATTGATGTCAATTGAGTATTTCTGCACTTATGTTTTAAATGATGTTGGCTTTTATCAGATTTTCAAGGGTTTGTTGGTTTGCTAGAATTTAGTATATTTGTTCAGTGTGCAAGTTTGTCACTCTCAGCAAATTGTATCAGATGCTCCCCCTTTTGCATTAGATTCTGAAGCACGAACCAGTGTAGTGAGTAGTATGTCTAAATGTGAATTCCACATGATGATGCTATTGATATTCTAAGAAGACCTTAAGTTGTGGATTTGACTGAAATAGCCTCTGTTTCATTCTGCTTTTCTTTATCGGGCTCAGTGTTAGGATGGGAATGTGGATTCTCAGATGGTTGATGAAGCAATTACTGGAATGTGCCACGTTATGAAGAAACTATTTTTATTTCTTTTGATTCTATAGATTAGAAAATGGGAAAATATACTATAATCTTTAAAACTTTTCAAAAATTTAGAAAGTAAGTAGAAGGAAAGAACTCGTGAAAAATGGCTAAGAGGTATGTTAAGGGATCCCTCAGCTGATCATTGTTAATATTTGGAATTTGCAGTCACACTATTGGAACATTGGGAAAACTGTAAATCACCTACAATATCTATTTTCTGATATATTTCCATTTTTAAGACATATCTTGTTTTATTTGAGTAGATGTGTTAGTTATTTCATTAAAGAACTAATAGAAACCTATGTTTTACTAGTTTATTCCTTTTAATTAGTTATGTAGTTTTACTTGTTATAAATGTTCTTGGAGTTGTTTATAAAGGTCAAAAACTTAGTGAGCCAGGTTGGCATCTCTGGTGTCCACAAGGAGCTGTTCCTTTTAAGTTTTATTATCAAATATTGGAAAGGCATTAATTAATGAGTCCATATTTTTTAGTGTTCTGAGATTATCATCTCATAAGATTGTCTCATAAGGAGGCATGAAAACCATAATTTGAGTGTTTCTTAGACCTGACATTGATTTTGGAAACTGAAAGACATTGATATCCAATGTTCTAAATAGGTAACAGCTTATTGAATGGAGTTCTGCTTTTCCTATTTTTGAAAATATTTCCAAAAAGTTGTGAGGCCTTCCACAACGGAATCAGCCATAGTTTTTGCAGCTGCTATAGATTCCCATTATGCTTCCTGTACAGGTTAATCCAGTTCCAAGTAAAGGCCCTTGATTAAATTGTTTTCGATTTGATAGCTTTCAAGCTTTAGCTTCTGCTTTTGCTGCTTGTATTGCTTGTTTTACATTTTTTGCTGCACTACTTTAAACTAGCTTTTTAGCTTCTCTTTGTTGCTTTACTCTACTTTCCAGTTAATGCTGTTTATCCAAATGGTTTAACTTACATTAGTACCATAAGTTTGTGTTTCTTAATAGAAGGGAAAATGATTTTTCTTTGTACATGTGATTTAGAATTACACGATTATATATATACCTTAGTTTAGGAAGAAAAATAGGAAACAATCTCTAAGAACAGGATTTAATCTCGTCGGATTCCAAACTGTCCTATGAAAAGAAAAAGTCTTCTAGGATTTGACACTTATCTAGGAAAGCAACAATATTCTCTTAGGATTCCACACTCTCTTAGGAAAGGAGAATAGTCTCTTAGGATCTCACAATTCTTGGGATATTAAGAAATTGACTTTCTTGAAAGAGTATACAGCTAATATACAACTTGAGACTCCCCCACAAGTTGATGAATATATGTCTTCCATTCTCGAAATATATCATGAAAACTTGAACTGTTCAACCCCTTTGTTAGAACATCAACTAATTGGCTTCTCGATGGGTCATATGACATGCTTATAAGCCCTTCCTCTAATTTCTCCTTGATGAAATGTCTATCAATCTCAATGCGCTTTTTCTTATCATGTTAAATAGGATTATGAGTAACATTGATGGCTGATTTGTTGTCATAGTAGAGCTTCATAGGACCTTCCTACTTAATTTTTAAGTCATTTAGAACAAGAGATCAATTACATACTTCTATTGAAATATGAAAAATTCCTTGTGAGCACTATGACATCTCAACACCAAGGATGTAGTTCAATTTTCCAAGCTCCTTTATTTCTAATTCCTTGATCAGTTGTTGCTTTAATTCCCCTTTTTCTTTTTCATCATTTTCATTTACAATAATGTCATCAACATGCACTAGAAATGCAATTAGTTCCTTTGCCACTGTGTGCTTGATGAAGAGAGTGTGATCACCTTAACTTTTTTTACATCTCGACCCTTGCATAACTTTAGCAAATCTACCAAATCATGCTCTAAGAGATTGTTTCAATCCATATTAGGCCTTTTGAAACCTACAAACTTTATATTTCACGTTTTATTGAAAGTTTGATATAATGTTCATTTTTTCTGGTCAAAGTGAGCTAGCAAGGATAATAAACTCCTCATAGGATTCAATTTTGCCACTAGGACAAATATCTTCTAGTAATCAATCCTATAAGTTTGAGGGTACACTTTAGCCACTATGCTTTATATCTCTCTAGTAACCATCAAGTTTATATTTCAGTGTGAAGATCTATTTTTGGTCAACTATGTTTTTCCCATTTGGTTTATCAACAATCACCATATCGTATTCTTCTCTAATGCATCCATTTCCTCTCTCCTAGCAATCTTCCATTCCCTTCTCGACAATACTTAGAAACAATATTGGGAATATGAATGGTAGTTAAAGACTCTCAATAAAATTTTTATAGGCCAGTGACAAGTCTATGGTGGTCCCTTTGTGCTCTCTCTCGTACCTTTCTTAACGGCAATATAAAGGTCATAAGTGGGTGTTTCAACTGTTTTTTTATGTAAAGAGGATGGTTTTTTAGACTTGTTTCAAGTCTACAACAGTTGTTCTTTTGGAATACAGATGTGAAAGTGTTGAAAATTTTTTAGTAACATGAATTGACATAGGAATAGAGATTGAAGATGTGTTTGGGACATAGACAAGGAGGTCAAATGATACAAAAGATTCAAATACTATCTTCCATCATTGATGTCTCCATCTGAGGATAAGACTTGGTAGAATATGGTTTGTTTTCAATGGAAGTGACAATTAGTCAAGTTATAGAACTTCAAGATGAAGGTTTATAGTACTTGTACCCCTTTTGTGTAGGCCAGCAACCTAGAAAGACAAATTTGATGGCACGGGAATCTAACTTCCCATTGTGTTTTCTATGAAAATGCACAAGGTCAGTGCAACTAAATAGCCTAAGAGTAAGCCCATCCGAAGTTCTAAAGTTGGAATAATATGTATTAAGAGTTTCTGTCAGACTTCTATTGTTTAACACACGTGAGGGAAGTATCATATATGTGGCATTTAGAACTGCCTCCTCCCAATAGGATCTAGGAACATTCTATTGAAAGAATAGAGCCCAGTTACATTGCGTAAATGTCCATTTTTCCTCTCACTTACCTCATTTTGTTGAGGTGTGTCAATATATGATAAGTTATGAATAATTTTCTACTTTGGAAAGTAGGGTAACAAAAGATTAATCTCTAGCCTTGTTTGACCTAACGCTTTTAATTTTATCCCTGTATTGGGTTTGAATCATGAAATGAAAATTAGGAATATTTAAAAAAAGCTATGTACAATCATCAATCAAAGAGACAAACCAACAAGCACCAAAAATATTAGGAATGGTAGAGGGACCTAGATGTCACTTTGAATCAAATGAGAAGGATGAGGACTTCTTTTAATACTATTAGGAAAGGATATGTGAGTATGTTTTGTCAATGAATAAATTTCACTGTAAAACTAAGATATCTAATCCTCCGAACAAATGTGGAAACATGACATTTGAAACTCTAAAAGATAGGTGACCAAGGCGTAAATGGTAAAGCCAAATGACGTCTTTATTTGAATTTCTAAGAACTGACATGGACAAATTACTCACGATTTTTTTAAGAAGATTCAAGATGTTAGAGATTGTTCCTTTCTTAGCAAGTCCAATCCTCTTACTCGAGCTTGGTTCCAAAGGTAACTACAAGAAGAAAAAAAAGCTTGCATAACATTTAATGTCATATGTAAGCATTTGAATAGAAACAAGGCAAACTAATAATTTTGGCATACGAAGAACGTGTTTTAGACAGAGAAAAGGTGTAATACATACATCTACTTCTGCAACAATAGCTAACGAACCATTGTCTACTACAATCTTCCTATTATTAGGGCTTGAGGTATCAGTCTAAAATAAATGTGAGGAGTAAGTCACATGGTTTGGCAATTATCCAAGCATTATCATTGTACTTGTTTGAGGCATTCAAGCAAAAAGAAAATAAAGGTATACTTGAGAGAGCCAAAGAACTACTTCCAAAGAGCATTTCAAGAGATCCCAATAAATTCCTTAGTCTTTCAATCTCCTCGCTATTAAAATGTCTTTTATCTGAACCTTTTTATGATTTGGTAGTAATTTTGGATGAAGATATATTAGGCATTAAGAAAAAAGTAGAAGAATAAAGTCTCAAGAAAAATGTAGCAATGGATCAGGTTGGGTTAGAATCAGGCTGAGGTTTGATTTTGAGTGGGTTGTGGCTGGAGTTGGGTTCGGACAATATAAGTCAGGCCTGATCGGGTTTCAGGCTGGATTTGGGTCTCACTAGCCTGGCCCAGTCGGACCCATTGCGATTCCTGGTTCTTACAGAATTTTCAGTTACCCAATCCTTCGTGTTTTGAAGGAAACGTTTGCATTAAGAAGGTGAAGAAAAGTGCAGTTGCAGTTCTATATATGATTTTCTTTGAATACTAGAAACTATATTTCCTGCCATTAATCAGTATGCCAATAACTGAAATCTTTAGTTTTCATTTTGCAGCCATTACTTATGGTGATATATTTTAGTTTACTGAAGAGACTGCTAGCCATCAGTTGGCCGATTTCAGCAAGCGCGAATTAGATGAATATATTTCGTTGTATTCATAATGCACAATGAATTGAGCGTGGATGAATGCAGAAAGGTTGCTGGATATGATGGAAATCATTCTAAACATATGAAAAGTTCTTTTGTGACCTAGAAAGGAACCACAACTAAGTTGTATACAAGGATGGGCATGGAAAATGTTGATTGGTGGATTATGTTTTAGGAGAATTACTGTCTTGACTTTCATCGAATGCCATTTACTGGACTTATTTTTGTCAGCAATATTTTCTGCCCCGTTTTCTTTTTATACTATGTATCAGAAACGGCAAGGTAAGGCAACGAACAAATTAAAAATTGACTTTAAGATATTTTGTTTATTTAAATATTTTCTTGTAAATTAAGGAATGGTTGGAAGACATTTAGATTAGGATGCTCTTGCGCTTGGCTTCCATGTGAAACATGACAGATTTAGACGTCAATTTCCACCCACCAGAAGTCTGATTGTTCGAAGGAAAAAGCAGGATTGGCATTCCGGCCTGTCAATTTTAAGGAAAAACTTATTTTGGACATAAGTTTATGGCGTAGAAGATCTTTGATGATTTAGATGGACCTAAACGGTTAGCTATTGCTTTTTGTTTTTTGTTTCTAATGAAACAATGTTGTAAATTAAGAGTAGATATCAAATATTTCGTTTATTCCGTAACAATTTTGTTAGAAGAGAAATGGGAAGAACATTAAGAGAGAAAAACATAGACAAGAACATAGAATCCATTTGATATAGAGAGAGAAGAGAAAACATTCATATGGTTTTACATATCAGTATAGCCGTTATAAGTTGGCTTAAATACAAGCAAGCAACTATTCAGTATACTCTTATCCAGCATTACAATCCTGAGCGCTTATTGAAATGTAGCGTTTTGCCTTAGTTACTAATGTCTGGTGAGTCTTTCCATCATTTATCATTCAACGTCATCTTCTCTACTTGTTTCTGCAATAGTTCCCCCCTCCTTAACATTTTTGTCCACCAAATTGATCTCTGGAAATTACTTCTGAAGGTCGAAAAAATATTCCCATGTTGCATTAACGCTTCCACCGTCTAACCATTGAACTAACAACTGAGTCACTGCACGATTACTTCTCTTTGCTATACACCTTTCCAATATTGCCACAGGGAGACGCTCAACAGGGGTTATGAACTCTGGCAGTGTAGAAAAAGTTCTATCCTGATACATGTGTGCTTTTTTCAACTGGGATATATGGAACACGAGATGTATCAAGGAAGTTGGTGGTAGCTCGAGTTCGTACGTGACCTTCCCAATTCGCTACATCACTCTGTACATCCCATAATAAAGTGGAGACAACTTTTTGTTATTCCTCCTCTAAAGAGTGTATTGTCTTTACGATTGTAACTTCATTAACACCATTTCTCTGACTTTAAATTCACGCTCCGAATGTCTAGAGTCAGCACACTGCTTCATCCTGTTTTGAGCTTTCTGAAAATGAAATCTTGTGGCATTGGTCATTATTTCCCTGTTTTTTAGAACTTGCTCCACTTTTGTCACCTTTGAATCTCCTGCTATGTATGGTGTGTAAAACAGTAGGGGATACTCATATGACACTTCAAATGGTGTGGAGTCAATGGATGGAGATACTTTGTGTTGTACCACCACTCAGTCAACAATATCCACTCACTTCACTGTTGAGGGGTTTCACTGCAGAAGCATCATAAATATGTTTTTAAAATTTTGTTCACCGCTTCTGTGAGGTTGTCTGACTGAGAATGGTAGGCGGTAGAGTACTTCAATTGAACTCTTTACAATCGGAGTAAATCCTGCCAAAATTTACTCATGAAGATTGGATTTTTGTCACTAATAATTGATTCCAACATTTTCCGTAGTTTAAAAACGTTGCTGATAAATAATTCTGCAATCTCACAAGCGGAGCAAGGATGTTTTACTGAAATGAAGTGAGAATATTTGGTGAATTGATTGACAATCACAAAAACAACTGACTTCCTTTTAGATACAGGGAATCCCTTGATGAAGTTGACACTAACCTCCCTCCAACTACCTTTCAGAATTCTAATTGGTTGCAATAGCCTAGGATATGCTGAATTGTCGTGCTTGTTCCTTTGACAGTTCATACATTTATAGACATAATTCCGCACATCTCGTGTCATTCCCTTCCAGAAAACATATTTTGTAACTTTTTTGTTGTTGCTACCGCACCTGCATGTCCCCCCAGTTTCATCATGACTGATTCCAATTATCTGCTGTCACAATGCCTTGTTGGTGCTAATCACCAAATGACCCTTCCACCTTAGTAATAATTTTTTCCATTCATATGCACTAGACTTTAAACTTCCCATCTCCAATTTTTAGATAATTTCCTAAATTGCTCGATCCTCTCCCCAATTTTTCTTAATTTCTTCCAATAATTCTCCATGTAATTGTGTTACTAATAACAACATCATCTCTGCACTTGTGATTCTTGAAAGGGCATCTGCGACATTATTTTCTTTTCCACTATAGTACTATACTTCAAAATCATATCCGAAAAGCTTAGGTAACCATGATTGTCGGAAGGGAGTTAACAAACGCTGCTCCAACAGATATTTGAGGTTCTTATAGTCTGTTCTCATAATAAATGGTTTGCAGCTCAAGTAATGATGTCAGTACTTGATAGCCTTAATTATTGCCAAAAATTCTTTTTTGGAAGTTGATAATCCGTAATGCCTTCTTGCCAATGATTTATGGTGATGGGGTGGCTATCCTGTTGTAGTACTGCTCCGATCCTTTGTCCACTCACATTTGCCTCAATCACGAATGTTTTTGAAAAATTCGGTAATGCCAACACCTAATGTATTCAAGTTCTCAATAGCGGCCTTCTCTTCTTGTTGCCAATCCCAACTAGCCATGCATTCCTTTTTTAAAAGATCTATTAATGGTTTGTTTAGCTATTAATCAATATCCTTTAATGAATCTCTGGTAGTACCCCGTAATTCCTAAGAACCCTCAAAGCTCCTTAATTCCTTTAGGTTCTGGCCACTCCTTAATTGTTTTAACCTTCTGATTATCAATTGTTAACCCCATCTCTGAAAATTGTATATCCCAGATACTCAATTTACCACGCCCTAAACACACACTTACTTCCCCTTAAAAATAATTGATTACTCCTCAACGTCTCCATTGCTGGTGAAATGTATTGTACATGCAGTTGCAACGATGAACTGTAGATCAGTATGTCCTCGAAGAAGACTAGAATAAATTGATGTAAATACGATTTAAATAGTTCATTCATTATGAAACGTCGAAGGCTCGTTCGTCAGACCGAATGGCATAACTAGAAATGAAACGTCGAAGGCTCGTTCGTCAGACCGAATGGCATAACTAGAAACTCATAGTGACCTTGGTGTGTCTTAAAGATTGTTTTCAGCACATCTTTCGATTGCATTCGGATTTGATGATATCTTGAACACAAATGCAACTTGGTGAACTAACTAGCCCTGTGTAATTTGTCTAACAATTCTTCGATCAGTGGTATTGGGAATTTTTCCCTCATCGTATACTTGTTCAGCTCCCTATAGTCTACACACATACGCTATAAATCATCCTTCTTCTTGACTAAAACCATCAGTGAGGCATAAGGATCGTAACTATGTCGAATTAAGCCCTGTTTCATGAGATCTCGAACTGATTGTTCTATTACATCTTTTTGTGTCTCCGAATATCGATACGAACGAATGTTAATGGCTTCTATTCCTTTTTTCCAAATTATCTGATGGTTGTATTTGCGGTCAGGAGGAAGATGGGTTGGTTCTTGGAAAACCTCTACGTAATTCAAAAAAATGGTGTTAATCTTGTCGAACGCACTCCACTGCTTGATTGTCATTCTCATTTGCTATAACTGGAATTCAATGGGCATTGACGATTGCATCATGAACAATTGACTGCTTATTGAGCGATGTAATCATCTATGAAATTCTTTGTTGGAAATGACTCTGGATCTCCCTTCTGGAATTTTGCTTAATGTGACCAAACGTGTTAGACCCCGAACTTTTAATAGAAGTTAGAACTATTTGAATGAGAAATTTTGGAGATTAGTCACGAGTAAAGAACAAATGATGAAAATTCTTGAACCAAGAAATGATAGACAAGGGTAAAGTAGTGAATGAGAAATGTGGATATGTCCAAGTTTTGC
>JANVCQ010000004.1:23600389-23617493 GCA_025531925.1 Erythroxylum plowmanianum
TGTAATTAATTAAATAATAATAATATTTTAATTAATTATATTGTAATTAATTAATTAATTATAATATTTTAATTAATGAATAATTATATTATAATTAATTAATTACAATATTTTAATTAATTATAGTGTAATTAATTATTTAATTGATTTCACCATAAATTTAATTATTAAAATTAAAGCTTTACTTATAAAATTATTTGGCTCATAATTATATCTTTTATCTATTTTCTATACATAAAAAATTAAAAACATAGCAATCACTCCCATTCTTCTGGATTATGAGAGGAATGGAGGATTGTCCAAAGCCAAGGAATGAAACTCTTAGGTCTTCAATGATAGGTTCATGCCAAACATCAATTTTTATTCCATACTCATATCTCTTTTCTCGAACCTCCAAACAAGCACACCTTTAATCTATTATTGTAAATCTTGCATTTTGATTATTACTCTTGATTTGCGGTAGAATAAGACTAGTCTCTCTTCTACTTTTGTATATTTGTATTAGCTGAGCTATATTCAATACAATTCTTATTCAATTTAAAAAAAAAATTTGTTTAAAATGTTATTCAAAAGAAAAAAAATTAACTATAACCATCATACTCAGTCCGCTGGGAATAATAGCGAGTAAATTCGGCATTGGGTCCGTATACGATAGACGAGACCGGGTTAAGAAACAATTTCTTGTGGCAGCCCGCTTAGCACAATTCAAATTTCAAAAGTTCCAAAGCAACGGTCGTGTTCAGTAATAGAATGCTTTTTGAAACAAAAACAAATCAAACAATCTGAGTCTAATCTATCAAATTATCATTCTTCTTTTCCTTTCTTTGCGTAACTCACCTTCCCTTACCTCCGAGTGTTGTGACTGACCACAAATTGAAGCTTTCATGAATGCATGACCCACAAGCTTTTTTAGCGAAACAATACAACACAAGGTTTCCACTGATTTATTTATGTTCATTGAACCTTGCAATCAATCAGCTACTCTACAACTTTCAGCTCCATACATGGCGGATTCTACTTCTCCTTGTAACCCAAATTGCGGTACGCAACTCTTTTCTCTTCATTTAGATATATATATTTTTTGTTTTTTCCATTTAATCTCTTCCTGTGTGTACAATTGTAGATAATCTGACCTGTAAAGAGGATCGATATTCAGAAGAAACTATTGTACCCAAATTCAGTGATCCATTCTTACATGGTAACTTATCATAGCACTAATTTGTTTTGAGGTTTTGGAACTGAATTGAACTGAATTTTGAATCCAATTCTAGATCGGTCAATGCTGGGGTTTTCTTTAACGTCTCCTGATCTGGTTTTATGTGCCGGTTCACCTGATATAGTGGCCAACAGCCATGCGGGTTCTCAATTACTATGTCCAAACAATTGCTCTGTTGAGCTCTCTCTAGACAACGGCATTGATGGGTCTCCTGAAATCCAAGAGACTCGTAAGAGCCCATCCGTGAAGTTTGCTACAATTTGCCAAACATTCAGGAAAAGCTTGTCCCCCGAATCTTCTTTTGAGCTCCTTACCCCGTCAGAGAAACTATGCCAAGAAGATTCACATCCCGTTATTGATATCAATCCACAACCAACTGATTTTACCAGTAAGTTCAGTTCTCCTTCTTGTTTCCCCGTTAAAGATTGAGTTCAAGATTAGGAGTCAAAGAAAAAAAAAAGGAATTGACATAATTTCAATTTTCTAGAATCAGATCCTCAAGAAGGGACTCAATTTCTGTGGACGTCTCAAATGAAAGAATGCAAGCCGACAACAGTAATAACTACTTATCCTAGTAGTGTAGTCATTTGGTCTACCTGATTTAGCAGATAACTTTTTTCTTGAATAAGGGATATACATTCTGCTGAATGGTAGGATAATGGTGAGTGCCAAGGTGGAGGAGATTATGAGAAGTTGCTAAGAGAGTATGAATGTCAGGGAAGAAAACTGGCAGAGGTGAAGAAGGCAAGGGAAGAGCTCAGGAGTGAGAATTTAATTAAGAATAAGGAATGCCAAGAGACTATGAGGTCCTTGAAGGCTCTTCAAAATGAGTTAATGCGCAAGTCTATGCATGTTGGATCTTTAGGTATGAAAACTTCTGCTTCTGTCTTCAGACAATCATTTGAATTATCCTGAAAATGATGGACCATATTTACTTTCTGTTCTAGCATATGCTATTGAGGGTCAAGTGAAGGAAAAGAGCAAGTGGTTCTCATCATTGAGAGACTTGACAAGAAAATTGAAGGTAATCAGGCTGTTGTTTATTGAAATTTCTTTCTCATAAACAACTAACATGACTGCATTAGTTTGATTGTTCTTTCTTTTACAGATCATGAAAATGGATCACGTTAAGCTATTAGAAGACACACTAGCATACAAGAAATGCGTTGCTGATATGCCTGGAATAATGGCTACAATTGAGTCCTCAAGTATGTTAATCTGACATCTTCTATGTATTAAAAATGGTTTCCTGATACAAAAATAGTTGCATTTCTCTTTTACTGTTTCAATTGCTTGTTTATTTTCTGATAGTGAAGCAGCAACAGAACTTGCATGAAGATCTCAAAACTCAATTTATTGAAGGGGCCCAGGAACGAAGGGAACTTTATAACAAGGTTCTAGAGTTGAAAGGTAGCTACATGTTTACTTTGAAATTCCACTGGTTTGCCGATAGTTTACTGAGCAACAGTGGTTACTTTTCAGGAAATATAAGGGTGTTCTGCCGATGTAGGCCTCTAAATGCAGAAGAAGTTGCTGCGGGAGCTTCTGTGGTTATTGATTTTGATTCCGCAAAAGATGGTGAACTCACAGTTTTATCCAACGGATTTCTTCGAAGGACCTTCAAGTTTGATGCTGTTTTCAGTCCCCAGTCAGACCAAGGTTTCATACATTATAAATTGATGTAGTCCATCTAAAATTTTAAGTATAATCCCCATCCCTTCCAATTGTCAATAACAATATGTCCTTTACGTCTCTTAGCTGATGTTTTCCAAGATACTGCTCCATTTGCATCATCAGTTTTGGATGGGTACAATGTATGCATATTTGCTTATGGTCAGACTGGAACTGGTAAAACTTTTACAATGGAGGGTACGGAAGAAGCACGTGGAGTAAATTTTAGGACTCTTGACCAGATCTTCCGCTTAATTAAGGAGAAAGAGAACTTATTCCAGTTTGATCTACGTGTGAGTGTTCTAGAGGTCTATAATGAACAAATTCGAGATTTACTTGCTTCAGGCCCTCAGTCAGGAGTGTCTGGAAAAAGGTATTGCAGTTCTGGATCTTATTTCGGTTCCATTTGTGCATTGCCCGTATTTTTAAGGGTAGTTTTGTTTATACTTATGCTTTAGCAATATATCTGTGATGTATTTTGCAGGCTGGAAATTAGACATGCGGGTGAAGGATTTCATCACGTCCCTGGGCTAGTTGAAGCCCGCGTGAACAATATGAATGAGGTCTGGGAAGTTCTACAAACTGGGAGTGAAGCAAGGGCTGTTGGCCCAACAAATGCTAATGAGCGCAGCAGCCGATCTCACTGGTCTGTGGCCCTTATTCCAGCCTCTAAGTCTATTTTCAATATCATTATGCAGCCGGTATGCTTAATTTTCATCAAGTGCTAGAGTATAATTCATTCTTGATGCAGCATACATTGCGTGACAGTCAAGGGAAAGAATTTGTTGAATGGAGAATGCACAAAAAGCAAGTTGTGGCTGGTAGACCTAGCAGGAAGTGAGCGAGTAGCCAAGACAGAAGTTCAAGGAGATAGACTCAAGGAAACACAAAATATCAACAAATCTTTATCTGCACTTGGTGACGTGATATCCGCTCTGGCAAACAAAAGCCCTCACATCCCATTCAGGTTATAGCATTGCGTGGTATTTCTTTATTTTGTAGAATCTAACTTTATTTATGCTTTCAGTTTCAAGTTAACATATTGGTTTGCTTATCATGCAGGAACTCCAAGCTTACCCATTTACTTCAAGATTCATTAGGTACTCTTCCCACAGAATTTCAAAATATTGGAGAAAACACATATGTGGACCTGGAACAAATATCCTAACTCTCAGTCACAGTCAATATCAAGTTTACTTTCTCAAGAACCATAAGATAATTTTTATTCACAGCCCATGTTAAGGACGCAGAGTATAGGCCTAACTGTTTAAGTTCTATTTGCCAGGAGGAGACTCAAAGACGCTCATGTTAGTACAAATCAGTCCTAATGAGAACGACCTTGGGGAGACTTTATGTTCTCTAAACTTCGCGAGCAGAGTCAGGGGAATAGAGTTGGGCCCTGCGAAGAGACAATTGGAGAATTCTGAGATGCTGAAATACAAACAGTTGGTACAACCGATTTAGTATTAGCGGCGCTCTTTTTCCCCTACAAGTTTATTATCTCTCTGAGATGACTGTTCCCAAATGTTTGTTGAACTAATGCGTTCTTCTCACTCTTAAGGTTGAAAAATCGAAGCAGGACCTGAAGAACAAAGATTTGCAAATTAAGAAAATGGAGGAGACAATCCATGGATTGGAATTGAAGCTAAAAGAAAAAGACTTCAAAAATAGGAGTTTTCTTGAAAAGGTGATCAGACAACTGTGGATAACAATAATCATCGAATTAGCTTATAAAAGTTATTCGTTTGCTTACTTATCCGTCACAGGTCTGAACTATGGCTTTTTTTCCACTACTTCTTGCAGCTAAAGGAGCTAGAGTCACAACTGCTAATTGAAAGGAAGTTAGCTCGTCAGCATGTGGACACAAAGATAGCTCAGCAGCTACAACAAAATCAACAAATGAAAGAGCACAAAGATGAGCAAAATAATGCGCAATCACGGCTACCATTTTCGAATAGGCTATTAGGAAATACCAAAAATGGCAATGAGCTTATGGTTAGTATCTTGAGCAAAGAATATATGAACTTCAGTCAGCAACAACTGATGGAGAACAACACTTTGAAGCCACCCGACATTGATGGAGCACTTATTTACATTGATCATCCAGAAAAGGAAAACAACCCTCGAACGGCTGAACTACCAGAGAGGACAGGCAGAGCCTCAATTTGTGCTACAGTGAAAAGGGTCCCAATAACCCCAGCTCCAAGACGTAACTCCTTGATTCCCCTAGCAACTGTACCAAATTCACTACGATCAACGCCAATTTGCCCAGCCCACATAAAGGAAGATACGGAATCTGAAAATGAATGCAAGCTAGAGGAGGTACTTTGCAACAGTCCTAAAGGAGTCGAAAAAGGCACCAAGAAGCTAGGAACAATATTGAGACGAAGCCTTCAAAAGAAAATCCAGATCAAGCCCTCAATGCAACATCTGAGAAAAGGTGGCATAAGTGTTGGGATGGAGAAAGTTAGAGTTTCAATTGGAAGTAGAGGTAGGATGGCAAACAGAATTCTCTTAGGAAGTAAAAGATTGGCATCCAAGGATACAAGGCAGATGCATAACCAAAAGGAAAAGGAAAGGGGATGGAATATTGGGACTATAGGAAAGGCGACGACTTAATTGCAAGACAGTGTGTTAGAACCGGCATCTAATGAGCATGTTTGTTGTTAATGCTGCCATATTAGGACCGTAGAAAGGCGATGGGAGACTTCTGAAGTGTATTCTTGTTATGCCTAATTATCTCTGTGTATTCATTGACCCGCTTTCTTAACGGGTCTGCTATCGCAAAAACACTTATCTGTTTTCCTAATGACATAATTGTCCTAAGAGCAAAAACACTTGCCTATGTTCTTGTATGAGATTGCCTTTCCTTCTCATACTGGGAGGGACAAGAAGATTGAATGCTTAACCTCCAATGCATCTTTGGTACTGTTATTGCAAATTACAAGATTATGTTATTTGTGAAACAGTATTAGAACAAAAGAATTCACCTTAATTTTTAGAATTTACCGATGATCAGTTAACAGCAAGTGAACAATTTGCAATAATAAATTTGATGATGAATAAAATATTATCAAATTATTGATTATTTAATAACTTAGGTTACCAAATTAATCTAAGAGTTGATTTAAACACTATCCGAGAAATATTAAAAACCAAAAGTTAAAAATAAAAAATAATCAGATCTTATTTAAAAGGAAAATATGAGAGTTTTGAAGGTAGTTTAATGATTTCCCATAATTAAAAATTGACTTTGTTGACTGAGTCCCTAATCTTGCTACTTTCTTGAATGCATTTTGTTATATTAAAAACACATTATGGTGTTGAGTACTGAGTTTCGGTAGAATAAATTGCTATGAAAGCAGTTGACTCACAAGTTGGATTTTCCCATCGGTCAAACTACTGTTTAGATGTGGCACATATGTATTATGGAAAGAGCGACATAAGAATTTTGGAAAATGATTACCAAACAATTTAAGTATTTAACCTAACCACATATTGATGAATTGGGAAAATAATTTTACCACACAAAGTCTTAAATAAGTATAAGCTTAGCTAACATCTAACTAATCTGTTGATTAATCTTGAATACACTGATGACAATTTCTTATTGATAGATTTACTAATAACACAAAGAAAGTTATAACTCCTCTCTTGTCTATCTGTTATCTAAGGACTACGACTTAGGTTTTTGTGCTTACTTGAG
This sequence comes from Erythroxylum plowmanianum, assembly GCA_025531925.1. Lineage (NCBI taxonomy): Eukaryota > Viridiplantae > Streptophyta > Magnoliopsida > Malpighiales > Erythroxylaceae > Erythroxylum > Erythroxylum plowmanianum. The sequence continues at coordinate 23,606,983 of JANVCQ010000004.1, forward strand.
CAAGCTAGCTTATCGGGATCGCATCCTTTGTTACTTTTATTTAGTTCTGAGTGTAGCGTCTCCTTATCCTAGGGTACATATCGGGATGCCCAGAGGACATTCCAGTATATAACCTATGATAATGGCGTGCTACGTTCAATTATAACATTCACTTAACATGATATCATCTATTTTTATCTTCTTATAAAACATCATAAAGAAGGTCACCACATTTTAAAACCAAAATTTCCTCATTTTATTTTATAAAAATCGAATATCTACAATGTATCTTTCAACATCCATACCAATACAACATCATTGCCTAATACAAAAATGTGCTACATAAAAGAGGAAATACATAAAATGTATCTAATTTGTCCATAACTAGTTGACTGACCTTTGAGCCATTCCTTCCTGTCCCCAAAAGCAAAAGTCTACACTGGTTGTAGCGTCCCTCAGTAGCTAATATCGTCTCTCAATCCTGAAAAGTCAATATTGTAATTTTGATGAGTTTTGCAAACTCAATGAGGTAACCATCATCGATGGTTCACTCAATTCATGCATCATATCAATACATATAACATATATTTCACAAATTTGCATAATTCATCACATATCACATTCTCACTCAAGAGTAGACAATTTAGCATTTCAATCAATCCAACATGCTTAATAAAATGCATATGAAATGCTCATGTGACTCATTTCCGATTGTTACGTTGTTGTGACCGAGTGCCTAAACTGTCCCTATCTATTGTGGATACTGAGCTTATTTATATTGTCCCTTATCCGTTGGAGATACATGACTCATTTAACATAGTGAGCCTTTGGCTCTTAATCACATTCGAAGCTTTAAGCTTGTTTTTGGCAGTTACTCAAGTCACAACTCTCATTATCTGATCATGCATTCATGTATAGAATGAATCTCTCATAATCAATCACGTCATGAACCATTTAGTCTTTCACATTTACATACAAGTAGCACTTCAATATCTCATTAACATATCACAAATATTGGACCTTTTGTCTGAAAATCAACACAATCAAATCATATTCATTCAATAATTCAAACAAAATAAAAACAAACAATCAATCAAGAGAAACCGTCTAAGTTACTCACATTTTGATCCAGAAGCTATTGCCTCGAAGTCCAGGTAACGTCTAGATGATGACGCCCTATATGTTCCTCTATATTAGGCAAAACATACACATATTACAATTTTGCACAATTATATAAGTGTCTATTGATGCACACATATATATATTAAATATGTACATTGTATGTTCAAATGACATTCTCGGGTATATGTCCTTAATACATATCTCGTAACCGATTATCAAGATCTTTGAATCATTCTTTAACACCTAATACACTCTTATTACGTTAATAACTCAATCCTACTTCAATTAGGGTCATTTAATATCACTAACAAGCCTAAACATCTCATTGGACAATATTGATAAGTCAATCATTTACAATCAAACATCTCTTGAGGAAAAAAGGCATAATTTTTGATGTGGATGTCAGATTGATGTAATTCTAGGATGGTTTCGAAGAGGACTTCGAGATCTAAAATTTTTGTGAAGACCCAAAGAGAGATTTTGCCATTGAAAAGGCCAAAATCGCCAATTTCTGTAAGTGTCTTGTGTATGTCCGTTAAATAGACAAACCCTGCCCCCTAACAGATATAGATGGGGTCTGGAGTGTTTTCGAGACCCATAAAGGTCCATTTAGTGGACTTTATATCTGTTTAACGGATATGGATAAAGCTAAGAGTCTTTCTAGACTCGAGAAGGTTCGTTTAATGGACTTTATGTCTGTTTAATGGATATAGATGAAACAAAACTCGCTTCAAAGCATCTCTAATGGTTCCTACATCCATTCTAACAATACTTTCACTCATAACCTCTTCTAATACAATATCACTCCTTAACAATTCAACTACCAAGATGATTTCACTAAAATCTTAAATGTCAACTCATTTGATTCATCACATTCAACTACATCTCATCATTCATAATTCCTATCCTTTTTTCAAAACATATCTTACTTATATGTATCAACAATTCATATTCACAATTCATTATCTTAAATTGATAACTCCTTTAAGTATACATAGTTTCAACTCAACATCATCCATAAACAATTCATATTCCCTAATTGTTCATAAACACTGAAAATGGAACACATTCTCATACACTCAAAACAGAACACAACATATACATTTATCCACCAATTTGTTGCACCCAGTTCCCAATTTCATGTCAAAATTTGAAACTCTTAAAGACAGAATTTAAATTCGATGTCTTCACAAGAAATGTAGTCATATGTCTCTAGTTTAATCCAACCAAGAATCATCTTAACTGAATAACTACAGGAAAAGTTATGGCTAAAAAACGGAAGCATATTCAGAGATCATGTTGCTGTTACATTTTCTAGCTCAACTACCAATTTTGTTTCCAAATCTTACCCTAACACAACTCATAAAAATATCACCTTTTCTACCCCATCAACTCCTCATTCTCAACTCCATTTCAAATCCAAAACATTCACAAGACAAATCATGATCCACATTTAATCATTAACCCAAAAATAGAACATAAACATTTACCCATTCATTATTGATTTTCTGCATTCATCCTAACCCCATGAAGATAATAATTCAACCTCAAAACATTTCTATTACAAATTATAGATCATTGATCATTATACATATACAAAAATAAGAAATTTACCTAAGCATTTCATCACTCACGTTCATCATACATAAAACACCATTTTATGCCAGCTAACCTCTAAAAACCATCATAAATGTTTCAATTAACCATACTCATGTTATTTAAATCATAACTTACTTGCCACTTGTTATTTAAAGCATAACCCTAACTCCCAAGCATCACACAATCCTCATCTTCTTAAGGTGGTAGGGATGGGTTTTCTTGTGGCAATGAAAAAGATGATATGGTGATAGTAGCAAGTGAAAGATGGAAGCAAGATGTAACTTGATGGAGGTTTGGATGAGTCAAGAATCTTGAAGGAGAAGAAGAAGCCACGAAAATGAAGAAGAAGGCCAAAATGCAAGACCTTTAATGGTCTTTCTATTAAATGAAAGCATCATGGGAGTGAGGACATGCTTTGACAAGTGACACATGCCACTTGCCACATGTCCAATTCCTATAGATTTAATCTAGTTCTCTTATTCAAATAGTCCAATCAATTCTGATTTCTACTCCAGTTGTCCCCCAATTTTTAATGGCACTTGTCAATAAATCCTATAGTCATTTATCAAAATTTTCATTGCCATTGGACAGTAATTTCTACTATCATTTAACAATTGTTTTGCCACTTGGCAATTTTCCTAGCTAAAATACCCAACAATTTCTTGTAATTTTCTCTAAGAATTACAAAAATTCTAAATTAGCAATTATACTTTCCAAATCAATTTTTAACACTTAAAAACCACAATTTCAATATAATCACATTTATAAACAATTATACCTTAAAATTGTCAATGAATGCATATACAATTATTTTCATGTGTAAAAATTCAATATCCATGTGTATGTGCATATCATATAATGCATAAGCATAAAATGCATTTCTAATCTCTCAGTAACCTCTCATATTTCCTATTCTAGCTTCCATGTGGGTAATGGGATGTTACACCAAGCCTGTGCCATTGTTTTTTATCCACAAATTTTACTAGATCTCATGCTCAACTTACCTACCTCAGGTTGTATTTTGGAGTTTAAGTTTTATTTTTTTTGGGATATTGTCATCTTCTTTTTCATATTTAAATACATTTTTCACTCTTTAAAAGAAATAGCTATGTTAATGAACTAAATTCCATAAATTTTGTATTAATTGCTCTTGCATCATAAATCACTTGTATTTACATTTACATTTACATTTATACTAATATATACTAATTAAATTATTCCATGTTCCTAAACTTATCTCATATACAAGAGAGTTATATTTTCGTGTTACACTTACTTGTCTATTATCTTATGGACTAATGTTGCACTTTCATCCATTATGCAATACTTTTAAATCATATAAAAAGTGATCAAACTTTCACAAACACTAAATAAAAAAGATAATAAATTAACATGCATGCATCATCATTCAATTATAGTATAAATACAAAAGTGATAGGTGTAAATTATACTATGTTTTGATAGATGTTTAAGTATGTTTTTAAGTGTTTCTTGGATGATTATTATATGTCTAGACTTAGAATTATGTTATTATTAGTTCTTGTTTAAGAATTATGTTATTATTAGTTTTTGTTTGTATTCTAAATGTGTGTGTGGTTTAGAACATAATTTGGGTCTTAATTTTATGTTTCCTGAGGTGTTTGATATATTTGTGAGGATTAGAAATCATATAATTGAAGAATAAGGAAGATTTGAAGCAAATTAGGGATACATGTCTGTGTCTATGACTGTGTATGTCTCTTAGCTCGTGCAAAATCGTGAATATTGGAGATTTTTAAGTTGTGCATGGCCATGTATCAGACCGTGCATCTCCTAAAGAGTGAAATAGCAAATTTTAGCTTTTTTAGCAGTTTTTTTGGTTTGTGGATGTTTTTGGGCCTATTATTTTAACCAAATTAAGTGAGGAAACCCTAAAAAGAACCCTAGAAGCCTCAAGAACTATTGAAGAATGTAAAACACTAAAAAAATGCAACAACCAACATAACAAAGTGGATCAAATATGGGATATCAAGAAGAACATCCAAAAATTCCAACTTTCTAAATCAAGCTCTAAACAAAGTTTTTCTTCTTTTTGGTAGCATGCCATACACTAAACAAAATAAATAAACTTAAAACTATAGCTAGTGATAAGTCTAGGTGAATCACACAGAGAGTGTATGTAAAATTTCTGTAATGAAAGAAATTAGTGTTTAGGATTTTGGGGTGGGGGTGTAACATCCCGTTATCCCATCTTAAGGGCTAAAACGCTAGAATAGTGTATGCGAGAGTTTATTGAGAAGATTGAAAGTACATTTCATGCTCATGCATAATATAGCACACATATACACACGTGAATATTGATTTTTGCACATTAAAATGATTGTACATGCATTCATTGACAATTTTTTGAGTATAATTGATTCTATAAATTTGATTATATTGAGAATGGTGGTTTTTATTTGTTGAAAATTGATTTGGAGGGTATATGTATTGATTTAGAATTTTTGGTGAAATTTAGGAAATTTTTGAAACTTTGGGTATTTTCAGACTAGGAAAAATGCCAAGTGGCAAGACAATTGATAAATGGTAGTACAATTTATTATCCAATGACAATGGAAATTTTGATAAATGATTTTGGAATTTATTGACAAGTGTCATTGAAAATTGGGAGACAAATAGGCTAGTTATTAATAAGGGTCCAAATAGGACCACAAGAAGGTGACAAGTGGCAGTGACATGCGTCACAACCACTCACCACTTATCTCTCACATTTTTACATTTTTGCAAGACACTCTCCTTAATGTCTTTCATTTCTACTCTTGTATTCATCTTCTTTATGCTTTTTCTTCTTCTTCACAATTTTGATTCACCAAACCATCATCAATGTTACACCTTGCTTTTATCTATCAATTACTACCTCCATCTTGTTGTCTCTTTCATTTACCACAAGAAAATCTACCTTCAAGATGATGATCGTGTGACAGGGGAGGTTAGGGCATCTTGATGTTTTTAAAGAACTTGGAGTTTCATCAAATAAGTAGTTTGTTAATCATCATTGGTAGTGTTAAATAAAGCATGTAAGATGATAGCTAGAGGTTAAATGGACATAAAATGAAGTTTTATGTATGCTGAACGTGAGTGATGAAATGTGTATGTAAATGTTTTGATTTTTTATATATGTATGATGATTAATGGCCTATAAATTGTTATAGAGATGATTTTGAGGTAGAATGATCGTTGTAATGGTGTTGGATGAGTGCAGCAAATTAGTTAATGAATGGACATGTTTGAAGTTCTATTTTGTGGGTTTGATTAATTGTCTTTTATGATTTGTTTTTTGAATGTCTTGCATTGTATATTAAGGTGAGAATGAAGAGGAAAGGTAGAAGAAAAGATGATCTATGTACAAGATGTGTTAGATGTAAGCTATAGGAAGTTATAAAATCTAGAAAACTGGAAGAGAGTGCCTGGAAAATTTTAGCTATAGTGTTTCCACTGATTAAGCATCTATATTTTAGCCATAACTTGTTATGTAATTATCCAAATAAGATGATTTTTTATTTGGATTAAATTAGAGACATATGAATGCATTTTGCATGAAGATATCGAATTCAAATTCAAATTCTGTCTTTAAGAGTTTCAAAATTAGACATGAAGTTGAGTACTGGGTGTAGTAAATTGGTGGATGAACACATATGTTTGTGTTCTATTTTGAGAATATGAAAACTATAAGTGATAAGATGTTATGTAGATATTATGAGTTAGGAATTAATGTTGGATTGAAAGCATAAGCATAGTAGATTTGGATAAAACGGTAGATTTCAAAAACTTTTTCCAAAATCAAAACATAGTGGAAGCATTATATACAAGTCAACATGTTTAATCCATACATGATACAGTATTAGAAAAATAAATAACATAAAAGATGATAGGAATTATACTAACTCCTTGCTACAACTTTGAGTCCTCGCTTTTGTATCCTTTCTTTGTTATTGTATCATCTCATCGTTATTATATCCTTGACCAATCCGATTTACCCCTTGTTCTTCTTAGACAACTTGGTTAACAAGATCCTTTGGAGGGAAATATGGACGAGATTTTCCTTAGCTGAAAGAAGCAAAAAATGAGTCTTTTCTCATCCAAGTTTTGGCTAACTCATGCAAGAGAGGAGAGAGTGAGTCAAAAATGCATGAACACCTTCTATTCTTCTTCTCAATTTTGGTTAAACATCAAAGAAAGAAGTGATGTGTATCCAATGCATCACTTCATTATTTAATCAATCATAAAAAAGCCAATAGATGAGACTCTTCTCATTTGTTTAAAATGGCTATATGAAAAGACTAATAACCTAAATGAGACCCTCTTATTTTAGGTTATGATATGAAAGAAGGGAAAGGGAGTACATCAAATGCACCTTTTCCTTTTTTAATCAAATGAATGCTAAAAGGTTACATGCCATCATTAAAAGACAACCATTAAACCATTTAATGATAAGATCATTACTCCATTTAATGATGTTGAAGCATAATAAAAAACATCTTTAATTTAGCAATACAATGCTAAATGTGCAACTGCACATTTAGCTATAAAATTGAAATTTGCCCTCCTTTTATCTTTAATAGCTTTGTTTCAATTTAATTAATCTAATTAATCAAATCAAACCAAACTCCAGCCCAATATTAAATGTTAATTTGGGCTTCTAAATAAAAATTAATTAGTGTAAGCCCAACATTCAATCATAGGCTTTAAAACCTCTATTTATATTTCTTACTTTGCTTGATAACCTTCCTAGAAGCCAAGTGGAGAATCTAACCGGACTTATATAATTCAAGCTCCAATAAGCCCGAAATTAATTTAATCTCATTAGAATTAATTCCAACTTATTAACCAAATGTCACATGATGCAAGGGGGATGTAAGGCTTATCTGGCCCATATTATAGATACTCAAACTGAGCAGAGTATGCAGGACATTCCTGTAATTAGGAAATTCCTGTATGTATTTCTCGCTAAGCTACTTGGCTTACCACCAGATCAGGAAATAGAGTTCACGATTCATTTGGTTTCGGGTGCTACTCCTATTCTATTCCTCCATATAGGATGACATCTATGGAATTAAAGGAGTTGAAGGCTCGATTATAGGAGTTGTTGAAAAAGGGTTTTATTAGACCCAGTGTGTCACTATGGGGAGTTTCGGTCTTATTAGTGAAGAAGGAAGATGGAATTTTGAGATTGTGCATCGATTATAGGCAATTGAATTTGGTAACAGTAAAGAACAAGTACCCATTGCCTAGAATTGATGATTTGCTTGATCAGTTGTAGGGAACTTAGGTGCTCACTAAGTTGGATTTGAGATTTGGGTACTATCAGTTTAAGATAATAGAGGTTGCGTTCAGGAGCAGCTATGGGCATTTTGAGTTCTTAGTAATTCCATTTGGGTTAACTATTGCCCCAATTGCATTTATGGCTTTGATAAATAAGGTATTTCAGCCCTACTTGGATCAATTTGTGATTGTGTTTATTGATGTTATCCTAGTGTATTCAAAGAGTAGAGAAGAACATGTTGAGCATTTGAGAGTGATCTTACAGATTATGAGGGAGAAATAACTATATGCCAAATTTAGTAAATGTGAGTTTTGGCTGAATCAAGTAGTATTTTTGGGTCACATAGTGACTGGGTAAGGCATACAAGTGGATCCAAATAAGATATAGGCAATGATGAAGTGGGAAATTCTGAAGAATGTATCCGAAATTTAGAGTTTCCTAGGATTGGCTAGGTATTACTGGAGGTTTGGTTCTGATCTCAGCCCCTGTGACTAAGCTTCTGAGGAAGAATGTAGTTTTTAGATGGAATGACGATTGTTAGAAGAGTTTTAAGGAGTTGAAGCATCAGTTGACCATGCAACCAGTGTTAATGATTTCATTGGGAACCGGAGGATATGTAGTATATAGTGATGCTTTACATCAAGGAGTGGGATATGTATTGATGCAATATGGCAAGGTGATAACCTACGTATCGAGACAGTTAAGGTCTCATGAGATAAATTATCCGGTACCTGATTTAAAGCTTGCTACAGTTGTTTTTGCTCTAAAGATATGGAGACATTATTTATATGGAGAGACATTCAAGATATACATTGATCATAACAGTTTGAGGCATTTGTTGAGTCAAAAGGAATTGAATATGAGACATAGGAGATGGATAGAGTTGTTAAAAGACTATGACTGTATGATAGAGTGCCATCCAGGAAAAAACTAATGTGGTGGTTGATGCTTTAAGTAAAAAATCAAATAGTAGTGTAGCTCAGATTCAGTTATCGAGGTTATCGAGCTTAATTCAATTGATACCTCTGAACGTGGAGTTGAATCTGGAGTAGAATGAGGTATTAATTGGTACATTAAAATTGAGGCTGTTGTTGCATGATATAATCAGAAAGGTATATAATAAATATCCTGATGTGGTGAAGCTTATCGAAAGAGTAATAAGGAAACCAAATTATGAGTTTAAATTGAGGGATGAGACACTGTGGTTAAAGCAAAGGCTATGCGTGCCTAACGTGGATGATCCAAGGAATGAAATTCTAAAGGAATCTCATGAGGCTACTTATGCTATACATCCTGGTACCACTAAGATGTATAACACGTTGAAGAAACATTTATGGTGGTCTGTAATGAAGAAGCAAGTAGCAGAGTATGTTGCTAAGTGTATAACATGCCAGCGGATTAAGGTTGAGCATCGAACTCTAGTTGGAAAACATTCGTTACCTATTCTAGAGTGGAAATGGGAATGAATTACTATGGATTTTATTATGAGATTGTCAAAGACTCCGAGGTAAAATGATGCTATATAGGTTTGTTGGATTGGAAAAAGAAGGTGTGCCATATTTGGAGAAACGGGTTTAGAAATCTAAATTGCAACATAAGCAATATATCCAAATCATCATGCCAATCTATACATGATATGGTATAAGGATAACAATAAACATAAACAAGATAGAGATTATTACCGACTCCTTCGCTACAGCTTTAACTCCTCGCTGTGCTATCCTCTCCTTCTTCTTGTATCCAACCCTAACTTTAGTCTTGCTTTTGAATCCTTTCCTTTGTCAATCTATCCTCTCCTTGTTGTTGAATCCTCAACCAATTTGATCTACCATTTGTTCTTTTTGGACAACTTAGTTAACAAGATCCTTTGGTGAGAAAGGAGAAGAAATGTTTGGAGGAGATTTTTTTAGAAGAAAGAAGGAAACAATGAGACTCTTCTCATTCAAGGTTTCGACTATGCATAGGTGAAAGGAGAGAGTTGGTCAAAACAATGCAAGAACCCATTCTTACACCCTCATAATTTTGGTTAACATCAAAGGAAAGAAGAGCTTTACATCAAATGCATCACTTCTTTCTTTAATCAATCATAAAGAAGCCAATAAATGAGACTTTTCTCATATATCTTCAAAAAGGCTATATGAAAAGACTATTAACCTAAATAAGACATATCAATTTCGATTTTTGATGATGAAAGAAGGAAGATGGTCCAACCAATGTACCTCTTTCTTCTTTAATCCAATGACTGCTAATATTTTACATGCTATCATTAAAAGATAACCATTAAACCATTTAATGGTAAGATCATTACCCCATTTAATGATGATAATGCATGATAAATACCATCTTTATTTAGCAATTTAGTGCTAAATGTGCAGCTGCACATTCAGCCCAATAAAACTGAAATTCCTTCTCCTTTCTTTAAATTTTTTTAAAATATAATTAATCTAATTAATTAAATTAAACCAAAGTCTAGCCCATTTCTAAATGTTCATTTGGGCTTCTAATTAAC
>JANVCQ010000004.1:23630649-23645386 GCA_025531925.1 Erythroxylum plowmanianum
GCACCATTGATTTTAGATAGAAAGGTGTTCTGACTCTATTGGATCAAGTCATAACCTATGCCTGATTAGTAGACTAGCATTCAGAGACTAAACTCTATTTCAGAGTTCATGTATAAATGGTGCCTCCAGATTTAAAATTTAAACTTCAAACACCTTAATGAAACAGACTATTCATCTTATCCAATGGATATCTCGATAATCACTTCCCATCATCAGAACAAGCCAACAGTAATATTTGACAAGCAAATCCTGAAAATGCTTGCACATATAAACATGGAGGGGACCAATCGCTTTGGTTTCATATGTAACAATTTCAAATCTTGTGCCTATCACCTGATCATGTGAAATTTACCAAAAGTTTATTCTCTATACCCTTAATTTTGGAATATGTTGTGTCCAATCATTAGCAAATAAATAACTAATCAAACTTGTGAAAGCTGCTAGCTTCCAAAAAACTTTATCCTCTTTCTAAATTCGTTTCTCAACACCAAAACTGAGCTTTTTTACTTAATGCTACTCCACTCTTTCCAATGGCTTTGTTTTATTAAATTATTCATTGAGGGATGGTTACATCATTCACAAAATTCTCATTATTATCCAACTGTTATGCCTATACTCCAGAATCATGAAGCTCATATCTAGTGGATTAGAAGTGCCAATATGAAATTCGGGATCTTTATATCAGAAATGATCCTAAAATGAAGACAAGAAAGGAAAGGAAACAAGTTTCTCAACTAAGAAGTCAGAATGGCACTTCCACATTATGAAACAGTTTACCAGTTTACCTGAAGCACCTCCTAAACTGGTTTCACCAGTTTACTTTTTTATTTCCAGCTGTAGATCGCAATTTTTCAGTTGGAACAGGAAAAATTTTTCTTGGTAAAAAATTAAAATACTGGAGTCAGAATTATGCTTATCTTCCTTTGTGAAGTGCATCTAAGCTACAGATTCACTTTTGAGGACCCTAACTTACTAATGTCAGAATAACTGAAGTCAAATACAGAGACCAGAAATATTATCCAAGAATGGTATTTCTTTGCCGATGGCCATCATTTGTTGCAGAAAGGTAAGAATTAAGATAAATGTTTTGGTGCATTAAATGTTGGCTTGAAACTGACTTTTGAAGATAGTTTCCCCTAAAAATGGAAGTGCATGAACTTCTCAACTTCCAAGCAACCTTAAAGTTGATAAATTACCTGTCTGCGGAGATACGAATTTCTCCACATCAACAACTAGCATATTGGGCTGCATGAAGAAAAATATCATTTAGATAAACATCAGATATGCAGATTATACATTTTGAATGGGAGTAAATTTACCTGAACAAGTGTCTGCTCAAATGCAACTGACAAAAGCTTGTCCTAGTTCAAGCCAGAAAATGCATCTGAGTTTTTTCATAGAGGCAGGGGATAAACCAGCACGTTCATGACAATGTTTGAAAATGGATGCATTCATTATAGGTATGTACATATTTATCATATGGGCTCCATGAATTCACACCAGCATTATTTAATGAGGGGAGGGAGGAGGGAGAAAGATTGAAAGTTCAAGATATCACTAGAAAGAATGAAATAAACCTACCAGCCATCCAGCAATTCCTGGAAGTACAGTAACGTCCAGTCCATGAGTGAAGATGGGTTTAACAGTCATTTGGAAATAAGGCGGCTCAGCAAAGCACACTCGCAATCGGCTTAGAAAAGGCCATTCACGTAGGAATTTTACACCAATCAAAACCTGAAAAAAGAGAGTTAAAAATCAGAATGATTATGGTACTAAAAAACCAGTTTACCTTTGTTGAAACGATTATTACAATACCACATAGATACATATAGAATTAAAATGAATAAGCTAACCCTCGCATCAAATATTACAGTTACCACATCCCAAAAATAAGTGCAACGAAAGGAAAAAGCAGTAAAATGTTATGGACGTACCCAGTAAGAAATATTCAAAAAACCAGATTTCTTATATCAAAACTATACAAACAAAGTGATGTAGGACAAATAGAAGTATCAACTAGTAGCTGAAACTTCCAAAATTAAGAAATAAGGCTGATATTAGGCTGCTGGAATATCAAACTTTAGGGCTAGATTTCAGCTAGGAATGTTGAAATTTTAGATTTGGTATAATTGGGTTTCTAACATTTGATTGCCGAAAATTTAGACTTAAAATTTTGAGATTTAATATGGCCGAAATTTAGGTTTAAGATGGCTGGAATTTAGGTTAAGTTTGTTGGAATTTAGTAAAGAACACAAATAATAAAGAGTAGAAAACTAGGAATCACTCCTAAAGTCTAAAAATTACTCTTAGAAGAAAGCATCACATCTTCTAGTTGAAAACTCAAGTTTGTAGAAAAATTTCAGATTGCTTATCATATTGAAGGGCTGAATACATATATATAGAGACAGTTCTTAGAACCCTTATTCTAGTATGAAAGGGTTGCTAACAAATTTAAATCCTATTCCAATAGAAATTCTACAAGTCCTAAACAACTAGGATCACATATGTAAAATACAAAAACATATTTAAATTACCACTATTTCCTATCTAATAAAGAATCCTAACATAATCTAAACTTTAAACGTTATCTTAAATGTCTACTCAATTCTCAATTCTCATCGCACAAATTAAAGCTTGTAGTTGACTAATCTTTCCTCTTTTATTTCTTTTATAGATGTTAAGTTCTTTTGTATCAATTGCCTCTAGCTTGTCTAAGGTCGTCCTCGATGTAGAATGTGAAAAATACTGATCATATATGTCTAGATTCAACTTCCGAAATTCAAACTCTAAAATTCAAGTATCGTGAAAAATAGGTCTTCCTTTTCAGTTGACAAGAAATTGTCAATATCTTCCATCTCTTGTGGCTAAAATTTGTTCATCAAGAACATCCTCTATCTCCTCTTTTCAGATGAGGAATAGTTAGAATTCTCAACACCGCAATAGGAGATTGTGTATCATCATATCCACGTAAATAGTTAAGTCTGCAACATTAAAGATTGGACTAATTCCCATATCACTTGATAATTCCAAAACATAAGCATTACCACTTACCTTCTTGATGATCTTATAAGGTTCAGCATTTCGCGAATGAAGTTTCCTATATTTCTCTTTCTAAAAATGCTCTAGACAAATCCTAACCATTACCATATCTCCTTCATTGAATGCTACTAGTCAATGATGTTGATCAGCATGTTCTTTATAAGACAAACTGCTGATTAATATCTTTCATTGCATCTCATCAAAGATACCCCTCATATGTTGTGCAAAACCATCACCATCAATATCTACTCATGTAGTTTGTGGTAAAGGAACCAAATCAATAGGCTTCCTTGGTTGAACCCAAGACTATCTCAAAAGAGCTCTTACTAGTAGACCTATTTATAGAACTATTGTATGCAAATTCTGCTATAGGGAGAATTAGGTCCCAATTTTTCACATTGTATCCAACCAAACATCTTAACAAGTCTCCTAAGCTTCTATTCACCACTTCCGTTTGTCCATCAATTTGGGGATGGAAAGAACTTGAAAATTAAAGCTTAGTATTCAATTGTTTTCCATAAAGTTTTCCAAAAATAACTCATAAACTTCACATCACAATCAGACACGATGGTTAAAGATAATCCATAAAGACGTACAACCTTTTTGAAGAAAAATTTAGCAATGTGGATAACATCGTAAATCTTGACCAATATATTTACAAATGGTTTCATAATAAAACCACACAATTTCTCTACAACATAGGCATCAAGAACATATGTATTGCTGCTTCCTATAGTCAGATGCATTAACTTGCCATCATTGCTGAATCGTGACTTTACAAGTGCACTCATAGTTTCCTCTTTATTCATATATTGTGTTCATTTCGTATCTTCATTCAAATCTACTTCTCCATCACCCACTTCAATCTAATCTTCATCAACAACACCCAGGATATCATCAAGTCATGAACTAACAAGCTTCAGAATCCCAAGTAATTACTGATTCATCCTTTCAACCCCCTATTCTATTATATTAGCTTGTTGTCCTATTATTTTACCATGCTACCTTGTTTTTTCAGCCTATTGTCCTCGTGTTTTGATTTGTTGTTTAGGTGTTTCAACTTTAGAGTTTGCCAAATAATTAACTTCATTTTGTTTTTCTTTATCTTTAACACATTGATCATCTCCCACTGTCAAACTCTCCATGTAATCAAGTACTTGCACCTTCTACATGCAAGCTCAAAGATTTGAATTGATCAGCTAAATTTAAGGAATCAAAATTAGCACATGATTTTTCAGCAAAGATTTTCCCATACGTTGCATGTTGTTGATCAATATCAGTCCCTCCTTGCTTATTACCATCTTTTTCTTGCTTAGCATCAAATTTTCTCCTTAAGGACAGTAAGAGGCTTTTTCTTGGCATTTATGACTGTCTTGTTACTTCCTCTTTGTTTTTCTACCTTTTCTTCCTTCATAGGCTTCAAAATTATCATCTTTCCATAAAATATAAACTAATAGGTTTTAGTTTTTTCCGAAGTGCTACACATCTCAATCATAAAGCCAAAGTTGTCAAAGTAAAATGTGAGAAACTTTCATAGGAATGACATCACAAGAAATAGAGTCCTCACATATTCCTAATTTGAAAGCCCCGAGTACCTTAAAGTAATTGGTATAATGCTATCACCTACCCAAGCAACTTTGTAGGATTTGGATGTTTCTCCGTGAGTAAATTCAATCGCTTCAACAAGTTTTCCTATATCACATTCATACTTCTTCCTCCATCAATGATAAGCTTGCATACTTTTTATCCGCATCTAGCTTGAGTTAAAAAAAATAGCAGTACAAAGCCATTCTTCTTGTTCTTCTACTGTAGGGGTCCCAAGTATGCATCTCACTATGTTAAGATTTGTAGGACTAGTTAGGTCATCACTAGAGTCTCCTTCCAACTCTCCTCTAGGCTTGCTCACACTTATACTCGTCAAATTCTTCCTCTTCTTCTTATCCAAATTTCTATTAGGACATTCATAAGCAAAGTAGCCCCTCCCATTGCATCGGAAGCACTTCTTGTCATTGCTACCTCCTTTCGTCCCAATTTCAGTATGCCTTTGGCTTTAGGTTCAGTTCCTTGAGAACTTTTGGAGTTGTTATGTGATGCAAATTTTGATGCATTAGATGTTGACGTAAAGTGTTGCATCATCATATTGCTCTTCATGCTGAACTCTTCGGCTTGACTTTGAAAATTTTTAGTTACTTATTGTCCTAAGTATTGTTTCGATCTTAAAGTCAAGTGATATGCATCTTCAACGCTATAAATCCTTTGCATTATTAGTTCCTTGCCAATTTCCTCCATTAAGTTATTTTTGTAGTGAGATATAAGTTGTCATTCCGACTCCATCTCTTCACATTGGATAAAAAGTTCATCAAATATTTTTGTGTACTCAGTTACAGATATAATCCCCTTGTCTAAAGGTTGTGAGTTAATCTTGGAGATCTTCCTAAAAATAAAAAGGTGAGTATTTTTCTGATAACTTTAGCTTCGTCTTGGTGGCTGACCTGTTTTTCGAAGTTTACCCTCTACCAATCTCCACCAGATTTTAACATGTCCAACTAGCTTCATCTTGGTGGCTGACCTGTTTTTTGAAGTTTATCCTCTACCAATCTCCACCAGATTTTAACATGTCCAACTAGCTTTATCTTTGCGAATCGAACTTTTCTATATTCTGACATGTGGTATCAATCAAAGAAATCTTCCATTGCTACTGTCCAGTCTAAGAATAAGTGTGAATCCATCTTTCCTGCAAAATTAGGGGCTTCAACACGAATTTTCTTAGTAATGTCACCAAGTTCATTGTGTGTTTCAACTTTGTCATGGTCTCAAAGGCTCGCATGCACTCTGCATGTTTGTTCGGTTGGGTTCTTTGTCTTGGATCTCTCAGCAGACATTGACTTCTTAAACCCATTCGCTGTTGATTAGTTTCATCCTTTTCATCTTGGCTTTCACATTCTCCACCTTCAACATCAAGTGTAGTTTGTTTCTTGATATTGTTTTCTAGATTAGTTCTTAGGGCACCTTGTGATCGAGTCATTAAGGTCCAAATTTTCTACAACTCTTAAAAGTATTTCATCTCGATCTTGGTCATTGAAAATTCCTGTATAAGCCCTTTAATTACGTGAAACTTGCTAATACCAAGTATCAACTAGTAGCTAAAACTCACAAAATTAAGAAATAGGGCTGATATTAGGCTGCTGGAATATCAGATTTCAGGGCTGAATTTCAACTAGGAATGCTGAAATTTTAGATTTGGTATAGTTGGGTTTTTAACATTTGATTGCTAGAAATTTAGGCTTAGAATTTCAGAATTTAATATAGCCAGAATCTAGGCTTAACCTAGCTAGAATTTAGGTTAGGATTGTTGGAATTTAGTAAGTAACACAAACAATGGAGAGTAGAAAACTAGTAAGCACTCCTAGGGTCCAAGAATCACTTTTAGAAAAAAAAAAATCACACCTTCTAGTTGAAAACTCAAGTTTGTTTAAAACTTTTAGATTGCTTATTCTATTGAAGGGCAAAGTATACATATATATATATAGCGTTTTTAGAACCCTTATTCTAGTAGGAAAGAGTTCCAAACAAATTTAAACCTTATTCTAATAGAAATTCCATAAGTTTTAAAAATCTAGGATCACATATCTAAAATAGAATAACATTTTTAACTTACTACTACTTTTTATCTAATAAAGAATCCTAAAATAATCTAAATTTCAAACCTTATCTTGAATGGCAACTCAATTCTAAATCTTCATCCTACCAAATTAAATCTTGTGATTGACTAATTTTTCATCTTTACTTCTTCTATAGACTTTAAATTCTTATGTACCACAAAGTGGGTAGCAAATGCAAAATTCAGTGTATCATAAACATATGTTTAATTGAAAACACTTCATTGATGTTTGACAACTACCTTGTCCTTCCCAAATTGTTTTAATGGCCAGATCAGAGATTGCCACCACGGTTTGAATAACAGACATTTGAAGGCAAAATGATTTTTAACTCATGCAATATAGTGAAATCTTCCGATGCAGCATGACAAATCTAATTTTCTTTCTTTTATTTTTACTTGTTTCTTGGGGAATTTGGAATCAGAAGTTATACTTGAATATGAATTCATACTATTTAGCATACAGTATTATCGAAATCGCTTCAAAATCCCTTTACAAGATATTATGATCTAGCAATTTTTTATGGCTTACACATTGATGAATAATTCCATTGTAAATGGTTTTACATCAAAATTCTATAACACCGTGAATAATTATGATCTATAAATTATTCATTACCTTCCCTTCAACATGCATGCCTGTCATATGCAACTTTGCCCACATTCCAAATCCCAGTCTTCTCCTTAACTTGACAGCAAGTATTGCACTCATATCATCAGCAGCGCAAAAATTCATTCCCAACTCCAATACCTGTTTTCCTTGCATTGTAGAGAAAATAATAGAACAAAATGCAGAAACAAGAAGCAATAGATTAAAAAAATAGATCCCACACGCATAGAGAACATACCAAGTGATCATCCCCAGTAGATTGGTTAAGAACCCTCATCTCAGTGAACATTGGCGGGTTTCTTCCCAGATACATGTGTTGGACAACAACCTTTTTCTGTATATTTATGCAAAGTAACCAGAAACAATTCCACAATGCATTATAAACATATTTTTCATGAAACTACAATTTCTAGTTATAAGCAAGGTACTAGCGAAAACAACTTTAAAAAATTGCAAATCAGTACAAGCGACTATAGAAATAAAGTTAAGTCATCCCTAAAACTCTTGGAACATTATTCAAATTTGTTCAAAATCTTTTTCTTTTTCTTCCATAGAGTAGCCTTAGAGTTGGATGATGGCTCGATGTGCACAATTATCGCACAAGGCATGGGAAAAAGTTACTCCCGATTGGGGGAAAAAAATTCAACCATAAAGAGAATCCCAGAATATTGATATTTACCATATATGTTCAATGTATTAAAGGCAACCTAAAAAAGGATTTTGCACAATCGATGGACCTTTGAACAAAACATTTCAAATTGAGGGGAAAATATAGGGGAAACTATATAAACAAAAATCAGAAAAGGTATATTCATACAGCGGTCCATGGCTTATACTTTTCCAAGAACCAAGGTATTATTGGGAGAAGAATCTTCTGAGATGCAATCTGTTCCATACAAATAGGCCATATCTTTTCCACAGCATGGTTCAGCCACCGTACTGTTTCAGAATCTGAAAGCACCTGAAGAGAAGACAAACAACAACAACTTAGCTCCTTGCTGACCAGAATAATGCAAAGAATATATACCTTTGTGATACTCAAAAAGAAAGCTGAAGTTTGAACTTTTAAGTGGAATAAACCTTAAATTAAGCCAATTTTAGGAGGAAAAGAAAATAAGAAAAAAAGGATTTACCCTTTTCTGATTGGCTTGTCTATTTTCCTGGTACTGCAATTTCTTCCTCAGTTTCATTACATACCTCTCATGAACCTTTTAGAAGGAACATAAAATGTAAATCTCCAAAAAGCGGTAAAAAAGAAAGAATCTTTTTGACGATAAAGACAAAAAACAAATCATAGAATTCCGACCACTTTACATGTCCACAACTAAACCAAGAACGTCGGAGTAAACCCAATAATCAAAGAGAAGAAGTGAACCATACCAAACAAAGATAAATCAACGAAAGAAAGTAGACGACGAAGTGGCATCGATCGTAGAGAGACAGGACCCATAACAGAAACAATACAATGCCCACATGATGCAGGATCGTTTCTTCTGTTATATCCATTTATTTCCAAATCCTCAAGTCACACGAACACACAAATACTAAATTCAGTAAATCAACCACCCCGTATTTCCCTTTATCGATGTTGTGCTACGGTATTGACCAACTTGCCAACTGAAATCAGTGCTCATCTTCATGCCACATCCAATACAAAAGGTAAAGAAAAAGAGAAACCCAGATCATAAAAAATGACTCCAGTCCCAATAATTTCAGATGGGCTTGAATCCGTATGCATAAACATGTGTCAGGTCTCAAACTATGTTTACAGCATTGAAGGAGGGAGTCGCAGACAACAAGAATGATTTCAGGGAAAAAGATGTCGTGGCGATGAAGTAACTAACAGTAACAGGAACGCAAATTATTTTCGATGTGTAAATGGAGTTCGAGTAAACCGTTGCAAGAAAGAATTCAATGAAAACGGCGTAGAACCACAACTAATACCATTCTTTGTTTCTGGAGAGGTGTGGGGGGGAATGAGTAATGAGGTTTGAACTAAGACTAAACAGTTGTGAGTCCTCCACGTGACCTTGAATTGTTTTTTTATTAATTGTATTAAACCAAGTGAAGATTACGATTGTATTTGCACCAAGCAAAATACTCCACCAGACAGCCAAAACCAAAACACCGGAGGCTAGACCAAAAAGAACTGACAGCTGTCGATACCGTAATTTGTGGACCTGGATACCGTAATTTGTTTTATCTAATTAAAAGGGTCTGTTTAGTGATAAATTTGAGAATCATTTGCTCAATTATCATCATACATACATATTATTTGGGCATTTGTTTCTTTTTTTTTTTTTTGCCCCTTTTGGTGTAACGCAACTGCTGTTATTATATTCTCCTAATCTCATTATCCTCATCCAAATCATAGATAGATTAATTATTTTTGTGACAGTTCGTTTGGGGATAACTTGGGTTTTTAAGAAATGGTTTTCTTCTGGACAAAAGAAAAAACAAGAAAAGTCAATGGCAATATGAGAAGGTGAAGGAAACAATCATTCTCACATTTTAAGGCTTGTTGATTATTGTGATTTTCACATGCAGGATTTCTGGATTTAGCTAGTTAAATTATGTAATTAAGATCCCAACAATGAATTAATTAAGCTACAATGAATCCCAACAATGGATTTAGATAATTAAACAATGAATTAAGCTACAGTGACTTGATTGATTGATCACTAAGAAAAGATAAGAATTACTTCTATTTTTATTTTTTCACTTTCACTTTTTTATTTAATGGGTTATTTACAAAAAAAAACTCAAACTTTCCTCAATTTTTCAATTATAGTTTGAATTTTAAAAAGTAACAATAAAATGCCTAAATTTTTAATTTTTTCAGTTCTAGCTCGACATTAATCTCAATGTTATCTTTGCTGACGTATCACTATCACATGTCAAAGGACCCTCATTAATCAGGTAGTTAGCATCATTAGAAGAAATAAGTTACATTATTAAAATGACATCATTTCAAAAAGATCCATCCCTCCTCCCAGATGCACGAAATCCCTAGGCTTTTTGACACTATTTCACCCTCCCTTTCGAATGCATGAAATCCCTCCTAAACGCACGAAATCCCTAAGTTTTTCGATATTGTTTCATCCCTCCCTCCCAAACGCACAAATCCTTAAGTTTTTTGACATTATTTGGAGACATCCTCATATTTTCACCAATAATCCTAGTTTAACCATATTGTTGTTGTCTTCCATTTTACTTCTAGGCCAATCTTCTTACAATAGATCAGAAATATCCACATATTGTACATGTTGAAAGGGAAAATTTGGAGAAAAATATAAGAAAATATCTACAGTTGTTGGAGATAAAGAGACTGATTTGGAAGGTATGACAAAAACTTCTATCCATCATTATTTGTTCTGCTTCTTCTCCTAGACTTTCTCAATGTTCATAGGTCATGATGATCCTAGTGGGTGATAATGGTTGACATTTATATCTAAAATATCTTATTATCTAGAGTGTGATGTGTTTTTTCCTTGATCAATTTTTGTTTTTGGTATTGTGCAAGACTCTTCTGCTTCTCGATTCCGCAACTCTTCAAGATGTATACCATTTGTTGTCCCATCACCTTCCCAAACTGAAAGTAAAGAGTACGATGGTTGGATTTCAATATCGTGCTATCAAGTAAGCATCTTCTTTTTCCTTAATTATGATTGCATAATCCTCTTTTCTTCTTCATATTATCTATAAAGCATTCTTTCCATCTTCTTACACTGTTCATTTTTCTTCTCTTACTCCTCATTAAGGAAATGATTAAGGGTCTTACCTAAGTCCCTTGGGAATGCACAGATGTTAGCTTTCATCAAAGCACACAACGATATATTGCTCATAGTACCATTCAAGCAAGTTTCTCTCTTTTTTTGTTGTGTATTATAGCACGAATTTTCATTTAGACATGGATGGGATATATTCTTAAATATTATGTAGAGCAGTTGTTTGTTAAATAATGGAGTGAGGCACATTAAGTTATGATTTTGGTTAGATGGATTGACTTTTTGTGTTGTTTTTGTTGACAACTACTTTTTAATTTAGCAAGTTGGGAATTAGTGATTGGAAATATCTTTAATCAAAATTAATTTAGGAAAGGGAAACAAACAATAAGGTTAACGTCTCTGATTGTTTAGATGTTGATTGTAACATCCCATTATCCCATATTAAGGGTTAAAACCCTAGAATAAAGTATATAAGAGTTTATTGAGAAGTTAGAAAGTGCATTTCATGCTCATACATATTATAGTATATACACACACGTAAATATTAATTTTACACATTAAAATGATTGACATGCATTCATTGACAATTTTTGGACATAATTGATTTTATAAATGTGATTATATTGAGAATTGCGGTTTTTATGTGTTGAAAATTGATTTGGAGAGTATATGTATTGATTTAGAATTTTTGATTAAATTTAGGAAATTTTTGAAACTTTGGGTTTTTTCGGACTAGGAAAAATACCAAGTGACAAGATAATTGATTAATGGTAGTACAATTTATTGTCCAATGGCAAAATGACTTTGGAATTTATTGACAAATGTCATTAAAAATGGGAGACAATTGGATTAGAAATTGGAGACAAATAGACTAGTTTTTAATAAAGGTCCAAATGGGACCATAGGAAGGTAACAAGTGGCAGTGACAAGTGTCACTACCACTCAGCACTCCTCTCTCACGATTCTTTTAACTTGAAAGACCAAGTTATTGTTTTGTTCTTTTCTTCTTCTTCTTCTTCTTCTTCTTCTTCTTCTTCTTCTTCTTCGTGACTATCTTCTCCTTCTTCATGAATTTTGTTGCCAACCACCACCAATGTTGAACTTAGCTTTTTCATCTATCAATTGCTACTTCCACCTTGTTGTCTCTTTCATTTGTCACAAGAAAACCTAACCTAATCCACCTTCAAGATGATGATTGTGCGATATGGGAAGTTATCTTGTTGTTTTTTAAGACATTAAAGCTAAATCAAGTAAGTAGCTTGTTAATCATCATGGGTAATGTTAAATGCAGCATGTATGATGATAGTTAGAGATTAAATAGACATAAAATGATGTTTTATGTATGCTGAATGTGAGTGATGAAATGTGTACATAAATGTCTTGCTTTTGTATATGTGTATGATGATTCATGACCCATAAATTGTTATAGAGAAGATTTTGAGGTAGAATGATCATTAAAATGGTTTTGCATGAGTGCAGTAAATTGGAGAATGAATGGACATGTTTGATGTTCTGTTCTATGGTCTTGATTAATAGCCTTTTATGATTTATTTTGTGAATGTTTTGAGTTGTAAATTGAGGTGAGAATGAAGAGGAAATGAAGTAAAAAAGATGATCTATGTACAAGATGTGTTAGATGTAAAATGTAGGAAATTATAAAAATCTGGAAAATTGGAAGAGAGTGGCTAGAAAACTTTACCCATAGTGTTTCCACTGATTAAGCATCTATATTTTAGCCATAACATGTTTTGTAGTTATCCAAATGAGATAATTTTTAATTTAGATTAAATTAGAGACATATGGCTACAATTTTCGTGAAGATATCAAATTCAAATTCTATCTTTAAGAGTTTCAAAATTAGACATGAAATTAAGTATTGGGTGCAATAAATTGGTGCATGAACACATGTGTTTATGTTATGTTTTGAGAATATAAAAACCATAAGTGATAAGTTGTTATGTAGATTTTATGAGTTGGGAATTAAGGGTTAATGAAAGTGAAAGTTAGGTTAACCAAGGTGTTGAGTTATGTTCTTGAATTGAGATGATTTAAGATAACAGCTAGGAATGGAATGAAGGTGGAAAATGAAGTAGAACATATGCAGAAAATTTATGATGAAAGTGTATAAGAATATGTTTTATTTTGGTGTTTATGATCAAGTATGGATTTTGATTTGTGTGGATGTTATTGAAATGAAATTGAGGTATACATTAAGAACTTATTAACTTGAAATGATGAATTTTGAATATGAATTGTTTGAGACTTATGAATGAGTTATGTTATGGGAAAAGGATAGGATTTCATGAATGATGAGTTTTAGTAAGAATGATGAATCATATGAGTTGAAGTTTGAGAGTTTAATGAAATCAATATAGTGGTTAAATTGATATGAAATGATGTAGCATTAGAGGAGGTGAATTCGGGAAGATTATGAGTAAAAATGATGTTATAATATATGTAGAAATCATTAGGAATGCTCTCGAGGGAGTTGTGCTTCTTCTATGTCCATTAGATGGATTTTAGGTCCGCTAAACGAACCTTCTTAGGTCTGAAAAACTTCCCAACGTTGTTTATTTTCGTTAAACAAACTTTAAGTCCACTAAATGGACCTTCTCAGGTCTAAAAAATGTCTTAACCCTGATCATGTCTGTTCGGGGAGTGTATGTCCACTCAGCGGACAATAACGGTACACTTACAGAAATTTGCAATTTTTGCCCTCTATATGGAAAAATCTCTCTTTATATCTTATGAAAGTTGTAGATGTCGAAGTTCTCTTCGAAAACGTCCTAGAATGAGACTAATTCGATATCTACATAAAAAGTTATGCCTTTTGTCCCAAGATACGCTTGTTTATAGATGATTAACTTATTAATGTTTTTTCCCATGAGATATTTAGGCTTGATTGTGATCTTAAATGAGCCTAGTTGATGTTGGATTGAGTGATTAAAGTAAGGAAAGTATGTTAGGTGTTAAGGAATGATTCAAAGATCATGTTAAATTGGTTATGAGAGGCATATTAAGGAAATGTACCCGAGATTATCAATGAATATGCATTGTGCATATTCTATTTACATGTGCATAAAATGAATACTTATGATTGTGCAAAGTTGTGATGTGTATTGCATGATTTAGAAGAGCATATTGAGCGTCAACATCCAGACATTGCCGGGACTTCGAGGCAATAGCTTTCTGCAGCAAACTGTGACTAACCTAGACAGTCTCACTTAATTTTTTGTTTGTATTAAATTATGTATTAGATTACTTTATGAAATTGATTGTGTTGATTCTAGACTTTGAAAGTTCGAGGCATTTGATGTATGAACTATATATATGAATTTGACTGAAATAAGTCTACTCAACATTTATATTGAATGCCAGACTAAGGTCTAATGATAAATGTGTAAACAATCTAGAAGGGGGGTTGAATAGATCCTTAAAGCTTTTTGTAAAATTCTACAATAAAATCAGAAGTTAATTCACACAAAAACAATTTTAAACAAATTTTAAAAATAAAGAGTAGGGAAGAAGAGTAAACAATGTTTTTATAGAGGTTCGATGCTAAGACCTACGTCCTCTACCTAAGCTGTTGCGCCCGGGCCTCGGTTCCCTATTCCCGAGGTGGCCTCTCGGGCTGAGCCCGCGACGAGCTTACCAAAACGTCGGACCCGATCCCAACATCCATGCATAATAACATACACACAA
>JANVCQ010000004.1:23656899-23678932 GCA_025531925.1 Erythroxylum plowmanianum
TATATATTGATGAGACCAAAGAATAAATCCCTCAACCAAAATATTGGGACTTACACCTTCCATTGATATGACAAGAACAAAAGTTCTTTTAGAGTTAGTTTGTTGGGCAAACCCAAGCCCACTCTACACAAATATGTTTAAACCATAGAAATTAGATTTTTGAATTAAAGGATTGGTCCTAACTAGAAGTGTTGAATTGTTGGGTGAACCTAAGGTTAACATGAATAGAGGCAAAGTTGGGTTATATACATGGGATGTATACGAATCAAAAGTTGATAACCTAATGAGTGTGCTAAATTAATAGTTGATGGTACAAGTCAATAGTTACATAACTGAATGTAATTGGTATGAATGATACCTACCGATTGACCTAAGGTGGCTGCTTGGGCAAACCCAAGGTCATTCTTGATGATATTGGATATCGACCCATTAGGAATAAAAAAAGTGGGACCTATAATGCATGTGATTAAAGTCCTTATCAATATGCATTAGTGTACATTCTAACACTTCCTCTCATTCTTCTAGGTTATTGAATCGCTATAATGTGTCCGTCTAGTGTGAATTATTAGAATCCAATAAACTCACAAGACCTAATTGCTTAGATTGGTTGTAGAATTTAAGAATTGTTCTCAAATTTGAGAAACTAGGATATGTTCTAGATGAACCACTTCCCGATCCCCTTACCGATGATGCATCTGATGAGGATCAGAAAGCTTACAAGAAGCTAATGGATTATAATGAGCTATCTAGCTATATAATGTTGGCCTCTATATCACCAGAACTACAAAAGCAGTATGAGGCTATGGATGTTCATATCATAGTCTACCATCTAAGGGAACTATTTGATGAGCAAGCTCAATTTGAAAGGTTCAAGACCTCAAGGTTGCTTTTCTGCTCCAAGATGGCTAAGGGATCATCTCCAGTGTAGTATGCGTTGAAGGTGTATGGATACATTGGGAGGTTAGCCAGTTTGAGTTTTGTAATGGACCATGAATTAAGTATATACTTAATTCTGACTACTGATAGCTATTCACAGTTAGTGCTTAACTATTAGATGAACCTAATATCCACCTTGATACCTGAGTTGATTAATTTGTTTAAAACAACTTAGCAAACTGTCAAGAGAGACAGTAAGGCTCTGATGTTAGTGGACTGGACTCTCCTTCTAGTTCTCGCAAGAGGAACTAAAAAAAGAAGTCCAAGAAGCTAGTGGGAGGTGTATCCAAGAAGAAGGCAAAGGAGACTGCATCAAAGGGGATTTGCTTCCATTTCAACAAGGAAGGAGATTGGAAAAGGAACTGCAAAGATTATTTGGAGTCACTAAAGCAGAAGAAGGCATTATATACTCCACCATCTACTTTAGGTATGTTATTTGTCATTGAGGTTAATACTATTTCTGATCATAACATTTGGGTATTAGATAATGGATGTGGCTCACACATATGTGATGATATGCAAGGTCTCATAGATAGTAGCCCGCTCAAGAAGGGAGGATAGACCTACGTGTGGGAAATGGAACAAGAGTTGTTGCATTAGCCGTAAGAATCTATGTTTTGTATCTTCCTAATGCGCTAGAGTTAATTTTGGATAATTGTTTTTATGTACCCATAGTGATAAAGAACATTGTACCTATTTCATTTCTTAATAAAGAAGGATTTTATTTAATTTTTTTTAACAATGGTTATTCAATTAAGTTGAATGAAATGTTATATGGTACTGCTACATTATGTAATGGTATTTACATATTAGATATGTGCAATCCAATTTTAAATATAAATGAAGACAAAAATGAGATAACTTAAAATCATCTTACTTATGGCATTGTCGACTTAGTCATATAAGTAAGAGACGCATGGCTAAGCTACACAAGAGTGGTAGCTTAGGGTCATTTGATTATGAATCATATGACACATGTGAATCTTACTTATTAGACAAGATGACTAAATTACCTTTTAAAGGAAAGGGTGAACGAGCGAATAGGTTTTTAGACCTAATACATTTTGATGTATGTGGTCTGAAGTCCATTCATGCTAGAGGTGGTTTTATGTACTTCATTACCTTTATCGATGATTATTCATGATATGATCTATGATTATTCACGATATAGGTATGTGTATCTAATTAGATATAAGTCTGAAGCATTTGAAATTTTCAAACAATTTAGATATGAAGTAGAGAAACAACTCAGTGGAAGTGTTAAAACACTTCAATCAGATCGAGGTGGTGAATACTTAAACGAGAAATTTCTAACTTATCTCAAGGATAACGGGATTATATCATAATGGACTCCATCTTACACACAGCAATATAATGGTGTCGCTAAAAAAAGAAACCGAACCTTTTTAGATATGTTAAGGTCAATGATGGGCTTAGCAGATCTACTGAAATCCTTCTGGGGTTATACACTCGAGACTGCTATTTATATGATAAACAGAGTCCCTTCAAAAGCAGTTGAAGTAACTCCATATGAGACATGGACTAACAAAAAGCCATATCTTTCCAATATGAAAGTCTGGGGTTGTTCAACTTATGTGAAGCAGATTCAATCAGACAAGCTTAAGCAAAATCTAATAAGTTTCTGTTTCTTGCATATCCTAAAGAAACAATTGGATATTAGTTATATAATGCTTTAGAAAAAAAAGTTGTTTGCCTCAAAGCATGTTGTCTTTTTAAAGAAAGGGTTTCTTCTAAGAGAAGACAGTGGGTGCAAAGTTGAACTTCATGAAGTTCATGATGCTCAAATAGACACAAATCAACTTTCTAAACCCAAAATTGTTATTCACGGAGATGAGACAATAGTTGAACCTTCTGACATACAAAATGTTTGTAGGTCAAGTAGGATATGCAATGTTCTAGAGAGATAGATTTCTCGTAAGTGAACAAAATGACGTATTATTCATAGAGGATGATGAGCCTACAACATATGAAAAGTCTCTAAAGAGTTCAGAATTTGAAAAATGGCTTCAAGCCATGAAGTTTGAAATGGAATCTAGATTTGAAAACCAAGTATGGACTTTGGTTAACCCACCCAAAGGGCTAAAACCCATAAGGTGCAAGTGGATTTTCAGGAAGAGAATTGACATGGATGGTAATATGATTACCTATAAAGCGAGACTAGTCACTAAAGGATATCATCAAAGATAAGGAGTTGACTATAATGAGACATTTAGCCCCATAGCCATGCTTAAATCCATTAGAATACTCCTAGCCATTGCTGCTCATTATGATTATAAGATATGGAAAATGGATGTAAAGATGACTTTCTTGAATGGAAATATAATTGAGGATGTGTATATGATAAAACTTGAGGGCTTCATATCTAAAGATGGCAAAAAGGCATGCAAGCTTCAGAAATCCATTTATGGATTGAAGCAACCATCTAGGAGTTGGAACATTCGATTTGATGAGACAATCAAAGAGTTTGGTTTCTCATAAAATTCAAATGAACCTTCTGTGTATAAAAAGGTTAGTGGGAGTGCTATCATATTCCTTATGTTATGTATGGATGACATATTACTAATAGGAAATTATGTCTCAAGTTTACAATTAGTCAAAATTTGGTTGTCCCAATATTTTTTCATTAAAGACCTTGGAGAAGCAACTTATATATTGGGAATAAAGATCTATAAATATAGATCAAGCAAGTTGCTAGGTCTTTCACAGTCTACATATATAGATAAAGCGCTAAAGAGGTTTAGCATGGAGCAGTCCAAGAGAGGGTTTCTTCTTATGACACACAAGATAAAACTCTCAAAATCTATGTGTCTCAAGATGCAAGATGAGAGCACACGCATAAGAATTATAACATCCCATTATCACATATCAAAGGTTGGAACCCTAGAATAGTGTACATGAGAGTTTATTGAGAAGTTAAAAAGTGCATTTCATGCTTATGCATAATATAGCATACACACACATGCGAATATTGATTTTTTCACATTAAAATGATTGTACATGCATTCATTGACATTTTTTAGATATAATTAAGTTATAAAAGTGATTTATTGAGAATTGTGTTTGTTTATGTGTTAAAAATTGATTTGGAGATTATACCTAATAATTTAGAATATTTGGTGAAACTTAGGAAAAATATGAAATTTTTGGGTTTTTTTAGACTAGAAAAAATGTCGAGTGGCAAGACAATTAATAAATAGTAGTAGAATTTATTGTCCAGTGGAAATGAAAATTTTGATAAATGACTTTGGAATTTATTGATAAGTGTCATTTAAAATTGGGAGACAATTGGATTAGAAATTGGAGACAAATAGACTAGTTATTAATAAGAGTCCAAATGGGACCATAGAAAGGTGACAAGTGGCAGTGATAAGTGGTAGTGACTGCTCACCACTTATCTCTCACGTTTTTACACTTTTGCAAGACACTCTCCTTAGTGTCTTTCATTTCTGCTCTTGTCTTCATCTTACTAGTGGCTTTCTCTTCTTCATTATTTTGATTCACCAAACCTTCATCAACATTACTCCTTGCTTTCATCTATCAATTGCTACCTCCATCTTATTTCCCCTTTCATTAGCTACAAGAAAAACCTAACCTAATCCATCTTCAAGATGATGATCGTGTGACATGAAAAGTTAGGGCTTCTTGGTGTTTTTAAAGAATTTGGAATTTCATCAAGTAAGTAGCTTGTTAATCTTCATGAGTAGTGTTAAATGAAGCATGTATGATGATAGTTAGAGGTTAAATGGACATAAAATGGTGTTTTGTGTATGGTAGACGTGAGTGATGAAATGTGTATGTAAATGTCTTGCTTTTGTATATGTGTATTATGATTAATGACCCATAAATTGTTATAGAGATGATTTTGAGGTAGAATGATCATTATAATGGTGTTGGATGAGTGCAGTAAATTGATGAATGAATGGACATGTTTGATGTTCTCTTTTGAGGTTTTGATTAATATTCTTTTATGATTTGTTTAGTGAATCTTTTGAGTTATATATTGATGTGAGAATGAAGAGGAAAGGAAGTAGAAAAGATGATCTATGTATAAGATGTGTTAGATGTAAA
Source organism: Erythroxylum plowmanianum (assembly GCA_025531925.1). NCBI lineage: Eukaryota > Viridiplantae > Streptophyta > Magnoliopsida > Malpighiales > Erythroxylaceae > Erythroxylum > Erythroxylum plowmanianum. The sequence continues at coordinate 23,661,925 of JANVCQ010000004.1, forward strand.
ATGTAGGAAGTCATAAAAATCTAGAAAATTGGAAAAGAGTGGCTAGAATATTTTAGCTATAGTGTTTCCTAATTAAGCATCTGTATTTTAGCCATAATTTGTTCTGTAGTTATCCAAATGAGATGATTTTTTATTTGGATTAAATTAGATACATATGGATACATTTTTCATGAAGATATTGAATTCAAAATCTATCTTTAAGAGTTTCAAAATTAGATTTCAAGTTAAGAACTGGGTGTAGTAAATTGGTGGATGAACACATTTGTTTGTGTTCTGTTTTAAGAATATGAAAACCATAAGTGATAATTTGTTATATAGACGTTATGAGTTGGGAATTAAGGGTTTAATGAAAGTGAAAGTTAGGCTAACCAAGATGTTGAGTTATGTTTTTGAAAATGAAGGTAAATGAAGTAAAACATGTGCAGAAAATTTATGATAAAAGTGTATAAGAATATGTTCTATTTTGGTGTTTAAGATCAAGTATGGATTTTAGTTGGTGTGTGGATGATGTTGAACTGAAATTGAGGTATACATGAAGAATTTATCAACTAGAAATGATGAATATTATATATGAATTGTTTGAAACTTATGAATGAGATATGTTAATGAAAAAGGACCGGATTTCATAAATGATGAGTTTTAGTGAAAATGATGAATCAAATGAGTTGAGGTTAAAGAGTTTAATGAAATCAATTTAGCAATTGAATTGGTATGAAATGATGTAGCATTAAAGGAGGTGAATTCGGGAAGATTAGGAGTGAAAGTGATGTTAGAATATATGTAGAAACCATTAGAAATGTTCTTGAGTGAGTTGTGCTTCTTCTATGTCCATTGGACAAAATTTAAGTCCACTAAATGGACCTTCTCGGGTCTAGAAAACTTCCCAGCCTCATTTATGTCCATTAAATGGACTTTAGGTCCATTGAATGGACCTTTATAGGTCTGAAAAATATCCTAACCCTATTTATGTCAGTTAGGGGGGATGTATGTCCGTTGAGTGGACATTCTCTGTACACTTACACAAATTTGCAATTTTGACCCTCTAGATGGCAAAATATCTCTTTGGAGTCTTCATAAAAGTTGTAGATCTTGAATTCTTTTGAAAGCATCCTAGAATGACATTAATTTGACATCTACAGAAAAAAAAATTATACCTTTTGTCCCAAGATATGTTTGTTTATAGATGATTAACTGATTAATATTTTTCCTGTGAGATATTTAGGCTTGATTTTGATCTTGAATGAGCTTAGTTATTGTTAGATTAAGATATTAAATTAAGAAAAGTGTATTAGGTGTTAAGGAATGATTCAAAGATCATGTTAATTGGTTATGAGACGAGTATTAAGGAAATGTACCCAGGATTGTCATTGAACATACATTATACATATTCCGTATATACATATATGCATAAATGAGTACTTATAATTGTGCAAAGTTATGATGTCTGTTGCATGATTTAGAAGAGCTTGTTGAGCAACAACATCCAGATGTTGCCTGGACTTTGAGGCAATAACTTTCTAGAGCAAACTGTGAGTAACCTAGATGGTCTCACTTAATTAATTGTTGCTTTAAATTATTTATTGAACTGTTTTGTGGAATTGATTGCGTTGATTCCAGACACAGAATGTCCAAGGAATTTGATGCATGAATGACATCTCAGAAGTGTTCCTTATATGTGATATTGATGAAATATGTGAATTCTCAACATTTTGTTAAATGTCAGACTAAGGTCTGATGACAAATATGAATTGTGAATGTAAATGTGATTGTGCAAGTGAAATCAAATAACCGAGTGAATATATATGAATGTGATGCATTTCATTACATGAATGCATGAAAGATAAAGGTAGTTGTGACCGAAGTCACCAGTATAAAGAGCTTAAAGATCATAATGTAATAAGATCCTCTAGCTTAGTTGTGAATGTACACGATATCCATTAAGGGATATAGGATATTACCTTATATAAGCTCGGTATCTACAAGGGATATGAGCTAGTCAAAAAGGCACTCAGTCACAATAAAGTAACAAATGAAAGTGAGTCTCTTGTGCATTGCATTTATAACTTATATGTATATTTTAAATAATTGAAATGATTGATTTGACTGCTCTGAATGTGATATGTGAATTATGTGGTTATATATGTTGATGTGTTGTATGAATTGAGTAAACCATCAAGGATACCTTACTGAGTTTGCAAAACTCACCAAAATTACAACGTTGATATTTCAGGACTGAGAGAGGACACGAGTGACGGAGAAACTTTACAAGAAGCATAGTTCTTGTACTTTTGGAAGGAAGAAATGGCTCAAAGGTCAGTCAGCTAAGATTGAAAGATTAGATAGAATTTTTGTTTAATTCCTCATATGTGTAACATATTTTGTCTTTAGTTTTTACATTGTATATTTTGGATGATACTATAAAGCTACAATGTACATATTGTTTAAGAAATCAAAATGAGGAATTTGGTTTTTATTTATTGTGTCTTTCTTTATGATGCCTTATAAGGAAATATGAGTGCTCTAGCACGCCACCCTTGCGGGGTACATATTCAGATATCACTCAGGATATCGGATATGTGTCCTGTGAGATTGGGGTGCTACAATTCTTAGTATCAGAGCATGGTTGGCATTCATAGGGACATATAGGAATATTAGACATGAAATATCATGAGAACTACAGATAGTAATTGAAATTATTGTTTATTATAAATCATCCGCCATAGGTGATCAAGTGGGACAGTCAGCTAACCTAGAATCAGTAAGAACCAGTAGATAGTCTTCTATATCTCGACCAGAGAGAATGCCTCCCAGGATTCTCAAGAGAAGGGAAAGGAGGTATGATAAACTGTGAAAGTAGGGGGCTGTAGACTTCTACGGAAGTACATACCCTACAGAGGCTGAAGGATGGCTTGAGAGAACAGAGAGAGTCTTCAATTAGATGGACTTTGAGTCAGACGAGAGGTTCGACTACGTAGTTTCTTTATTACAAAGCCCAGCTTATCAATGGTGGAAGGCTATTCCAGGCAGTACCACTAGGCCTTGTAATCTGAAGTGGGAAGACTTCTTGAAGGCCTTTAAGGAGAACTACATACCCAAGATCTGCCTGGACAGAAAGATAAAGGAGTTTATGGATTTGAAGCAGGGTAGTTTATCGTTGGCAATGTATGAAATAAAGTTCAATGAACTAATGCGATATGCTACTGCCTTGATTCCTATTGAGGAAGACAAGTATAGGAGATTTGAAGATGGGCTGAACATGGAGATCAGTACAAGGTTTGCAATGTCTAACTTGACCAATTTTATTAAGTTGAGAGCTGCCTCAATCATAATTGAGCAACTATTGAGAGAGGGACAACCAGAGTCTGGGCAAAGGTCTAAAATGAAGAGGCTCAGTGAAGTTTAGGGTAGTTCTAATAGAAGATTTAATAAATGCCATAACAGATCTTTTCGACCACCGGCTAGATCAAGACAGTCAGGGTTCAGACAGAAGGGTAGTTTCATACAGTCTGGCAGTGGAAGAGCCATAGTGTCAGGCCAGTTACCTAATTGTGAGCATTGTGGGAAGAAGCATGGTGGTGAGTGTTGGATATTATCAGGAGCTTGTTTCAGATGTGGCTCTCTTGAGCACAGAATCAGAGATTGTCCTGTTGTTGCTGGAGCCTAGTCTAGTGTTAGAGGGGGATCAGTAAGCAAAGCTACTATCCAGTAGGGTCGAGTTGTGGCTCTAGATTGAGAGGCCATGGTAGAGGTAGAGTGAGCTCCGGGAGTCCTTCTGTCAAGACTGAGGTGCAGAGCAATTGACCGCATTCTCAAGTTCGAGTGTATGCTATGAACAGACAGGAGGCTCAGGATTCTCCGGATGTCATTGCAGGTGCGTTACTTGTTTTTAGTTGTGAAGCATTTCCATTGCTAGATCCTGAATCCACGCATTCTTTTATCGCACCGTATATGACATCTAGGTTAAATTATGATAGAGAACAGTTGAAATATGGATTAGAGGTGAGTACATCAATAGATAGTACCACAGTTATAGGAGAAGTCTACAAGAGGTGCTTAATTCGAATTGATTAGGCATAATTGGAGGCATATTTGGTTGTACTATAACTAAGAGAGATAGACATTATCCTAGGCATGGATTGGCTCACTGCTCATAGAGCTATCATGAACTACTATACTAAGGAGATGGTATTAGAATCTTATAATCAACCGAGAGCAGTTTTTTGAGGTATTAGTCAAGTAGTGCTAGCTAGACTGATCTCATTTGTAAATGCATTGAAGTTGATGAAAGGGAGATGTGAGGTTTATATGGCCCACATTAGAGATACTCGAACTGAGCAGAATGTGCAGGACATTCTTGTGGTTATGGAATTCCTAGACGTGTTTCTCACTGAGTTATCTGGTTTACCTCTAGATTGGAAAACAATGTTTACGATCGATTTTTTTCAGGTGCTACTCCTATATATATTCCTCGATATAGGATGACACCTATGAACTAAAGGAGTTGAAGGCTCAGTTACAAGAGTTGAAGGCTCAGTTACAGGAGTTATTGGAAAAGGATTTTATTAGACCCATTGTGTTACCATGGGGAGCTCTAGTTTTATTTGTGAAGAAGAAAGATGGAACTCTAAGACTGTGTATCGATTATAGGCAACTAAATCGAGTAGCAGTGAAGAATAAGTACCCATTGCCTAGAATTGATGATTTACTTGATCAACTGCAAGGAGATCAGTTGTTCACTAAGTTGGATTTGAGACCTGGGTATTACCAATTGAAGATAGTAGAGGCTGATATACCGAAAAGGGCATTCAAGAGAAGGTATAGGCATTTTGAGATTTTAGTAATGTCATTTGGGTTAACTAATGTCCCAGTTGCATTTATGGCTTTGATGAATAAGGTGTTTCAGCCCGACCTAGATCGATTTGTGATTGTGTTTATTAATGATATCTTATTTTATTCAAAGGGCAGAGAAGAATATGCTGAGCATTTGAGAGTGATTTTACAGATTCTGAGGGAGAAATAATTATATGCCAAATTTAGTAAATGTGAATTTTGGCTAGATCAAGTAGTATTTCTAGGTCACATAGTGACTGGACAAGGCATACAAGTAGATCCAAAGAAAATAAAGGCAGTGATGAAGTAGGAAACTCTGAAGAATGTATCAGAAATTTAGAGTTTCTTAGGATTGGTTGAATATTATCGGAGGTTTGTCAAGGAGTTCTCATTAATCTCAGCCCCTTTGAGTAAGCTTTTGAGGAAGAATGTAGTATTCAGATGGAATGATGAATGTCATAAGAGTTTTAAGGAGCTGAAGCATCAATTGACTACAGCACTGGTGTTAATTATTCCATCAGGAACTAGAGGATATGTAGTATACAGTGATTTGCATCAAGGATTAGGATGTGTGTTGATGCAGTATGGCAAGGTGATAGCCCACACACCGAGAAAATAAAGTTCTCATGAGATAAATTATCTAGTACATGATTTAAAGCTTACTGCAGTTGTTTTTGCTCTAAAGATATGGAGACATTATTTATATGGAGAGACATTCTAGATATATACCGATCACAAGAGCTTGAGGTATTTGTTGAGTCAGAAGGAACTAAATATGAGACAGAGGAGATAGATAAAGTTATTAAAAGATTATGATTGTACAATTGAGTATCATCTAGGAAAAGCTAATGTGGTGGTTGATACTTTGAGTAGAAAGTCGAATAGCAATGTAGCTCAGATTCAGTTATCGAGGTTACCGAGCTTAATTTAGTTGAGAGCTATAAATGTGGAGTTGAATCTGAAGCATAATGAGGCATTAATTGCTACAATGAAGCTGAGGCCGATGTTGTATGATAGAATCAGAAGGGCACAGAGTAAAGATCCTGATATGGTGAAGCTTATTGAGAGAGTGAAAAAGAAAATGGATTCTGAGTTTAAACTAAGAGATGAGACATTGTGGTTGAAGCAGAGGCTATGTGTGCCTAATGTAAACGATTTGAGGAAGAAATTTTAAAAGAAGCTCATATGGTCGCTTATGTTATGCATCCTAGTACAACCAAGATGTATAATACGCTAAAGCAGCATTTTTGATGGCCTAAAATAAAGAAGCAAGTAGCGGAGTATGTTGCTAAGTGTATAACATGCCAACAGGTTAAAGCTGAGCATCAGGCTCCGGTTGGGAAGTTACATTTGTTACCTATTCCAGAGTGGAAATGGGAACGAATCACTATAGATTTCATTATGGTATTGCCAAAGACTCCGAGGTAGAACGATGTTATATGGGTTATGGTGGACCGATTGACTAAGTCGGCTCATTTCTTACCAATGAGAGAAAATAAAGACCAATTAGCCCAGGGGTATGTGAATGAGATAGTTAGACTATGTGGGGTTCCAATGTTCATTTTATCAGACAGGGATCCCAGATTTACTTCAAGATTTTGGAAGAGCTTATAGTCAGCTATGGGTATAAAGTTAAACTTCAGTACTGCATTTCATCCTCAAATAGATGGACAAAGTGAGAGGAAAATCAAGACTATTGAGGATATGCTCAAGGCATGTGTATTGGAGTTTTGCTTACAACAATCACTATCACAGTAGTATCAAAATGGCACCTTATGAGGCCTTGTATGACAAAAAATGTCGGTTGCCTTTATATTGGGATGAAGAGGGCTTGAGAATGGTTAAAGGCCCAAAATTGATACAAGATATTGTGGATAAGGTGAAACTGACTTGAAGCCAAATTAAAGTAGCTCAAGATACATAGAAGAGCTATGTGGATCAACACCAAAGGGATATGGAATTTAGTGTAGGATACAGAGTGCTTCTGAGAGTATCACCTTAGCGAGGAGTGCTGAGGTTTAGTAAAAAGGGCAAACTGAGCCCTAGGTACATTAGTCCTTATGAGATCATTGAGAGGATAGGACCATTGCCATACAAGTTAGCTTTACCAAATAAGATGTCTCAGTTACATAACGTATTTCATGTGAGTATGCTTAGAAGGTACAGATCTGATCCAATGTATATGTTACCGACTCAAGAGATTGAAGTTGCTAGTAACCTAAGTTATGTTGAGGAGCTGATCAAAATAGTAGGAACTCAGATAAAACAGCCGAGAAACCAAGTAATTCCACTGATAAAAATCCTTTGGAGGAATCACTCAATGGAGGAAGCAACTTGGAAAATGGAGGAGCATATACGGAGATAATATCCCCACCTGTTTGAACAATCAGGTAAGAATTTCAAGGACAAAATTTTATTTTAGGAGGGGAGAATTGTAACATCCCATTATCCCATATCAAGGGTTAGAACCCTATAATAGTGTATATGAGAGTTTATTGAGAAGTTAGAAAGTGCATTTCATGCTCATGCATAATATAACACACACACATACACGAATATTGATTTTTGCACATTAAAATGATTGTACATGCATTCATTGACATTTTCAAGTATAATTGAGTTATAAATGTGCTTATATTGAGAATTGTGTTTGTTTATGTGTTGAAAATTGATTTGGAGACTATATGTATTGATTTAGAATATTTAGTGAAATTTAAGAAAATTCTGAAATTTTTAGGTATTTTTGGACTTAGAAAAAAACTAAGTGGCGAGATAATTGATAAATGGTAGTAGAATTTATTGTCCAATGGCAATGGAAATTTTCATAAATGACTTGGGAATTTATTGATAAGTGTCATTAAAAATTAGGAGACAATTGGATTAGAAATTGGAGACCAATAGATTAGTTATTAATAAGGGTCCAAATGGGACCATAGGAAGGTGACAAGTGGCAGTGACAAACGTCACAACCACTCACCACTTATCTCTCATGCTTTTACACTTTTGCAACACACTCTCCTTAATGTCTTTCATTTCTACTCTTGTCTTCATCTTCGTCGTGGTTTTCTCTTCTTTTTCACTATTTTGATTCACCAAACCTTCATCAATATTACACCTTGCTTTTATCTATCAATTGCTACCTCAATCTTGTTGCCTTTTTCATTTGGTTCTTTCATATATCGTGTGACATGAAAAGTTAGGGCTTCTTGGTGTTTTTAAGGAACTTGGATTTTCATTAAGTAAGTAGTTTGTTAATCTTCATGGGTAGTGTTAAATGAAGCATGTATGATGATAGTTAGAGGTTAAATGGACATAAAATGATGTTTTATGAATGTTGGACATGAGTGATGAAATGTGCATGTAAATGTCTTACTTTTGTATATGTGTATGATGATTAATGACCCATAAATTGTTATAGAGATGATTTTGAGGTAAAATGATCATTATAATGGTGTTGGATCACTGCAGTAAATTTATGAATGAATGGACATGTTTGATGTTCTATTTCGTGGTTTTGATTAATAGTCTTTTATGATTTGTTTAGTGAATATTTTGAGTTATATATTGAGGTGAGAATGAAGAGGAAAGGAAGTAGAAAAGATGATCTATTTACAAGATGTGTTAGATGTAAAATGTAGGAAGTCATAAAAATGTGGAAAATTGGAAGAGAGTAGCTGGAATATTTTAGCTATAGTGTTTCCACTGATTAAACATTTGTATTTTAGCCATAATTTGTTCTATAGTTATCCAAATGAAATGGTTTTTAATTTTGATTAAGTTAGAGACACATGGCTACATTTTTCATGAAGATATCGAATTTAAAAATTGTCTTTAAGAGTTTCAAAATTAGACTTGAAGTTGAGTACTGGGTGCAGTAAATTGGTAGATGAACACATGTGTTTGTGTTATGTTTTGAGAATATTAAAACCATAAGTGATAAGTTGTTATGTAGAAGTTATAAGTTGGGAATTAAGGGTTTAATGAAAGTGAAAGTTAGGCTAACCAAGAATTTGAGTTATGTTCTTGAATTGAAATGATTTAAGGTAATAGTTAGAAATGAAATGAAGGTGAAAAATGAAGTAAAACATGTGCAAAAAATTTATGATGAAAGTGTATAAGAATATGTTATATTTTGGTGTTTATGCTCAAGTATGGATTTTGGTTTGTGTGTGGATGATGTTAAACTAAAATTGAGGTATGCAGGAAGAAGTTATCAACTAGAAATGATGAATGTTGTATATGAATTGTTTGATTCTTATGAATGAGATATGTTATGGAAAAAAGGATAGGATTTCATGAATAATGAGTTTGAGTGAAAATGAATCAAATGAGTTGAGGTTAGGTTTAATGAAATCAATTTAGTGGTTGAATTGGTATGAAATGATGTAGCATTAGAGGAGATGAATTCGAGAAGGTTAGGAGTGAAAGTGATGCTAGAATATATGTAGAAACCAATGGAAATGCTCTTAAGTGAGTTCCATTTGTTTAACGGACTTTAAGTCTGCTAAATAGACCTTCTCAAGTCTAGAAAACTTCCCAGTCTCATTTTTGTCCATTAAACATACTCTAGGTCTACTGGACAGACCTTCACGAATTTGAAAAATGTCCCAACCCTATTTATGTTCGTTAGATGTATGTTCGTTGAGCAAACGCTCATTGTACACTTATACAAATTTGCAATTTTGACCCTCTAGACAGCAAAATCTCTCTTTGGAGTCTTCACAAAAGTTGTAGATCTCAAAGTCCTCTTCGAAAGCATCCTAGAATGACATTAATCTGATATCTACAGGAAAATTTTGTCCTAAGATATATTTATTTATAGATGATTGACTTATTAATATTTTTCCCATGAGATATTTAGGCTTAATTTTGAACTTGAATGAGCCTAGTTGATGTTGGATTGAGCTATTAAAGTAAGGAAACTGTATTACGTGTTAAGGAATGATTCAAAGATCATGTTAATTGGTTATGAGACAAGTATTAAGGAAATGTACCCTGAATTGTCATTGAACATGCATTGTATATATTCTATGTATATATATGTGCATAAATGAATACTTATAATTGTGCAAAGTTATGATTTGTATAAATGTGTATATATTGCATGATTTAGAAGAGCTTATTGAGCGACAACATCCAGATGTTGCCTGGACTTTGAGGTAATAACTTTCTGGAGCAAACTGTGAGTAACCTAGATGGTTTCACTCAATTAATTGTTGCTTTAAATTCTGTATTGAACTATTTTATGGAATTAATTGTGTCGATTCCAGACATTGAATGTCCGAGGCATTTGATGCATAAATGACATATCGGAAGTATTCCTTATATGTGAATTTGATGAAATATGTGAATTCTCAACTTTTTGTTGAATGCCAGACCAAGGTCTTATGACAAATATGAATCGTGAATGTAAATGTGATTGTGTAAGTGAAATCAAATAACTGAGTGAATATATGTGAATGTGATGCATTTCATTACATAAATACATGAAAGATAAAGGCAGTTGTGACTGGAGTCGCCAATATAAAGATCTTAAAGCTCAAAATGTGATAAGAGCCTCTAGCTCAGTTGTGAATGTACCCGGTATCCACTAAGAGATGTAGGACATTATCTAATATAAGCTCGGTATCCACAAAGGATATGAGCTATCAAAAAGGCACTCAGTCACAACAAAGTAACAAATGAAAGTGAGTCTCATGTGCATTGCATTTATAACTTATATGTGTATTTTAAATGATTGAAATGATCAATTTGACTGCTCTAAAGTGATATGTGAATTATGTGGTTATATATGTTGATGTGTTGTATGAATTAAGGGAACCATCGAGGATGGTTACCTCACTGAGTTTACAAAACTCACCAAAATTGCAACGTTGATATTTCATGATCGAGAGAGGACATGAGTAACAAAGAGACTCTACAAAAAACATAATTCTTATACTTTTTGAAGGAAGAAATGGCTCAAAGGTCGATCAGCTGAGATTAAAGGATTAGATATAATTTTTGTTTAATTTCTTATGTGTGTAGCATATTTTGTATTTAGTTTTGACATTGTACATATTTGGATGATATTGTAAAGCTATAATGTACACATTGTTTAAGAAATCAAAATGAGGAATTTGGTTTTGAATTATTGTGTCTTTCTTTATGATGCCTTATAAGGGAATACGAGTGCTCTAGCATGCCACAATTGCGGGGTACGTATTAGGATATCACTCAGGATGTCGCGTACGTGTCCTGTGAGAGTAGGGTGCTACAAGTATGATCCTATATGCTTCGACAATATGATCAATCATGTATTTTATATGATATGCAAGACCCAATATATCATATACTCTAAGTGTTATAAGTAAATATCAATCGGATCCTGGTGAGTGTCACTGGATGGTTATCAATAATATCCTAAAGTATTTGAGAAGGACGTAAGATGTATTCTTTATATATGGAAATGGAGATCTCATAGTAAGCAGATATACAGATGCCAATTTTAAATCTAAACATGATAAATCCAAATCCCAGTTAGTTATGTTTTCACACTGAATGGTGGAGTAGTCAATTAGAAGAGTTCTAAATAAGAGACGACTGTAGATTCAATGACCAATTCAAAGTACATTGCAGCTGCGGAAGCAGCAAAAGAAGTTGCTTAGATTAAGAAGTTTGTTATAGAACTTGGAGTGGTTTCGAGCATTGTAGACCCGATATTGTTGTACTATGACAATAATGGGGTTATTGCTCAAGCCAAGGAACCAAGGTCTCATTAGAGGTCCAAGTACTCAAGAGATATCACCTAATCAGGGAAACAATTGATAGAGGTGGTTTAAAGATAGAAAGAATGCCCACATATTAAAACATTGATGATCCTTTGACTAAGCCACTTCCTCAAATGAAATTTGATTCTAGTCTACTCGCCTATGGTATTAGATATAAAGGTGATTAGCTTTAGTGCAAGTGGGAGATTGTTAGAGTAGTGCTCTAAAGGTAATCACCTTTAGCACTTTTGTACAAACTTTATTTTAATTAATAAAGCGAAAGGAAATTTTTCATTAATTTGATGTTCGTTTATATATAAACTGATATCGATCTTAAATCAAATTAATGAAGTCCATGATACAAAACATAGTATGAAGGAAATCATGATAAGATCATTATAATGATATTTTTATCATGTGCAATTACGTTAGTATCTAAATAATCCATAGTTATAGGATTAATAAGATATGACATTATTAATCCGGATGATTTGATCAAACAGTAGATCTCACAAACTGTAAGTATAAGATGTTTAAAGTTAATATGTAGATGCTTACTAAGAGTAGTAAGCACATTGGATAACTCATTATGAGATTATCATATGGATGATCTATCAAATGTCGATGATTAATCTCATCTTAGTAATGGTGCAAATATCTTTAGACCTGAGGTACTCAAGAATATCTTTGATATTGATCCTATGCTTTGACATCATTCCTTGTTACATTAAGACAAGGTCACTCATAGGGTGGTGATTAGATACAACTATTGATATTCGAAGGTAATTGGATACAGCTATTGGTATTTAAAAGTAACTAGGTAGCTGATCGCGCATCGTTAGCTAGTCAAAATAAAATAACTAGACCTACTACTATAGCAGTGATGAGTCTAGGTTGATCCCACAAAGAGTGTATGTAAAGTTTATGAAATGAAATTAATCGGTGCTTAAGTTCAACAGGAGGTTTTGGATTTTTTTAAAGAAGAAAATAAAATAAAACTAATTATGAAATGAAATTAATCGGTGTTTAAGTTCAACATGAGGTTTTGGATTTTTTAAAATAAGAAAATAAAATAAAACTAACTAATAAAAATAAATTAAAGAAAACATGCAAAAAATGATAAAGGTGGGGAATTCGATAGGGACCTAGTTCTTTGATTCAATCTCGGCCTACACCTTAATTAAACATATTTCATTAATTGGTTGTTCTCAAACCTCTCCTAGCAACTATTAATCGTGGGTTAATAATTAACCCGAGTTTTCTCTTAGGTTTTGCTTAATCAAGATATGATCATTAATTAAACCTAACCATCGAACAACCTAGGATATGATCTCTAGATTTAATTAAGCAGTAGCATTACGAATTAAGAAAACCAATTAATTAAGGCAACAACCACATATGACGCGTCATTTAACTAGGTCATGTTATCCTTAATGATTACAAATCATTAGTCGATATGTATGAATTTTAACATAACAATTACGGATTATAACGAAATTCTAGCAATGGGTTGTAATTAACGATTCAATGAAAGCATTAAAATCATCATCTTATAATACCTAATGGGTTCATACACAAATAACTGAACAATAACGAAAACCTAATTATCCATACACAAAACCCAATTGAATTAACACATGATAACACAATCAATTTCTAATAAGAGAAAGAAATAAAAAAATAATTAAAAAATACTTAACCAGATCATCGGTGTCGATGTTGCCTCCAAATCGGTGTCGGGATGTTTAGCCCTTCATAGGTCTTTCTTGGGAAAATGGTTCAGCCCCCATCGGATGTCCCACTCGAAGACCCCTTTGTTTTGCCTCTTACACAGCCCTCTCTTCAATGTAGCTTCCTTCACTGTTCATTGATGGGATGAATAAGGTTGGGAGTTTATTCTCCACTGTTCCTGTTCATCCACGCACCACGTCTCACGCCTGTGCCAGCTCTCCTCTTCTCACAAGCTCCAACCAAGCTGCAGACGCAGCTTCACGCCCACAATGTCGCAGCTCCATACCTACCTTTCATGCCTCACTCTTGCCTGATGGGACAAATAAACCTTGAGGGTTTATTGTCCTAGAACTCCCGTTCTGTGCTCACCTCTCTTGCGCTATGCTCCTCCTACTGTGCATTTTACATAAAAATGCACACATGCTATGCACAGCATAATGTTTTCTGCGCTGTGCGCAACATTTTGCATAAAATGCACTCACGCTGCGCTGTGTCCAATTCTTTTCCACTAGGTCACGCCTTTTATGCGTTTTAAGTAAAATGTAGAACGTCTATTGTCATTTTTGCTTACGGCTACTCCATCCTTAGCTATGCATTGTTGTTTTGGTGATCTTGTTATTTCTTCATTTTTTCCAATAAGCACTTTTAATTCTCCTTCTTTGTATTTTGATTTTTCTTGTCTTCTTCTTGCTCCATAAAGACAAGTGAATAAATCTTCGAAAAATGGCCCATATGTCATGCTTTCGACTCATTTTAATTTCTTTGTTTCCAAAGTGTGCCTAAAATCACATATGAGTTAAATGAGTATCTTAAGCATTTTCATGCAGTGTTTTGAAAACCGAACCAAACCAATCGGTTGGATCGGAGAATCGTTGACCCGGAGCATGAGATGGTCTAGTTTAGCTCGTATTTTTTGTGAGTGATTGATCCGTTCATTTTGCGGTCGGACCAATAAAAACCGTTAAACTGGTAAAAGAAAGAACCGGCCGATCTATTTAAAATGCCTTGATTTTGATGATTTCAACTTGAATGAATATTATGATTAGTGATCTTTTTTTAATTTTTTTGATAAAATATGACTAGTGAGCTTTGTTATCTTATTTTGTGTTGTATTTGGTGAACTTTTTAAAAAAAATTGTATATTTTGAAGTTTGAAGGTTTAAGTTAAGTTTACATAATTAGTATGTTTAACAATTATCTTATATATATAATATATAAAATAAAAATGTATATATTTATTAGTCATCAGTTCAATCACGGTTGAATTCCAATTGAACCACTGACCCTTGAATCAGTTGCTTCTATAGTTCAATCACCGATTCGATTTTTAAAACATTGTTTTCACGTCATTAATCACTAAGTGTAAATGATTAAATATATTAAAAATTAAACACATATCAATTTCCCCCACACTTAGCTTTTGTCCATTCTCAGGCAAAACATCCAAATTAAGCTCAATCTTATACTTTCCAAGACTATATAATCACAAGCAAAGATAAGTGACTTTCAAAAATCATAGCAAGATGTCAATATTCTAAGCATTTACTCATGATCAATCAACATTCATTATCTTTAAAAACTGAGCAATCTAATGATAGACTCAGAAAATGTGTTTAACTAAAATATATCCATAGGTACACTCAACATCATTCATCATCATGACAATCCATAACTTTGCATATCATTTCATTTCTCCACCACTAATGTTCACATGCAAAATCACGAATCAAAAGACTTTTTAGGGTTGTAATGTGGGCAAAGGTAAGGTGAGATATATTTGGGTCAAGTAACATGAAAGTCAACAAAGCTCGTGAAACAAAGGAGCACTCATCAAAAACTAGGTATTGTCAGCTATGACGAATGCAACATTTATATTTCATAACCCCATTCAGTTCTCATACTCAAACCACATGAAGCATATACCAATCCAAAGGAATCACTCATACAATTTATGCCAATGAAATCACAAGAGTGAACCTTCTAAGCCAACCTCTACTTTATATTTAACATGCTCAAATAACACATTCATTACAACTCTAAGAAGATGCATTAATCATGAATAACTTTGCAAACTCATATTCACTTTCTCCTTAATAAATTTATTTAAACAATTTTTTCTTTTTCTTTTTCTTTTTCTTTTCATTTTCTTTTCTTTTCCCTTTTTGCTTTTTTCTTTTCCTTATAAAAATTAAAATAAACTATATCAACATGGGAATTTCAATGATAACACATAAAATAACATCCCAACATTATAACCAACTCTCACATATGTACACCCCCACACTTAGAATTTTGTATATCCACAAACTCAACAATCACAAATGTTCCACTAGCTTTATGACTTGAGTAGGACATTTAGTTAAGTTTAAAAGCATAAAATGTGGTTTATACAAAAAGAAAGACTTAAGCTCAAAGGAGTTTATCAAGGAAAAAATCATGTCAATAAGATAGGGTATTTGGCTAATGTAGTTTATGAAAAACAAAGAATACCTAATCATATCCATGTTACTGCATGTCATAAAAATGTGGTCTCGAATAGAAATTTGACGCAAAAATGAGATGATCATATGATGAAGGTCACACATTATCAAAGGGCAATGAGACCGATATGGATGTGTCAGTCAAATAAGGCTCAAAATCTTACCAACTTGGTCTACCATTAGCCACTACTCTTCTAAAGATAATGTATATTGACCAATCACAGGTGTACAAATACATGCTAGAATTGCTATGAAATTCTCCAGTCAATCCACACTCTAGTCATGATTATATAATCCCAGAAGCAAAAGAAAACGAGAAATGTTTGTTTCATTTGTTTTATTCTTTCTCTCATTTTGATTAAAAACTTAGAAACAAGAAAAAACAAATTCAAAAATACACAAACATATAAAAAGTAATGCGAAAATATAAAGGAAAAGAAATTTACTTCCCTTGGGTTGTCTCCCAAGAAGTGCCTTTGTTTAGAGATATGTCCCTTTCAACTTCGAGCTCCTTCTCAACTTCTTCGACACAAGCAATTCGTTGAAGGTTGACCTCAAAATTCTCAAGCTCCTCGTCACTTTGCAATGTCTCCACACAAACGTACATTGGTACACCTCAGGTTGATACCGCTGCTCCTCTTCACTTTGCGATTCTAGGCGATTGAGCCTTATTGCCATCTGACTCAATTGGTGTTCCATTCTCTGTTGGTTTGCTTTGGTCTCCTATTGTAATTGTTGCATATCCTATTGAAATTGTAAATTGTTACCAGCAATATTTTTAACAAATTCTTCTAAAAATGCACCTGAATTGTGTTGCCTTTCTGAATCTTAGGCGTTAGACCATGTGTTTCTTGAAAATTACACTCCATCCTTCTGGATTTGTAGAGTATTCTGCTGCATTTGCAAAGTATTAGCTTTCAAAATATTATTCAACTCTTCCAAAGATGGATTGGAGTCGTGATAGGAAGCTTCTAGTCTGTATAAGAATTGTTGTGCATCTTGCAAACTATCATGGAAGTAATTTTAATGATTATTCCATCCATAACAAAAGTTAGATTAATCAATCCAGACATTGTTATAGGATTGAGAATGAGTTATAAAAGGAATTACTTCCGTCCATATCAAAAAAAATTTTAAACATTGATCGCAGCTCTGTCGATTCAACCTAAAGATTGATCCTTGGAAACCGGTCAAAAACAATAAATTCCAAGATTGCAA
>JANVCQ010000004.1:23712447-23722838 GCA_025531925.1 Erythroxylum plowmanianum
AAAGGAAATACTAATTAAGAAGTAATATGCTAATCCTATGATAACTAGGAATCCAAATAACTTAAGAAGTACTAAATGGTAAGAAATCCAATGTTAACTAGGAATCTAAACTAAATGCTCCTGCATCATATCTGGGAGGTTGTGCAAGAAATATATTCTAATTTGGAAAACACTTCTCAATGCTTTGAAATCAGATCAAAAATTAGAAATACTCACCAAGGTAATGTCTGTTACCGAGTATTATAACTTACTAAATTATGGCAGTAGATGGATCTATTTTATGCAGTAAATTGGGAG
Organism: Erythroxylum plowmanianum; assembly: GCA_025531925.1. Taxonomy (NCBI): domain Eukaryota; kingdom Viridiplantae; phylum Streptophyta; class Magnoliopsida; order Malpighiales; family Erythroxylaceae; genus Erythroxylum; species Erythroxylum plowmanianum. The sequence goes on from JANVCQ010000004.1 coordinate 23,712,745, forward strand.
TGTTGTGCTGATGTTGAGACGTATGAAAAATTATTGGAGGAGAGAGTTTTTGATTTCTTGCAGGGACTTAATGTTGGACTTGATGAAGTGCGAGGAAGGTTACTCGGTTTAAAACCATTGCCATCAATCCGAGAAACGCTTGTTGAGGTTCATAAGGAAGAGAGTAAGAAAAAGGTCATGCTTATAGCACACACTTCTGAACAAACCTCTCAAGGCTCAGCTTTAGTGACAAACTCTCGAAAGGAGTCTACTTACCAAACTCGAGAACAAGAAACCAAGAAAAACAATGGTGTGACCACTGTGATAAGCCCTACTACACCTGTGAGACCTGCTGGAAATTACATAGGAGACCATCAAATTGGAAACCTAAAAGCCAAAGAGTTCAGCAAAAATGTGGAGCAACACATGTAGTAGAATCAGATATTAGCAAATCCACGGGGCTAAACCTGTCCCCCCAGCAGATTGAACTACTTCAGCAACTCTTAAATCAGACAAAAATAACAACTGAGAAAGACTCACATGACCAACAAACCTCTAAACACTAGCACATAAAGGTAAACTGTGCCAATCATTATTATCAAAGTCCCTAAGTCACGATCTCTGGATTGTGGACACAAGTGTATCAGATCACATGACTGGGTCTTTGAATGTCTTTGAAAAATATGAGCCATAGAACCAAAAAGTTAATGTTTGGGTTGCGGATGGAAAAGGGTCACCAGTTATTGATCAAGGGAGAGTATGTTTGCCAAAAATGGCATTAAATACTATTCTCTATATGCCTTAGTTAATTTATAATCTATTATCTATCAGTCAATTAGCCAAAGATATAGACTGTATTGTGACATTCTTTCCATCTCATTTTGAATTTCAGGACTAGTGTTCGAGGAAGATGATTGGCAGTGCTAAGGAGAAAGATGGACTTTACTACTTCTTAGGAAAGAGTACTCCTATTGAATCCAAATCACCACATAGCTAAGAAGCATAGACACGGACACGGACAGGGACACGAACACACGACACGACATGCGACACGGACACGGGGACACACAAATTTCTAAAATTTGGTGGACACGGACATGACACATATATATATTATAAAATTTATAATTAAGAAAAAAAATTCAGAATTCATAATATAATATATATTGATTGATGTGTTTCAAGACTTCCAACATCTTGATAGTTCATATATATTTGATACTTTATAAGTCCCTCTCAAAAAACATAAAGCATATATTCTATGGAGCATATATTCCATTAAGCAATGTCCAAGCAGTCTCCAAATATATATGACACGTGTCTGACACGCGGACACGGCTCCATTTTGCCGTGTCCATGCTACATAGCCACATAGGATTTCTCTTTCAGTTATGTCAAATTCTGATGTGATGTTATGGCATCAACGCCTTGGTCATCCCAATTTCTCATATTTGAAAATCTTATATCCAAACCTTTTCATCAATAAAGATCAGATTTCTTTATATTGTGAGCAATGTGTCCTTGCAAAACAAAGCAAAAATACTTATCCCATACACTCATACATACCCTCAAAACTTTTCCAATTAATTCATAGTGATATCTGCGGTCCTGCTAGAGTTACAAGTCTAACCGATACTCGTTGGTTTATCAATTTCATTGATGATCATACAAGGGTATTTTGGGTATATATAATGAAAGACAAATCTGAAGCCTATCATATCTTTAAACAGTTCCACAAACTCATCCAAAATGTATTCCAGACCTTTATTAGTAGTATGTACAGACAATGGGGGAGAATATTTTTCAACTTATTTTATTCAATATCTCGGTGAAAATGGGATCATTCACCAAAGCTCTTGTGCTTATACCCCACAACAAAATGCGATAGCGGCGCAAAAGAATCGTCATCTTTTAGAGGTAATCCAGTCTATGATGTTCACCAACTTTGCTCCAAATTCCTATTGGGAAGAAGTCATTCTACCTGCCTCATAATTGATAAATCATCTTCCTTCAAACACTCTTCAATTTCGAACCCCGTTAGGAGTTCTTTTAGAATAATTTCCTCACATTAAGCTCCTTAATTCTCTTCCTCCTAAAGTCTTTGGGTGTACTGTTTTCATACACAACAATCAACCTAATAGAAGCAAACTGTTGGGTACTCTCTTACTCAAAAGGTATAAGTGTTTCTCACCTTCTACAAACAAATTCTTTGTTTCATATGACGTCACTTTTTTCAGAAAACAACCATCCTTCACCAATACCTCTCTTCAGGGGGAGACTCCTATGAAGAGATTTATTGGGACCAAGCATATCACTTCTTATCTCACAAAGCTTCCCAAAAAACCCACAAACACCTCAAACACTTACCATTGAACTTGAAACTGTACAATCCAATTCAGTGGAGAACCAATTCCCAAAAAACCAACCTTAGTGTATTCTGAAAGGCCTAAAGCTCCTCAACAAGGCCAATCACTGGACTAGGAACCGACTCCTAGAGAGACTATGGTAAGTGACTTAGATGTGCCAATGGCAGTACGAAAGGGGGTAAGATCATGTACTAAATATTCTATTTCAAATTATTTGACTTACTCAAAAGTTATCTTCAAAGTTTAAAGCTTTCACTACTAAGCTTGACAATGTAAGAATTCCAAGAAATGTACATGATGCATTCCTAGAACCTAAGTAGAAAGAAGATGTACTTGAAGAAATGAAAGCTTTACTTGATAATAAAACATGGGAGATTCTGGATCTACCCGAAAGAAAAAAGGTGGTTGGTAGCAAGTTCGTGTTCACTGTGAAGTATAGGGAAGATGGAGAGATTGAAAGGTATAAGGCTAGATTAGTGGCTCAAGGCTTTACACAAACCTATGGAATAGATTATGAGGAGACAATTGCTCCAGTTGTGAAGTTGAACACAATTAGATTCCTTCTATCATTGGCTACAAATTTAGATTGGGAACTCCATCAGCTCGACATTAAAAATTCCTTCCTAAATGGTACATTAGATGAGGAAATATATATGAGGATACCACCAGGTTTTGAAACCGAAGAAGGAAGGGAAGAGTTTGCAAACTAAAAAAATCCTTATACGGCCTCAAAAAGGCTCCAAGAGCATGGTTTAAGAGGTTCCGTGACACTCTTTGCAGGTTTAGATACAAACGGGGACAAGCTAATCACACAATGTTTGTGAAGTGAGAAAAAATGAAAAGGAATCCATCTTGATTGTGTATGTGGACGATATTATAATCACAGGTGATGACACTAGTGAGATCAATGATCTTAAACAAAAATTGAGGTTAGAATTTAGGGTAAAAGACCTCAGAGCATTAAGACACTTTCTTGGAATGGAGATTGCTAGAAGTAAGGAAGGTATTTTCATATCTCAACGAAAATACATTCTTGATTTACTAGAGAAAGCAGGAAAGATGGGTTGCAAACCTATAGGAACTCCATTGGAGAGAAATTGGAAATTCAAGAAAAATGAAGAAGATCCTCCTGTTGACAAAGGATGATACCAAAGGTTAGAAGGAAAACTTATCTATTTGTCACTAACCAAACCAGATATTGCTTATTCTACGAGTATTGTTAGCAAATTTATGCACTCTCCAACTCAAAGACATTTAGAGGCAGTCAACCATATTCTGAGATATCTCAAATTCTATCTAGGTCAAGGATTAATATTTCAGAAAAATGAGAAAAGAAGCATAGAAGGTTTCACAAATGCAGATTTGGTTGCTTGTATTGAAAATAGTACGTCAACATCTGGTTATTGTACTAAACTATGGGGGAATCTTGTCACATGGAGAAGCAAGAAGCAGTCTATAGTAGTGAGAAGCAGTGCAAAAGCAGAGTTTAGGGAAATTGCACAAGAAATTTGTGAAGTTATTTGGCTAGAGAGGTTGACGCAGGACCTAAAAATCACCACTTCCTCTCCCACCAAGGTCTTCAGTGATAGTAAATCAACCATTAGTATAGTGAAGAATCTAGTTCAACATGATCGAACAAAACATGTTAGAATTGACAGGAGCTTTATCAAATGTGAAATAGAAGATGGGGGCATTGATCTATGCTATGTCCCTACTGAAGCACAAGAAGTCGATATCTTCACAAAGATCATGGCTATGCCTAGATTCAAGACAATTCTAAGCAAGTTAGGAAAGATAAATATCTATTCCTCAACTTGAGGGAGAGTGTTGGATAATTATTTTAGATAAGTTTAGTTAGCTTAGGGGATTATCTTCTAGTACATAAGATAAGATATACTATAGATTGGATAAGTTAGTATATACGAAAAATCTAGTAGTTTAGTAGTATTAGAATAGGTTATAATCGTGTATAAATTAAATATAATCAGAGAAATAAAGTGGTTTTTTTTCTTCTAATATTTTCTATGCCCTCTTGTTTCACACATTCACAGCCTCATATGTATAAATTTAGCAAAAATGGTACAAGAATTGGTAGGGTGCGCTGTTACCTGATCAGCAACTACTTCAACAAGCTCTAACTCATGAAAATGCCACTGTCTAGCACTATCTGACAGAAGCATCAATATCATCAAGGCATATCGCTTGGTAGAAAGTTCAGGCCAATCATTAATTTGAAAATTGGAAAGATGAAGAAGAGGGACACGAACAGCAACCACCTCTCCAGGCATATATTTTCCAGGAAGAGGTCGTAGTCTAGCAACTGGACAATTAGGTGATATTTTCATAGCACGATTACTACTAAATACTTGGTTAATGATAGGATGCTGGATAGGAACAGTATATCCAACGGGATTCTGTTGATGCAAGGTGTAGGACAGTTGAAGCTCTAAACCAGTCCGTGTTGGCATCCACAATGCACATTCTTCCAATGCTAATGTCCTACCAAGTTCAACAAGAGTGGTCCTGAGTATAGTGTGCCGATCAAGTGTGCTTCTTATTTCATGGGTCAACATCCTAACGTGTCAACCAGTTTCTTCCTGTGTTCGAATAAGGCCCATCTCTCTGTCTAGCTCTGCAGCCTTGTTTTTCAAAAACAATTCTCGAGTCTTAACACTTAAAAGGTCAGGAATTATGTGTACAAGCATAAGGGCAGTTGCACAGGAAACTGCAGCAGTCATGACTTTTGCTGTTGTCATCACTATAGCCACCGTTCTCGAGTGCATAGTAAAAGTCCATAAGTTTATAAGATGTGTTGTCCCACAGAGAACAATAAAAGCACCAAACTGGACAAGCACCCATCTATATGGAAATACTGCAGATTTCTTGACAAAGTAAATGAGCTCTAGCGGGATGGAAAAGTAGGCAAGAGCAATGAAGAAATCTGAAATGTATTGATACTTCATTAAAAGTTCATCAGCTGGCCATTGCGGCTCAATGCAGTTGCAAGACTCCATTTTGACGAAAATCAACCTAAATTCCACTTGACACTGCTATGTTCTCCACATGGCTGTAACAGAAACAGAAACAGAAAAAGAACCGTACGAAGCATCATACACTTGAGGAATAAATGAATATGTACAAACTACTATAAAATTTAGCAGAGTCCTAACAAGCACATACCCACAACAGGAAGTGCTGAGAAAAGTGCCAAATAGCAGTAAGCGCAATATGAAAGTCGACAAAACCCAACTAAAACTACCACAAACTAAAGGAAACCCTAAGTTGACATCAAGCCAGAAGACATGCAGCAGATAAATGAAGGGATCTGAGAAATTAACTCTGTACTGTTTCTTCAATAATTCAACAACTCCAATGGATTTCCTTCAAAGTAAAATAAATAAAAATATAAAAAATGCTCAGGACATTGACGAAGCGAGAAGAGCAAACCAAAAGAAGGAAGTTAGTTGGGGTTTGTTGGTATGAATATCTGCAAGGGACAACAATAGAGAGGAGTTGCGGGTGGAGATGAGAGAGAGAAAGAGAGAGCATCTTTGCTCTTAAATTGAATTCGCTTGCTTTCTTGATTTTCATGTTCAATATTGCTTTTGCTGCTCTAAATTATGATAGCGGCAGAAATTCTAATTTTGCCATTATTGTTCAAATTTTATTATTTTAGCTCTTTTATTCTGCTTCTTTTAGTTTTAATACTATCTTTACTTTTATTTTTTAACTAAAAAATATGTTATTAGGCAATGTTTTTTTTTGTTTGTTAAGAATCGGGGCTAACGCCCAAAATAAGAATTACAGTACTGCGACACGGGAGAAAGTAACCCCAACAACATCAGCAAATATTATTAGGCAATGTTATGAATGCTTTCTAGTATCACATTTAGTAACAGTATGGTACGGTATGATCAATATTCGGTACAATTTTGAATAATTTTTATAATTATAAAATAATTGATAAATTTTAATATATTATGTTATATTATTTTTAATTTTACAATAAACTATCTCTAAAAATCGTAATAATATAATTTAAAATAACAACTTTAATAATATAATTAAAAATAACAACTATCTATTTATTTCTATTAATATTATTTATCACATATTTCACATATAAATAATAATCATAATTAATATAAGAAAAAGATTGTTTAATTATCATATAAAGATAAAATTGAGAATAATGTAAAATATTTAAAATGTTACAATGTACATCATATAATAAAGAATAAATATATCAAAACATCATATAATAAGAATAATAGAAGTCCATGACTCTATAAGTATTACAATTGATAACAATAGTTTGTGTTGAGGAACATCAACAAGTAAAAGAAAAATCTGAAATAAAAATACTTATATTTAAAGTTGTATATTTATATTATGTATATAAAATTGAACATACACATTAAATACAAGTGAAATTTAAAGAAATGAGAAAAAGTTAAAAACCTGATTTTTGATGCATGTTAAGGACCAATTTTCTTTCATTATCATCGTCACCAATTCCTAGTTGAATCCGTCCAACGTGGAGTCTAAGGAGGTTTGATAGTACTCAACCTTACTTTTAACCAAATAATGAGGTCATTTTTGGTAGATCCATATGCAAATATAATATGAAGATTTTTTATAAAAAATAATAATAGAAAATATTAAAATAAAATAATACTAGCTTCAAAATCTTCATTACGAGACGCAAGATTAGAAGACACAGTTTGAAGAAAATAGCAGGACAAATATAATTGATATGTTGCAGATTTCTGATAATTTGTATAACTTATAAAAATACAAAAAATTAATATTAAGAGATTAAGAGATTTTTTTCATCAACACCCATTACGACAAAAAGAGTTTTAGGCAATGATATGTTTTAACATTTTAAAAGGTGTTGCTAAGAATTAATACAATGTAACAATTTTTAAAATGTTGCCTTTAATGATATTAAAAAGCAACAGAGAAAACAATTTGTTACTACATGTAAGAAAAGGCAACAAAATTTAAAAAAAATTGTAATAAAATCCTATATATGCAATATATGGAATTGTTTATGTTGCAATAAAAACTTATATATGCAATATTTGGAATTGTGGTTATAGTTTTAATATCTATTTTGCTATAGTTCATCATCATCATTATCATCATCACACCCAGTCTGAAGTCCCACAATAAAGTAGGTTCTTGAGAGATCTGATAGTACGTAGCCTTACTCCTATATTATAGAACGATTGTTTTCGGTAGACCCACATGCAGATGTAAAAAGGGATGATGCAGAATAAAAGAGTAAATAAATAAAAAATGGCACTCTGCAACAACCAGTAAATAAAGTTTTAAACAATAAATAAGGAAATTCCTAAAGGAGATCAGATCTGCTAGTATCTTACACACTGTAAAGACCGACTTTCTTGTTGCTAGTTACACTAGGAGTCTTCACTGAGAGATCTTGAGGGTATGACAATCCTACGGGTTTAGAATGAAATCTTTCTGCATTTATGAGTGTAAGTGTTGGATCCCGTTTTCGGAGCACAACAATCGTTCCAAATATCATAAGACTTGAGTGTGTGTATTACCTTGTAGGGTTGTTTCAAAGAACCCTCATTAACCATCATCTCATATGGCTGGCGTGCGCACACTAGTCAATTATCAAAAACGAACTCATTTCTCTTATTTCCGAACAAATTTTAGGAAATGTCAAATCGGAATTTCAATTTTTCCTCTTAAGAACATTTGTTCCCATTGTCTTAAGTTTCTAATGATACCAAAATCATTGCCTTTGGTTCAGAAATCTAAAAGTTATAGCCCCAAACAGTTCCGGGTTGTTCTTAGACTAAAACAGTACAATATACCCAAATTCCATCTAGAAATAGAAAGTCTTTAAGATCAAATTAAAATTTGATTCCTTCAGATAATTTGTAGATTTATGTCTCTAGTTTATTTAGAGGCAATAATCATCACATTTGGATCTCTACTAATCAAGATATCACCAAAATACTGAAGCATGTTCAGTAAAATGGTTAGTTCATGCTCTTCCAATTGATACCCTCACTTTGATTATATTAATCTCTTTTCAAATCAATTCCAAAAGCTATAAATTTTTTTGGACAGATAGAGGAATGTGTTACGAATCCAATGCTTCAAAAATCAGGTCATTTGGAGGTCTATAGAAGAAGTTATGGTCAAAAAACTATCGGATGTTCTTTAGCCTCTCAAAACTTCAAAGTAGCTGTCGTGCAATTGCACCGTAGCGACTTTCGCTATCAACCACAAAAGTCGTTGTCATGCTTTTGCACAACGGTGACTTTTGGCCAACCCTCAAAGCACAACGGTGCTTTTGGCCTAAGGTCTTAAAAGTCACCGTCGTGCTTTTGCACGATGGTGCCTTTCCACTTCTTCTTCTTTTCATATATCCTAACTTCTAAACTCCATAACTTTCGATCTAGAACTCCAAATTTTACAAACTCTATATCAATGAAAAGCTAAAAGAAATATCTACAACTTCTATGGATAACTTAAAAACATTTTCTGCTTCTATAAGTATCAACATTTCAAATCAAAGTGGCTATCCTGAAAGTTCCATCCTAAACAACATCCAAACTTCTAATGATCATATCTTTCAACTCCAATATCCAAAAATTTCATACTATATATCATTAGAAAGCTGGAAAAATAATCCAGAACATCCAAGAAGACAACTTTGTCCAATTAAGCCTAAATGAATCCAGATTTTTTGCTGAAGTCAGAAACCCAATTTGGCCCTTATGAAAAACTTGAAATTTTCAATGTACAAACTTGGAATGTTATGAACATGACCATTCAACTACGAATATTATTTAATTAAACTCTTTAATCTCTCCTCATTGTACTCATCCCTTACAACTAATTCTCATCATTCACAAAAAAATCTATCTTTCCTTTTCCCTTAATATCTCACTTATGTGTGTATAAACATCCCCAATTCATGTTCAATAGTCATCATCTCAAGTTGATAACTTCCTCCAAATATATAAAAATTCCAACTCAACATTATCCATACTCAATTCATAATTCATTAACAACAAATAAGAGTTTACAAAGCTTTAATGGCATTCCAAGCCACCTTACATCATCGGTATCAAACTCCAAAATACAAAAGATACCAAATCTAATAATTCTCAAAATGCATCTAAAGTCTTGCTTTTACAAAATCTAACTTAATTTACAGAAACATGTATAATCGAACGAATGTCTTGACTCTCTTTCACCCGATCTCTTTCTCATCACCTGGAGATGGGAATGAAAAGGAGGTGAGCTTGAAATCTCGTAGGTAACAAAAAACAAGAAAAAACTATTTTCAAAACTCATTGTCATTGTACATTTTTGTAACTATAGTAATTTCACAGTAAAAATCATCAAATACTTATCTCTCAAAAATTCTCAATTTATCAAATAATTCACGAGCAATTTTAAATCATGTATGCATCGAACTGATCAACATATCATGAGCACATAAACACATCAAAATAGTTTGGAAGGTCCAAAATATAACGTACTACACATTTCCCATAAGGGTCCTGTATAGCCGTAAACAGAACGTACTATTGCAATCCTACAAAATAGTTTTGCGTAGCCGTGAACTTATGGGAGCCCATAAAGGAGCTCCATGCTACTAACGGGCAGGCGGGAGAAGCCTTTAGTCAAAGTGCACTTGACATACTTAAGGGATCAAACCAAACCTACATAACATGTATTTCATAACTTGTAAAC
>JANVCQ010000004.1:23765719-23814310 GCA_025531925.1 Erythroxylum plowmanianum
TGAAATAATGAAGTTCTCTCCATGGTGGCTTCCAGAGAAACTAAACACTTTGCAGGTAAATTTTAAAAAATAGTTTTTAGCAAATTTACCGACGGAAAAAAATTCCGTTGGTAAATATATTGTATTTTACCGACGAAAAAAATTCCGTCGCTAATTACCGACGGAATTACAAAATCCGTTGGTAATTTTCTGACAGAAGAATTTACCGACTGAGCAAAATAACCGTCGGTAAATTTACTGAAGAAAATTTTTACCGTCGATAATTCTGTCGGTAAATTTGCCAACGGAAAATTTCCGTTGTTGAATTTACTAACGGCCATATCCCCGACGCCTTTTTTTCGTGAATAAATTCCGTCGCTAAATACGCTTACCGACAGAATATGTACAATTTTCGTCGGTAAATTCCGTCGCTAAAATCTATTTTTCTTGTAGTGAATTATGATATCTAAAAATTTATATCATTATGATAAACATATATAATGTAATGTATGTATTAACATTAACATTAATGTAATTCTTAGAGAAATTTCATGTATGTATTATACTTAAGTCAATAACAATATGAATAAGATATTTTCAAGAAACAAAATGTCCGAATAAGATGAGAGATCTTCTCTTTGTATGAAATTGTGATTTTAAAAAAAAGGAAGTACTTTAAATTTCAAAGAAAATTTGAGGAGAATAAATAAAAAATCAAGTAATAAAAATAATTTTTATATTATTAAAAGAAGGAAATTTAATTTAATTTAAAATAAAAAATAATAGTTGTCATCAACAATTATTGATAACAATTTCAAAACTTATAGACTATAAGATTATGAGAAATAAAAAGAAAGAGATTAAAGTTAATATTTCAACTCAAATTTGATCCAACTCTAATCGAAGTTAATAAAAAGTTCAAATTAATTAGAACCAATTGAATTTGAAACTTTAAAAAATGAAAACTCTTTTAATTAATTAAAAAATCGAATTAAATATAGAACTTGAAGGACCCAAGTGCAACTCAACCCATTACTTAGAAACCAAGCAGAACTAGTTAGAAATAAAACTACAATGGTAGTAAATTATAAAAATTAAATAATAATATAGTATTTGATGGATATTTTTTTCCCCATAAAGAAACATTAATAAATTTAGCAAGAGGAAAACAAATATTCTCTAAATTTGATTGTAAAAATAGATTTTGGCAGATAAAAATGAATAATGGTAGCATTCTATATATCGCTTTCTCTACTCGACAAGGTCATTACAAATGGTTAGTAATCTTTTGCTTTAAAAAAACACCTCACAAATATGTCAAAGGAGAATGTATAATATCTTCAAATATCATAGTTTCATATATGTTTATGTGGATGATATTTTAATAACTAGCAATAATATTGCTCAACATATTAAACAAATTTGTAGATTTACGTGAATAATATGTTCTAGTTCTCTTTGAGAAGAAAGCTAAGAATCAATTTGAAATAGAATTCCCTAGTATGGAAATAGATGGTAGAGGAGTTAAACTTCAACCTCATATCCTTGAAAACATATTACAATTTCCTAATAAGTTAATAGATAAAAACAAAGTCCAAGGTTTTCTAGGAGTATTAAATTATACCTTAGATTTTATTCAAAATCTAACTGAGATAAGAAAACCTTTTCAAATGCTTTTAAAGAAAAATCAAAGATTTAAATTTTCACCCTAGTTGATTGAACAAGTAAAGAAACTAATATCTTATGTACTACATTGCCTAAACTTTCTTTACCATTTGGTGATGATGATTTCGTTATCAAAACTGATCTTCTGATCATATATGGAGTGGAGTATTGAAAAAAGATAGATTACAATGATTTTTAATATTAAGATGAGTGAGTCTCTTTGCAGGTATACTTTGGGAACCTTTATAGATACTCAACAAAGATATCATATAAATAAAAAGGAATTATTGGCAGTAGTAAAAAGCTATCAATAATTTTATTAGTTTTTATTACATAAAAGATTTTTATTAAAAATTGATAATATCCAATTTAAGGCTTTTATTCAAAACAATATACCCTCTAAACCTGAATATAAAATATCTGAAATGGCGGACGTTATTATCATAAGATGCATTTGATAATGAGATTATTAAATCTAATAATCATGTTCTGCAATTTTTTTAACTAGATATCTCAAAGAAGAGATATTTGAATTATTGGAATAAATTTCTAAAGATATCAAAACTTGCCAAGCATAAATAAAAGATTTATTAGATATTGCAAACTTCAACTTGATACCAAAATAAATTCCAGAGCTTCTTCCTTCATTTTTCCATATATGGTAACCTATGATAATGCATTATAATTATGCAGAACAAAAACTTTATACCCTAGTCAACAAGGCTAAGAAAGTTGAAGACGCATCCTCCATAAACTCTTTTTTCTTGATAAAGGAGTCTATTAGTCCATAGATTAAGCCAAAAGATGTTACTCTTGATAATATCTCTCCAAGTCCTAATACTATGTGTAAATTGAGGGTACATAGAAATATCATGATTAATAGCCCTCCAAAGGTTCATCCTACTGTTCAAATGCATTATAAGGTAATGAGAGATTTATACACTCTACAGAATAGTGATACCTATTACATTGATCTTTCTAGGATATATCCTATATTGAATTTTTTACAAGGAGCTAATCCTTAAGCTATTAAAGATTAGTATGATTTTGGAATGATAAAGGTTATATATTTGACTAACTTTGAGTTTCGTGAGACATCATTACTTAATTACTGAGATATCATTACTATCATCATTATGCTACCATAATTATTTCTGGTTTAATTGATATCGATCTTAGAATTTTGAAGGGTTTATCATCACATTACCCAAGCATTTCATTAACATCAAAAGCAATTAAGTCACAAAATGATTCGAGAATCAATGCCAAAATGAAGCTAGAACATTATTAGCAATATGTTCAACATCCTCAAATCTAAGGCATACATTAAGATGAAGTAAATAAACAAAAGGAAATAGAAAATAATATGAGATGTCTAGGTTAGAGTGGTTGGACAGTAGCTGGCTAAGGCTCCTCTCCTCTTCTATCCTTCTTTTCTCTTCCTTGTGTTCTTTCTCAGAATGGAAAATGGAGGCTAGGTCTTATTATAGTCATTTAATTTTCTTATATAGTTCTTTTGTTAATTAGGGTAAAAATGGAAAATGGAGGCTAGGTCTCATTATGGTCATTTAATGTTCTTATATAGCTCTTTTGTCAATTAGGGTAAAAACTAAGTTTTACCCAAGCCAAAAAGTTCGAAAAGACCCTCCAAATATCAAAATAGAAAGAGATTCATGCGTTTGGTGAGTGCCTGTCATGATCATGACAAAGGTGTCATAACTGTGACTAGGGGAAAATTGCCTTCAGTTGCAGTGTCATGATCGTGACCTAGTGTGACCCTCTTTTATCACTATCATGAAAAGGGTGTCATAATCGTGACCCTAGGGAGACCTTCCATCACGACTGTGATAAGCATGTCATGATTGTGACCTTGTCACTTTTTTTAATGCTTTCTCCATCTTCCTTCAATCTTCTTCATCTGAGTTCATGCACTAACAAATACATTAAAACACCTCAACCAAAAAAAATTAAAGTCCAATATCATGGTCTAATCCACAAAACACTCATAAAACACTCATAAACATAAAAAACACCATATAACATTATTATAAACCTAAACATGCACAAATAATCTAATCAACACCTAGAAACACACTAAAACACCTATCAAAACATATTGTAAACTATAACTATCAATCTCCCCACACTTAAACTTTTGCTTGTCCTCAAGAAAAACAAAACAAATATAAAGTAAATGCACCAAATAATAACACATACATTCATGCATTTACAATAATGATACAATGGCTTCTAACTTCACAAAATTATTTTAACCTCAAACAATAATGGATCAAGTTGTTCTAACATATTACCTTATGCAATTTGTGGCTAAGTACTTTGAACAGAATATACATACTAGTCAAGATATAAATGTGATATCCATTCACCCTAAACACTTGTATATACACATTGATAATTAATAGCCAATCAAAATTGCACCTATCACTAAGTAGCTTTTCATGAAAATTCTTGCTATTTTCAAAGATTGATAGGATTTATTTATAAAAACACAATTGTGTTCATTTCTTTAACGTTGACCTAGTCTTTTCATTCGAAGGTAAACATTTTTGGTAAATGTCCCCCAGTTACTCAACTAGGTCACATTGTATTAATAGGCTTGGTTGAAATGTCACACTAGTCTTTTGACATGAAAGCAAACATTTGTAATGAATATCCCAGGTTACTCAACTGCATCACATTCTCAATTAGTTACTAACTCTATTCATAACCTGAAGGCTAACGAAATAGTTATTTATTAAAAAGACACCTTTTTTCAAAATTCTCGTATCCTACCTCATTTCTTTTAGATAATTGTTCCAATGAAAAGTTACTAATGATGCTACTTATTTAATTGATTTATAATTATAAATGTATATGACAAATTTCCTAAGGTGAACAAACTAATGTCATATCCTAATTAACATGAATATCTAACCAGAGATACTTAGAACACAAATTTCACAAGCTAATATGTCTTTACAACCTAAAAGACTATGTTTAAAGCTAAAATAATTTTATCAAGTTATATCCATTAACACAATTAAACAATTCACACTCATGCTTCACACCATGTCAACCTTAGCAAAAACTAACAATATGATATGCAAAAGTCACACTCATGAAAAAAATTAACAATGCAAACCTCCCCACACTTGGACAACACATTGTTAGTAATATGAGGAGAACAAATAACATATAAAATAAACTAAAAATGATAAGAAAAGAATAAAAATAAAAAGGAAAAAGAAGGGTTAAAGCATAAACCGACAATCGTGACACCTTTGTGAGATCCCACATCGGTTGGAGAGGGAATCGAAGTACACCTTATAAGGGTATGGATAGCTCTCCCTTACAGATGCGTTTTTCATGGCGTAATGCACTAGATCCCATCGGAACTCTGAGATTAAACGTGCTTCGGTGAGAGTAGTTCTAGGATGGGTCACCTCCTGAGAGGGCCTTGGGAAAAACAAAATCGTGAGGGCTTGGCTAGGGCAAAGCCTAAAGTGGACAATATCTGTAAGTGGGTGATCTGGGATATTACAACCTTAATGTGATCCTTTTTTGTCACGATTATGAAACCTTAGTATGATCCTCTTTTGTCACGATCATGACCCTAAGGGAGACCTTCTGTCACGACCATGATAGGTATGTCACGGTCATTACCTTCTTACTTTTGTCCAAGCTTTCTCCAGAGTTATTACACTAACAAACACATCAAAACAACTCAAGTGCATAAAATTAAAGTCCAATATCATGCTCTAAACTACAAAACATTTAAAAACATAAACACACCATCACATTAACATAATTCTAAACCTAAACATGCACAAATCATCTAATCAACACCTAAAAACACACTAAAACATCTACCAAAACATAATGTAACCTATAACTATCAATGATAAAGTCCACAAGATAATTGTACATTGTAAATGAATTTATAATGAGATTATAATTATAAAGTTCATATCGCATTTTTGTATTATCCTTAAGTTGTTCCTAGTCATTGTTTTTTTAAGACTGGATATTAATAAAATGCAAAAAGACTAGCTCACATTATGTTTTTCCTTATAAAGGAAGTAGTCGATCTCATAGGCTAAAGTATAGAGATACTTAAATAAGTTCACTAAACAAACCTAATATGATAAATCCATTTGGAATGTTTCTTATATGTCTATAGAATTACCATTGTGATGATTACATAAGTAATCATTTGACTTGAGATCACCAAAGTTATCTTGTATGGGGGATTGTTATGTTTTGATACTACTTATGACCTATTTAATTATAGGTCGGTCAATCTGTAGTCATTGGATGTAACATGAACTATATCGAGGTAGTTGTGTAATCAAGATAGGATTCATCAGCTTAAAGTAATTAGGAAGAATGTTCCATTGCTCTTGATTAGTATTGATTCAGGAATTCCTTAGCCAAGGTAGAATGACACTTTGTAAATTATTTACAAATATGATTAAATGAATCAAGAGCTAATGATAGAAAACCAATATGATTGGACTAAAAAGGACTATACATTAATTCCATGCTTTGTCTAATCAAAACGTTATATGATGAAAGGGTCTAATTATGCAAAAAATCATGCACGAAAAGATTAGTCAAGACCATTTTAACATTCCTAAATATTTGAGTGATCATGATATATTGCTAGACGCTAATCTTGTTATATGATTATAAATTGTTTAGGTGGAGAATTAAAGATAAATTAAAAGGAGATTTAATTTATCTAATTCTAATTATGAATTAAAGTTTATAATCATTGCCAATATATTCGAAAACCTATTGGGTTTCGCATACAAAAAAGGTTAAAGAGAGCACAGATAATTTTATCAAGTTGGACTTTATTCTAAAGTTTGAGAAATTTTTTAATTAAATATGAGATATTTAATAAATAAAGATTAATATGAGATTGGATCTTATTTGGGAATAATTGATATTTAATTAAAATTATTTATAATTCTAATTAAAGTTTAATTGAAATTGGAATTTAATTTCAATTAAATTACTAAAACATCCAAACTTATTATAACTAGGCTTAAGCTTTATGGAACTAGCACTTCGTACTTAATCATTTCTGTAAGAGTTACAGAGTTCTTTTAACTCATTATGTAGATACAGTTAGAGGTCGGATATTTGTACAGTTACAGTGATTGAGACGAATCAATTTCAGAAACGGTTCAAAGAATACGACAAGATAAAGATCAAGCTTCGAAATAAAGTACGAATTATGATTTATGCTTTGTTATGATTTATTTGTTAATCATTTTACAGAAGTAAAGAAATTTTGGTTTTTGGAAAATCAATGATTACGAAAAAGCTTTATAATTATTTCTTTGAGATCGGGATCAGATCCCATGCTGATTTTCCAACAAATATTTGGCATCAAATTGATAAACCCATTGTAATAAAATTTTTATATATGGTTTCCTACCATTATTCTAAAACCTTGACTTGTTCAACGTTAATATTAGCTTGAAGAAGAGCGAGATTGTGGCTTTTGGGCTGACTTTTGGGATTGTGTCTCGTAGCATTCTGGCAACAAAGACACAAAAGCAAGTTGCTTCACAGTACAGCAAACAGATAAACAAAACTTGTCCATGTGTAAGCCCGCACCACTGATGAGAGAAAACTCAAGTTCAAGCATTGAACGAAAGAGGAAAGACATCGATGCAGGACAATGCATTATCCATCCGCCTTCAAAATAAATAAGTCAGAACGTATACTTGTATATATCCATATCCTAGTGAATAATGACGATCGATTGACTGACCAGAGAAGTCCACCCTTTAAAGCGCGCACCGTCTTTGGCTTTGGTAGTGGGGGCACGACTAAAGCATGATAAACTTATCCTGGAGTGAAAGTTGATGCACTGGTTTGGACACTTCCCAACCTAGTTATTGAGTCATGCATGGACCATCCACTCCTCCAAGATGCGGGTTCCAAGTTGTTCAATGTATAGGTTTTGAAATGACATCTCTAATTATTATAAGCTTCTAACTCTTGTTAATCTAAATTAGTTCGTGTATATCTTGTGTTCTCTCTAGCTTCTTGGTCTCTCAATTAATTAATATCTTAACGAGATGTTTGTTCATAATACGGTAGTTGCTCTAGCAGTTGACAAATTACGGTTCGTTTCACGGCAAATGCTTGCTTACATATCAAGTTGAAAAAAGAAGGTCCATTCATTAAAGTATAAAGCATATGGGAAGTTGACCTAAGAAAATCATGTCTTCCCGGAACCAATGTGTTCAGACATTGGGGCTAATGGTGAGTCAAATCAGCAGCAGTTAAACCAATTCCAAAAGGGTAATTAATTCAGCATTCAACGTGTTGGATTTGTAGGGATACGATGATGTTCCTCTGTGTGATTGGCCTGTCTATGAAGCTAACAAGCGTAAAAGCACCAATAACAGTTCAATTAATAATAATGTGATTGTGGAAACTGTTGCAATAAAATCAAGTACGCACCAAACTGAATAAACAATCATCTAAAGATTACACCAATGTGAATGGGCTACTTACTCCCCGTTGGATTTGGACATCATTGGTCCGTCTTAGTCTTCTCCAAGTCGAAATACGTACGCAAAGGTGAAACAGTAACGAGATTATCTGAACAAAAATCTCCTTGCATAGCAACAAATATTAATTTTATATATTCGCAGGCACCCTTGGGACTTATATACTCTTTTGACGCCTTAAAATCCTTGCTAGATTCCAATATGTCAATGTGCTACAAGCCATGTTGCTCGCTTGGAATTCCCGTGCTCATTTTTCGAAAAGAGCAAGGTAACGCACTCTTTAGGTTGATGTGGATCTCTTGCGTTTTATTGGTTTTCCAGACATAACATCTCACATAAACCATGTCCGATCTCTAGACATAGGCATCTATTGGTATCACAACCCGTTTGTGGGTTGCTTCACTATTGTCATGGAGGATATATCTGGAGTTTCTTCTCCTCGCCTAATAGCTTAATATGTTTGTACTTTTCCATTGGAAAAAAAAGACTAATATAATAAAATCAGTGTTACTTAAAAAAAAAAATGGAAGGAAGAGTTGTCATCTCTTGAATTTCAAATATTCGAAATAAATAAAAGTCATCTTCTCAAAGCACTAATACCAAGTGAGGCACAGAACCAGGAAAGTCCAGGTTAGGCAGATAATCCTAGGTTGACATTTTATGATCTGAAAATTTTGAACGTTGGAAAGGAACAGAGTAATACAAACGTGTAGGGAGAAACAGAGACAAGAGCAGGGGACATACACATCAAACTTGTAATCTCGCTCATTATATATCTTATAAAAACCCTCCCTCTCTCTCTCTCTCTCTCTCTCTCTCTCTCATGTACAACAAGCGAAAGAATAAGCAGTACACCAGCTGAGCTCCAAATCTACCTACACCCAAAAGCTACATGCTAGTCCTGCAAAACCTCTCACTCTAATATGCCCCAAATAGCGACTAGAAACAGAACCCACTAACAGGGTTTATACTATGCAACAGGATAGGAGATTCCGGGGACATATCTGCAATTATCCCTCTGGTAAACCCCTCTCGAAATCCGACAATAATTTACATGTATCTACAGTTCACTTCAACCTGTACCTTATGAACTAGGTCTGTTTCTCCAGGTCTTTTGCACTTATAAACGTCCCATGAAAACCATATGGAACTCGAGAAGGAAGCTGAATGGTGGCTTCTTGCTGCAAATTCATGGCATTCACAATTTGCAGTTCTGATCTCCAATCCTTCTCGTTATGCACAAACGCTAAAATATAGCCGTCATCTTCTCTATCTGAATCGGGGTTTGGAAGAAAAAGTGGCTCACCTCCATATTTACAGTCCCCATATATATATTTCTTTACCTCTCCAGTTGAGAGATCAACTTTGGCAAAACCTGAAACTTTTGGCCATGGCTCAGCTAGAGCCAAATATGCGAACTGGGTTTTTCTTCCCAACAGGTTTCGGTTAACCATCCCAGCTTCTAAGTTGACTTGCTCGTTCTCTGAAATGATTGGTCGACGAGTGGACTTACCAGTTTGCAAATTCAGTCTGATTTCTGATAGCACACTCTTTAGCGACTCGTCGCATTCATTGAAAATGGAGTCCGGTGGAGTCAAACATGATCCGATCACCACCACCTCATTGGTCTCTGGGTCTTCCCATGCGTTCCAAAGATGAAAACAAAAGCAATTTGGCGCTTCAATCCACATAATCTTTGAAGCATCAATTGCATTCTTGTCCAATATCCCAAACCTAGACATCTTTTTCTTGTCATAAATTACAGGAGAGCCACCCCGTAACATTTCAGGCAATTTAAACACAACTTGCTGATCAGGAACTACAACGAACCTCTCTGTAATAGCAAAATCATGTATCATGGTCGGTTGATCAAGAGGAATTTCTACACCAGGAGACTTTTTGCCATCAGGGGAGAATCGAAAGTAATTTAGGTATGGCTTCTGGACAACATTGTAGCTTAGAGCAAACAATTCACCAGACAGTGGATCAACCTTTGGATGTGCAATCATTGTGCTCTTGAGTTGGCTGTCAAAATCGTAGCGACCAACAGTTTGGAGATCTCCAGACGGAAGGACTCGAACGTGATAAGGCAAATCATCTTCAGACATAGCAAGAAGTCGACCATCAAAATAAACAAGACCAGCGTTTGCAACACCAGAACCACGGCTAGGATCAATTATACCAAAAAGGCCCCGAGCATAGAAAAGCAACAGTCTTGCTATGCCAGAGTGGCCATGAAGCTCACCTATGGCTTTTGGAAATAAAGCATGTCCCAGCTCTCGCTCTTGAACCAGACGGCTGGTCTCAGTGAACCTGCAAGCATACCTCACCGAACCGTTATCAAACCCCACGGCATGGATCATGCCATCGCCGTCGAACAAGTGATGACCCGCGACTGGTTCGTGCAGCGGGTTCGCACCGTTTCGAACATAAACTCCTCTAATGCTATTTGGGATTCTGCCAGAGACCGGTAGATTGTGGACGACTGCCTGTTCCGGGACCGGAGCAAAGTTGCCAGAAAGTTGAAGACTGGGATCAGCAGTTTTCGGAAGAGGGTGTCGACGTTCATGAGAAACCAAAGCTGTTTCTAGAGCATCCAAGACCAGACCTGCAGCGCCTTGTAAAAGGTTCCATTGATGCTGCTTGGGAGCAACTGATTTGTCTTTAAAATTTTGTTTTGTATTAGTCGAGGTAGGGAAGGAAGTAGTAGTAGGAGTAGAAGTAGATGAAGGAGGATAAGTTGGCGATTGTTTAGGGAAATGGAGTATAGATGGAGTATGGAGAGAGGAACTAATGTTGGGTTTTCTGATAGGCCTATGAGGAGACATGGAGGGTGTGTAAGTGCTGGTAAATGATTTTGCTGAAGATGAAGAAGCCATGGCTCTATGTTGTTGGTGAAAATAGTGTAAAGTATGAGCAGTCGAGTATGTAAGTAGGAGAAGTGTAAATGGACAATAAGAGTTGAGATAGATGTGGCTGTATTGGGTTGGGTTATGGAGAATTGGAAATGGCTGTTATGCTTTAAGGAAGAAGTGGGCGCGAGAGTGATTTGAGTAGTGTAGGAAGGGATGTGGGGAAGAGTTAAATAGAAGCAGAAGGGAAAGAGAGGAAGAGGTTTAGCATGTAAGGGAAAGACCACGTGTTACATTGATAGAGAGGGGTACTCGAAAAGAGGTTTTGACAAATAAAAAAGTGATATAAACGAGGTGAGGGGGTTGCGGGACATAGCGGCTTAATACTTTGACACGACCACAGCCTTTCACATACTTGTCTCTATTTTTTTAAGGGTCTGCTACAGGAGGCTACACTTTGTAATTTATCAATCGTTATTGTTATTATTGTAGGCACAGCGAGGGGGGAGGAGAAAGTTCCATAACCTTTTCGAGTGATTTGATTATACCTATGTGGGAATGTTAAAATAAAATAGAAAAAAAAAAACCAAAGCAAAAGCAAAAGCAAAAGATGAGAGCTTGTAGTTTGTTGATCCCCATTGGGCCATTATGGAGAATAAGGAGGTGGCACTGGCAGGGGTTTTGCTTTTGGGGAATGGATAGAGAAAGAGGGGGTGAGAGAGTCATGTCTACCTTGAACACGTCTAAACTTAAATCCCGCGTTTTTCCCTATACTGAGATTGAGAGCAACAACCCTACACGTGGCCTTGGAATTAGGTCACTGTCACTTGCCCGTCACGCCCGGCTTACCCAATGCCCGCCTTCGTATTGTGTTTATTGTTTCCACTTTGACGTGTTCAGTAGATATTCACATTTGGAAACAATAGACATGACAATTTTAAGAATAATTGATAACCATAGGAATAAGCGAAAAAGGACATGTGACATATCTAGGTTAATCGAGCTAGGACAACGCAAGCCAAAGCACCAAGTGACCCTGTCAAGCTCATTCGGTAGATTTGTAAGCTGAAAATTTTGTAAGCGATTTCTAGGAAGTAGATCTCTAGAGGAGAACCTTGTTGAAGTTAGATGTTCCTAACAGCTGTCGTTTAATTAGTTAGGGTGACCGGTTTATACTTTATTCTATAGCGTACAAACTGCTGCCTCTAACAAAAACAATGGGTAAATGTGTATGATTTGGGCTCGTCCTCAAAACATAAGGGCATACTTTGTTTAAGTTGATGATGATGGCGGTTGTTTTTACTTTTTAGATTCTTTCCGCCCTTTCTCTGAAAAATATGTATGCTCTTTGTCTTTTATAAGCATTGAAATCCATGTAATGGTTTTAACAACCATATCTTTCATCGTGTGCCCTTAAATTTATAATGCAAACCAAATGCTACCATGTATATAAAAATGGCGCAGTTAGTCTGTTAATGTCATGGATGATTGCATGCTATTCAAAAGGGGGAAAGTATTATTTCAGTGGCATCATAATAATAATAATTATTATTATTTTCACTACATCTATAACTTCTAAGCTGCCGTTGGTGTCAGGTAATGACGAGGACAAACTTGGTTGTCCAATTAAATGTTGTTTACTAATTTTATACAGCAGCCACAATATTCTTTATCATCAAATTGATTGAAACTGAAATCTACCGATGTCCGTGCATGAAATGAAAAATTCTATGTTTTCGGTAAGCTCTCACATTAACCTGTATTATATATTTTCAAATTAACATGTTAGATACGATCTTAATTCTATGCACATATGTATGAACAATGAGCAACACATGAGCACTCTTTCGTTAAATGGACGCGTGTACGCGTCTGTTGATCCACCTACTCTCTTTTGCAAATGCCACCACCTATACACATCTCTTCTTAATTCTTATTCGTTTGCATGTCTGACTCCGGAGCTTCCACTTCCGTATACCCACTTTTTTTTTTAAAAAAAAATGGTAGATTTAGGGTTAATTCACTTTAATCCTTATATTTTAAATATTGTTTTCAAAAAGTTTCTGGCATCAATAACTATTAAGTTTTTTTAGGTTAAAAAAAATATAGATTAAGACCAAAGATGTAGAGGTTTAAGCATAGGTCTAATTCATAAGAAAATTACAAAAACACTCTAGTTAGTAAAAAAATACACCATAAACAACATATTTGTTATAAGATCACAATGTTAACATTTAACTTTTATTTTTCTTTAAAAACGAAAAATTTTATAATTATTAATATTGTCAATTTAGTTACATTTTTCTGAAAATAATAGAATAATAAATAAAATTTGGAGATATTTTAATTTAGATTCATTAAAAATTACGTAATTTTATCTTATGTTTGATAATATTTTTATTCAAAATAAATAGTTAAGTGAGTAACAAGTTTTCAAAATTTTATTTTAAACTATTAATTATTTGTTGAAATGGATCAATTCTAGTTTTTAAAATTATTATTTCAAAATTATTATTTTAAATTTTATGTAATTAAATATCTAATGTTAAATTTGACTTATTAAAATAATTATTACTTGTGAAAATGTTTTTATCTTTTTAGAACAACTTTATTTTAAATAAGTTAATTAAAATTTATTACTGAAATTATTATTTGCTATATAATAATAAAATAATATTTACTTACTTAATAATGAAATTAGATTATGATAAAAATCAAAACCACTTCTATGATTTTCATACTATGAAAAAAGAAGAAACACAAACTAAAAACAAAAAACAAAAACATTGAAATAATTTTTGTTAAATTTAAAAACGATAAAATAAAAACAAAAAAATAGAATTGAAACTAAATAGACCATTAGCTTTTTTGTATTAAAATAACGTTGCATTTATAAATGATGAATTGCAACTAATGGAGAAAGTGAAGACTAATTTGCAGCCAAGACACGCTGACGATGGCTTTCCATAAGCATGCGTCACACTAGTTTGTTAAAGGATGCTTGCTCTAAATCTTTATTATGGGTGATGGAGCTAGAAGAGGCATTTAGAAGCTAGTAATATTAACGAGGGGATTTATGGATTCCAATTCACCCAAAAGACAACGCTCATGATTTTAATGAATGAAGCTTCCAGTTTGCAACAATCTCGCCAGGCAGAGAGTCTGAGTTTGATCCCAACTGTCCCACTTATTCAAAATACAATCTAAGAGGTAAGTTCACCACTTTACATGGTGATGATCTTTGAAATCTTTTTTCCCCCCCTATTCTTGCAACACTGTGTTCAGATATTGGGGCTAATGGTGAGTCAAATCATCAGCAGTTTGTAAATCATTTCCGAAAGGGTAATTAATTCAGCATTCTACGTGTTCGATTTGTAGGGATACACTACAAAGATGTTCTTCTATGTGATTGGTCTGTCTATGAAGGCAATAACAGTTCAATTAATAATAATGTGAATGTGGCTTATTCAAAACACAATCTAAGAGGTAAGTTCGCCACTTGACAGGGTTATGATCTTGAAAATCTATGTTTTTTTTCTTTTCCTATTCTTGCAACACTGTGTAAAATTATGAATACAATAACTTAGGCAGAGTTTAACAATAGTGGATTAAAAAGGTTTGAATTTAAATGCTACTAGACCAAGAATTGGCATTCTAATGGACATTGTTTGACATAATTAGATATTTCCAAAAAGAAGAAATGAAGCTGCAATTGAAAATGAGATGGTCATATGAAATGAAGCAGCAATTGAAAATGAGATGGTCATATGTGTTAGGCTCTCTATGACAAAGCACACAATTAAGAATAGGGAGAAGAAGGCAATGGATCTTGGCTTTAGTGTTTAATTTTTTTTGTTCATCATTAATCAAAAGATGAAACTAACCTTTGGTATGTACATGTGATGTTTAAATGAAAAAGTCTAGTCAAAGTCAATTTTTAACTTAGGATTCTAAAAATTTGCAAGGATGAGTTGTTTGTGATGTAAATAAGAGGGTTGAGATAAATAATGGACAAAGTAATTTCTAGGTTATCTAAGCAATTTAGTCCTTTAGAATTGTCGGCTGGCCATGTTTGTCAGTTACTTGAGCAATCCCCTAGTAGTCGACCTAAAAGAGTAATGGTTCTCCAATGGTCCTAAGATGTGTCATTTATCAAGCTAGAAAAAGGTGTCTTGATCATTACCTATCATGTATTAGATGATGTACTTTCTAATATTATCCCTTTCTTGAGCAACTATTTTACAACTCTTAAGGAATATTAGCATTTAGTTTCAACTATTAAAGGCTATTCCTTCTAGGTATTCAAATAAACTCATTTAACCAAAGTTCTTATTTCTCTATAAATAACGTCTAAACCCTCTTAGCTAGAATCAATTTATTGGACAACTTGATGGAAGAAAACCTAGGCTTATCATTAGATTTACAAATTTTTTTCTATTTGACTTTAACTTTCAAATATTATTTAAGCTAATCTACAGGAAATTCTTTAGAATATTCCTATATCCTTGATTATTTAAAAGGAAGTAGTAAATATGCAACCCAATAAACTATCGAGCATGTAGTTTATGAACTGAGCACTTATAGTATATGAGAGAAGTTTGGAATTTTAAAAAACTTATTTTGCTTCCTATTTATTGAATTAGAGATTAATAATCCTTTTGACAAATTGGAAGAGATTAAAGATAAATTTCAGTATTTTATAGGCAAGATTCCCTTCTATAATCCAAAGGCTTTAATTCTTTTACAGGCAAACTCCCCTTCTAAAAGGCAAAGGCTGTTGAAAATAAGCCAGACTAATTACAAGATCCAACAAAGAGAAAAATATAGGACATATTATAATTGATAATGAGGTTAGAAATTCTATTGAGCTTTTCAAGCCTTTTGATAGATACAATAACTAAAATAAGATTAGAATGAGAGAAAGTATGAGATCATTAGGGACAGAGATATTAAAGAGCCTTATTTTAGATCACTTCATATGGAACTTGAAAGAATGAGTTTTAAAGATCAACTTTTCCATCAGTAGATGAAGAACTTCAAATTCTCTTCTCTTCTCTTCTTCCCTTCTTTCTCTCTATTTTCTCTCTCTCGAACTGTCTCTGGTGTGTTGAGTGAAGAATGAAGAGTGAATGATGAATGATTGAGAAGCCACCACCCTTTATTCCCTTTCTATTTTTAGTATGACTCTATGTTTAGGGTTTTGAGCCATCAACCCTACATATGACAAATGATAAGTTGATGAATTAAAGAAAACAAATGGGGCAAAAGGGTGACAAGTTAAGCCACCTTGTGAGGGCATTTGTCACGGTAGTTACAAACTTGTCCCCACCATGACTAACATTTGGTGGTGACTCGCTAAGTCACGATCGTGAGGTGGTGACACTTGTCACCACTTTTCTTCTTTTTCTTATTTCTTTTTTCATGAAAAATTTACGTGACTTTCCCTTCAACCTTCATGCAAAATTCACAAAATAATTAAAGTAACTTTCATATAATATTTACACCATTTCTACTCAATTTATCTCACATTTGGATCAAAACACAAGGATTTGTAACCAAAATTAAGATATGAAGGCAATTAAAAGCAATAGAAACTAGATACAACATATTTCTAGCTAATAATATCAAATATTTTATGAAAATCAATTTACAATACGCAACTATTGTTGGAGCTCTTACTTTGGTAACATTGAAAGAATTCCTGAGCTAATAGGATATTGTTTCCTATAGTTCTACCCTCAATGAATGCTCAGTGGGAATTCCAAATCATGATATCAATAAAATTACTGAGTTTTGTGGTAATGATCTTAGAAATAATTCTATAAATGGTATTACAACATGAAATAGAATTGCACTCCTTGAGTGAACTAGGGTTAAGAGTCTTAAGGATTAGGTAAATGAAAGTTTTGTTAAATTATTTGAAGAGTTGTACAAACCCACTAACTTAAAGCTTAATTAGATGCTAAGATTCTTTAAAGAAGTAAGAATTTAATCCATCTAGAGTTGGTTACTTATTAGGATTGAAACTATGTAGAGTAGTCTTAATCTCTTAAATGTAAACTACTTTATTCAATTAAATAGCCTGGTTGTTAAATAAAAATTTTTAACTGAATGAATTGAGTGCATGGGTTGAAGTGTGATAAGAAACATAGAGATTAAGGACTCCTTAAAAGTAATTTAAGGTCAAGGCTTTCAACTCTCTTATCTTCTTAATTTTCCCCTTTTTGTGTAATCTACATATTTTATTAGTTTTTCTCCTAGAAAGGATGGATTTAAAGAATAAAGAAGAATTCGTACATCTTTTTTTCATCTATAAAACTCTATAGTTTTACCTAAGGAGTGACCTATTAACTTTCAAAGCCTTATATGATTACATAATGCTAATCTCTCATCCTTTATTTCGCTAACATTTATTGGATCCTTGTAAAGTTTAGCTTGAGTTATAATAAGTTTATTTCTAGTTACAATAATGTCTAAGCATTGGTTCTTCTTTAAGGCATACTTTAATATGCTAAAATTTGTTAAGGCATTTATATTGCTCAAAACCCTTAACTTCTCGTTCTAATCCCACCCTTATTACTTTTTGGATCCTTCCATCTTGGTAAGATGGTTAATATATCTAAAAGGATTAGATATGGTGTAACTATTGGAGATACTATACATTTTAGTTGGAGGGTGGTTAGAGCATAAGTTGGAATTTAATCATCTATTATTGGTTAAAAAATACCTTGCCTAGCTTTTTCCTTACAAACCATTTCCTTTTTTCATTTATTACTCTATATAAATTGATTCCCCTTATAAGCTAGGTCTGTGACCTCAAAGTTCTAAGTTTATTGTATAGGAAATTATACCAATTTCTCCTTCATCTTATATAGAAAGAAGATTATAATTAAATTCTCTAAGTAGAATCTAGGGGATGGTCATAGTGGAGCCTTTACTTATAAGATCACTCTAAAGATTAGCTATCCAAAAGGCATGATTAGATGCATACATAAAGGAGAAGCAATTTATGACATTATTCCACTTAAACTTAATGAATATGTGTATAATCGGTTCGTTGATAATGTAATGAAGAATTTCAATTTTATTAAGATCAAAAGTAAATGCAATCCTACCATTATAATGAAATTAATGATTTGTGATGACTTGACATCTATTCTTGATAAATTAGAGCTTCTTACATTAAGATTCTTTAAGTTTAGTTTTTAAAACGCCAAACATCATTAGCTTTATTGGGTAGAGATAATTAGAAAGAACTTATTGATTATTAAGATTGATGATTCCCTTTATGTTCCAAGATGGGATTGACATATGATAGGGTTGGAGGAGTTGAGAACACCCTTACTCTTGACCTTTCTTATAGTTCTCTTTTTGATGGTATGAGTGATTAGTCTAAAGTTAGTAGTCTTAGTTTTGTTCTCCACCATATTATTTGTAGTCACATGTATGTTTTTATCAAAAGTAGTTTAATTTTAAGTGCTTTCCTTAGCCATTGTAATACCTAAAATAATATGATTTTGAGTGCTTTCCTTGGCCATTGGAATAAGGTTAGAAGTTTTTGTTAAATTAATAAATAAGATGCTAGCATTATCCTCATTTTGATCTTACTCCATGACAGTGCATTATAACGCTAATCAAAATAAACTAGACCTACTACTATAGCAGTGATAAATCTAGATCGATTCCACAGAGAGTATGTGTAAAGTTATTGAAATGAAAATAATTGGTATTTAGGTTTAAAGGGGTTTTGGTTTTAAAATAAGAAAATAAAATAAAGTTAAACTAACTAACAAAAGCAATTTAGAGAAAACATGTAAAAAATAAAAGTGGAGAATTCGATAGGGACTCGATTGTTTAGTTCAATCTCAGCCTACACCCTAATTATAAATATTTCAATGACTTATCATTCTCAAAACTCTCCTAGCAACTATTAATCGTGGGCTAATAATTAACTTGAGTTTTCCTTTAAATAGAATTTAATTAAGATAAGATCTTTAATTAAACCTAACCACCGAATAATCTAGGATACGATCTCTAGATTCAATTAAGTAGTAGCATTACGAATTAGGAAAATTGATTAATCAAGGCAACAAGCACATACAATGCGTTATTTATTATAGGTTATGTTATCCTACTAATTACGAATCGTTAGTCGCTACAAATAAATTTCAACATAACAATTATGGATTATATTAAATATTCTAGCAATGGATTTGTAATAAAACGATCCAATGAATACATTAAAACCATCATTTCACAATACCCAATGGGTTCATACACAAATCATCGGACTATAACAATAACATAATCATTCATACATGAAACCCAAATCCATACACATAGGATAACACAATTAGTTTCTAAGGAGAGAAAGAAAACAACAAATACAAGGAGAAATACACTTAATTGGGTCATCAACGTCAATATCACCTCCGAACTGGCATTAGAAAGCTACTCCTCCATAGGTCTCTCAACGTTGAGAGCTTGCTCCTAAAAATAATGGTTCAGCCCCTAATGAATATCCTAGTCAAAGACCCCTCACTTATGTTCTCTCACTACTGTTTTGCTTAAACCTTCTGTTCTTTTGTTTAATTAAAAACCTATGCTTTCTATGCATAAAACCCTCTTACCAAACACTTGCATTTTGGGCTGCACCTTCCTTGGTTGTGCGTTGCGTTTTGGTCATGCTTTTAACGTTCCTTGGCTATGCTACTTTGGATTTTTATCTTATCCAGTTGTTGGCATTTTCTTCATTCTTAGCTATTGTTTTGGTCCTATTGCATGAAACACCCATGTTGCTTTCTTTTTTTGCATGTCATTTTGGTCCAGTTGCTTTGTCATTTTGTTCTTCTTTCCTTTATCCACCTGTTGCTCATCCATCATCCTTTGTTTGACATTGTTAAATTGACATTCTTACATGGTCCTCACATTCTTGCCTTCAGTTTCCACAATTCCATGATGCTTTTGCATTAAATTCACATTGCTTTACACCTTAAACATGGCAATTGCTTGTATGGGCATGAGCATCTTATGCCTTAATCTTCTTTGTATTTTTAACATATATCTCCTTTCTTATCATTTTCTTGTCTTCTTCTTTCTCTAATCTTCTTCTCATTGTTCCATAAAGACAAGTGAGTGTGATCCTTCAGAAAACGGCTTAATTATAATCCTTTCAACTCATTTTAGCTTCTTCGCTTCCAAATTGTGTCTAAAATCAAATATGAACTAAAGAGAGTATCTTAAGTATTTTCCTAGCAATAATCACTAAGTGCTATGGAATAAATTCGTAATCAATTAAGCACATATCACTCCATTTAGTGATTAATGGAGTTTAATTCTAAAAGTTCCTCCACTCTTGATAAATCTTCATCATTTTTATTTGTTGATTCATTAAATTTAAGCTATCCATTTGTTCAGTATAATCTCCTTGAAAGAATACCCTTCCTATAATTTTCAATTCCTTACTTTGTTTTGAAATTGATGATTTCTAGTGGTATATGACTTGTGTTGAGTCTTCCACCATTTCTTCAAGAATTTTTAGATGCATTATGTTTTCTACTAACTCTTGAGATATACTAGTTTGTACAAAAATTTTAGAAAAACTAATTCTTTTCATAGATGCAATATATTCATCCATGCATAATAGGTTAGTCAATGAAGCTTGTAAGGGATGTGCTTGAGTTTTAACCAATCCATCTTCAAACCAGAAGCCCATCTTTTTATAAAGATTGACTTATCATTCATATGTCAAAGCTTGATTTAAGAACCTTATATACCTCTTCCACAGAACCAAACATGAAGATAAAGATCCCTTTGTTAATTGATAAGTGCCTATGTTAATCCCATTCTTTTATAGTGAAAATTAGCCTAGACATGCATTAATAGGAACAAAAGTCTCCTAATAACAAAGACATCGATAAGGTAGGAGTTGTACTTGGCAACATCTTGCATTAGGATTTCCTTGAGAAGGGTAATAATGGTCTAATCTTCATTGGTTGATGGTGGTAAATAACTAAGCTTAACAATTGGAGAAGAGTTTCTATCAACTTGACACCAAACCTTCATGAAAGTGCTAACAAATGTATTTGGAGTTTTATCATGACTAGTTCTTAAGATAGCAGTTTCATCAAGGGCCTAAAGAGAGTTGGTTTGAACTTTAGAGCTAGCATAAAGTGGAATGTCAACCTTAGAAAGTGAAGGAAAATAAGATGGTTGCATAGTCATTCAAAGTTAGAAAGAGGGATGATAGGAAATTCAAAATTTGAAAAAATTTAACATAAATGGTAAAGAGGGAGACTAAAATGGAAGTAAGCTAGAAGAAGAAAAGAAAAAAGAATAAATAGGGGAAAGAATAGATAAAAATAAAAGAAACAAGAATAAAAGAGGTAAACTAGGTATGGTAGAAGAGAAAATTAATTGTTAAGGATGAAAGAAGAGTAATAACTTAAAGACAGGAAGACAAGAAATAAAGAAAGTTACAACTAAAGCTAGAATTGAACATAAAATAGAAGCTAAAGGATATTATCAGGTCAAAGTAAGGAGATAAAATGCTAAAGAAGGATGTAGGATGTAAATGATTTGTATCACATGAGAGCCAAGTTAGAGAGAAGAGAGAATGCCTCACTCCACATATTTTTATTTTAGGCTAGGTTAAAATTTAGTTATCCTTTTAATTATTATGTATTACTTATATTATTTTAGTATTTTTTGTATTTCTTATGATTATGCGATTCGTTACTGAGGTATACTTTAGTATATCAGCTAAACACCTAAGACTATATGGATAGTGTCACAAAGAGGTTAGAAATTCCTCAATACTAACTTTATCACTATTGTAATTTAATAACGTTAAATTATAAGTTTCAAGTAATTTTATAACAATAATTCTACTGGTTAAGTGTTTTTTTACATACAAGGTGTTCAATTAATTTTATTTAAGTCATCTCTTTTCATTAGATTTACCTAATTCACTCTTCTCTTGGGTGTATTGAGGTCAACAATCTCATTTTCCAACTTATGAGTGATGGACACTCCAATAAATGGAGAACTATTTATATCATACTTATAAAAGATTTTTTTAAATGAAAGTATTCTTGCTCTATATGAGGTACTTTTGCAAATGTACCATATTCTTTGTTTGTTTTTTGAGAGTTTTTAAACTCTTAATAAGGTGTATAATTTGTCCTTTGCTTATATGAATTTTGAGTTCACAAATTTTCTTTTAAGAGATTCTTCTATATTAGTATGTATAATATTTTCTTAATTCTCTTTGTTCTTATTCCTAGATTTACTTAAAGCTTCAAATTCAACTTTTAGCTTCTCATTCTTACTTTTAAGACAATCATGTTCCTTTTGATTTCTTTTACATCTAAATGACAATTTCTTCTGTTGTTCTACTAGGTCTCTCAACTTTTAGTTAATTTATTATATGTAGGGGCATTATCTTTTCCTTTAAGCATGAGTTTCAAGTTTAATGATATTTTTAATATGAAAAGCACATATTGGTCAATTCATGTTCATATGGTTCATTTTTGGGTCAATTTTGAGCCATGCCATATTACTTTCAAAGCCTTTGACTTTCATACTTCTCATTAGTGAGTGTAGGACATTAAAACTTAACAAATCTTAATTTTCTATATTTTTAATGTGTTATTAATTCTTCTTCTAAATTAAAATTTAACAAAACATAATTATACATAAAGGCAATAATAGTTAAAATAATGTAATATTTAAATGTAAAGTAAGAGAGAGAGAGAGAAAGAAAAAAACCTAGATTTTATCATAGGTTGGTCACTCTTAGAGCCAATTACATTACCTATGTCATGTTCGAGCTTAAATTTGTAAGCAATTTTATTTCAATATTTGAAGATTAAATTTTACAACCTCAGGAGATATAAAAATACTAGCACAAATTTTTATTAAAAAATTAATAAACAAATAATCATATATGACAAGATAATTATAAATTCTTTGACCAATAAAATTAACAATCATTTATATCAATTATGACAATAGAAGATGGCAACAACATTTCTCTTTTTACCTTACTTATTTTTATACCTTTTGACCAAAAGATCCTTGTATAGACTCCAACATAGTTGTCAAGCTTAGATGGACCTTCCAAAATAATAAGAATATTCATTGGAGTTATATACATAAGGAACAACACAATCAATCACCCCCACAACAGATTGGACCCTGTAACCCTCCTAATTACTTGCCTTTAAAAGAGAAGAAAAAGTTACATTAAGAAAAGGATAATATTGAAAGCAATTAGATCAAAAATCACATAAAGATTTTTGTAACTTAACTAAAATCCATATTAATAGACGCAACTTAGACAATCCCCATGTACATGAATCATAATTAATGGACTTAAGTTGGTAATTAACACTCCCTTATATAAATCATCAATCTAAAAATGATCTATGTTAATACCCAATTTAAGTTGGACATTCTTAATAATTATTGGACTTAAGTTAGAAATTTATACTCCCTGATACATATCTTCAAGATCATCTTAAAATAGTTAGTTTAAGATATTTATAACTAAGTGAATATAATCAATGATGTAAAAAGGTTGTATAACATTTTAATTTATAATATCTTGTATTTTGAAAAAAATAATGGGATTTCAAAGTAGAAAGGATAATATTTCCTAATACTTCATGCATCTTTTAAGATTTACATTTAATCTTATAAAAATAAGTTTGATGTCAACTAAAAGAATAATTTTATATTGAAATATATACATTTGAGAGCACAAAAGAAAGAATTAGAGATTTATATTAGTTATGGTGGAAAATAGCACTTTTCATTGCTTTAATTGAAATATATACACATAAGGGAGATTAAGGCATGTATTAGATATATTTATAAACTAGTTACGTGATAAAAGAATGTGAAAAATTGTTGAATGATTAATAAAATAAGTTTATAAAATTGCAAAATAAAGTACAATTAATTCCACTACTAAGATTTGAATGGAAAAATCAGTTCTAATTTCTAAAGTAACATAATCATCATTATGACAAGTTTAAATTGAACTAAATTAACTTTAAAAATACCTAAACATGTTAAAGTTTATCTTAAACATAGTTCACCTTAATACTTTTAATAAGCTGTAAACCAGTTATATCAAGGTTAGAAATGTCAATTCTTCACTCCAATTGCCTGTACATGTATTTTTAACATCATTTGAAGTTTCTTTACCACCAAAACAACTTGAATTTTGAATTATTTAAGCTATCAAGGTGAAATGCACCCTATTAGTAATAGTTTCAATGTTTTTAACTTAAACATTCTTTATTTCCAACTTCACTACTTGTTATAGCTATTGTTTCTTTATTTGTAAACTTTGATTAAGCCATAAGTAACTTCTGTTAGAGAGATGCACTAAAGACAATCACCTTTAGCACTTATTGTATAAATTATTTTATAATTAATAAAGGCATTTTTCATTATTTCAATGTTCATACATTTATGGATTTGATGTTGATCTTAAATTGATTTAATGAAGTCCTTGATACAAAACATAGCATGGAGGAAATCATGATGAGATCATGATAATGAGATTCCTGTCTTGTGAAATTATGTTAGTATCTAAATTTTCCCTAGTTAGAGGATTAATGAGATGGGATGTCATTAATCCAGATAAACTAGCACATGTTATACTCCTTGATTGGATCAAGCAATAAATCTCATAAGCTATAAAAATGAGTTGTTTAGAGTTAACATGTGGACGTTTATTAAGGGTTGTAAGTACATTGGATTGACCTACTATGAGACAATCATATGGATATCCTACTCTAGTGTCAATGATAGTCTTATTATAACAATGGTACAAGTATCCTTTAACTTGAGGTGCTCAAGGATATCTTGGATACTAATCTTATGCTTTGACTCCATTCATCGGTGCCTTTTAAGGGTTACTTATAGGGCGGTGATTGGGTACAACTTAAGGTATTCAAAGGTAATCGAGTAACTAATAAAGGATGTACCACTCCTGATAGAAGGAGATAATACCCACAGCCTCTTATCGGGGTCATTACTCAGGAGTCTCTGGCCATAGCATATAAGTTTCATGAAGAGAGTCTTCAATGATACATAGAATAATGAGATCCTCAAGACAAGATCTAATGTCACTTGGACTAGATGTGACATAGTCAGTCTAGTGGGGTATAAATGGTGAAAGGACAAATTGCATGGAAACATTGAGTATGGAAGGGTTTTTAGTCAAACCACTGACTTCCACTCAATTGGGCGTTAGATGTATTACTAGATACCACTTTTGACTTACTTGAATTAAGTGTTTATTCAAGTGGCCAACATAATCAGGAACCTAATTGTTCACACACATAGGAGATTCGAAGGATGAGTAAATTGGTCTTGAATGGTGATTCAAGGTATAAGAGTATATTTCAGGATTGTATCAGAATGTGATCGTGGTAGAATGGAATGGATTAGAAAAAGGGTTGTTGGCTGTCAATTTGGCCCTCAACTTCCCAAACTTCCATTAATGTATGTTATTCATGGTCATTAACTTCTAATAACTTCCATTAATGCATGCTATTGATGACTATTAACTTCCTATAACTCTCCATTAGTGATGGGAGTTATGAAAGGCCAAATGGTGCTGAAAATAGAGATGATTTTTATGCATTTTGTGTAAGATATAAGTGAAAGAAAGGTTCTTTCACACACACACATTCTTTCTCTCTCTAACTCTCACTA
The DNA here is from genome assembly GCA_025531925.1 of Erythroxylum plowmanianum. Lineage (NCBI taxonomy): Eukaryota > Viridiplantae > Streptophyta > Magnoliopsida > Malpighiales > Erythroxylaceae > Erythroxylum > Erythroxylum plowmanianum. The sequence goes on from JANVCQ010000004.1 coordinate 23,791,482, forward strand.
GAGTTCTTGCCTTTGCTAGCACAAAGAAAGAATTCTGGCCATCTCCTAGTGAGGTTTCATCTTTCTATCTTCATGTGTACTTTCATTAGAGACGGCCTATATTGATCATTGTAGTTTATGACAACCCAATGCGGAGAAGATTAAAGAACAAAGGAGTTCAACGAAAATGTATGTAAACATCTTACATTTCATATTTTTGTTTTCTATATCTATATGCATGAATAGATTTGGCTTTCGATGTTTCGTTTTATTTTTTGCTTCATATATTTGATATATATTATGTATGAGATGCATGATCAAAACCTTACATTAGTATCAGAGTCATCTTATGCCTTGTTAGATGTAAAATACATAAAATGTGAAAACTATTTTCATGGTTGTGACAGCTTAGGGTCCTAAAATGTTTTGTTCGAAATTAATTATAAAAATATGGTTTTTATGATTTTCTTTCACCAATCTGTTCATAATATGTATGTTAATGATTCGGTGTGATTGAAAATAATTTTAATACAATTAAAATGTTTAATTTAGAATTTACAAGACATGCATGAAATCTGTCTTTCTGCTGGGCATATGATGTCTATTGGCTAAACTGATGAGGTTACACATGATTTTCGTGGAATTTGATTATGAAAAAATTATGTGAACATATTTGTGATGTTTTTATGCCTCTGTAAGTTTTGTAGAATTATTAAAAAAAATTTAATAATTTTATCAAACAATTTTCCAGATCCGGACAGTCTTCCAGAAATTGTGGGATCTTTTTTGTTTGATGTTTTTATATGTTTATATTTCGATTCCAGAACCATAAAAAAAAACTTATACAATTAAGATGTGTTAATTTGATGTTTTATGCATGCCTAAATGATTTTTCTCGAAATTTGATTTCTAAAATAATTTTAAAACTCATATTTGTTGTTTTTAGTGTCTTATCGGTGTTTCAATGATAATAATAATTTTTGGGTGATTCCTAAATTATTTTGATCATCTTGAAATGACCTAAAGATGCATGAAATGATGATTTGATTTTATGAAAATTTTTGGAAATTATAAAAACTAATTTTGAATTAATTTCAGTAAAGCATAGATTTTCTAGTAAGACTAGAAAAATTGGCATTTGTGACAAAATTGAAGTTGTTTAAGTTTGGACATCGAATAATTATTTTAAGGTAAATTAATTATGAATTAATTTTTGGAATTAGGAATTCATGTTAATTAGATTAATATTAATTCCAAATGAAAAACATAAAATAGTAATTTTAGCCAAGTTAGTAAAAGGAAGATAGTAAATTCGAGTGTTAGATTGGGCCTTTTTATGTTATGAGCCATATGATGTCATAACCAAAATGATGTGTTTACATGCATTAGAGAATGTATGGATAGGAGAATGTGTGGGCTTAAGCCCAGTTTGATTGGGTAGTCCATATCATGCCATATAGTTATAATATATATATGAGTTATATGTATAAGACCATCTAAGTTAGATGAGACCTTAGTCAAACCCCTCACTTAGAATATTAAAACTAATGCCTTCCTTTAATATGGTCAGAACCAAAGTCCTTTTAAAGTTAGGGTTATTGGGAAAACCTACGCTTGCTTTACATGGATGAGTTCAAACTATAGAAATAGGATTTTCAGATTAATAGGTCAGTTTTAACTAAAAGTGTTCGCTTGTTAGGCAAACCCAAGATCAACATGGACAGAGGCGAAGTTGGGTAGTATACATTAAATGTATACATGTCAATAGTTGATAGCCCATTGAGTTTGCACACATCAACAGTTGAGAGCACTAGATTCAATAGTTACATTTAGAATGCAATGGGAATGATCGATACCTACTGGTTGAACTAATGTGGCTTGTTGGGCAAACTCAAGGTCATTCATAAGGATATTAGATATCGACCCAGTAGGAGAATTTCTTTACAAGTTTTTTTGGATTTATATTGAGGGTTATAAATTTGTGAAAAATTGTGGGAGTCATAATGCGTGTTATTGAAGTCCTTATAGATATGCATTTAATGCCAGAGTCAACACCATAAGTGCTAGTGTGGATCTAAGATCATTGATGGAAGCTAACAAGTTGAGTAGACCAAACTTCCTTGACTGGCTTTGGAACTTAAGAATAGTTCTCAAGTATGAGAAGCTTGGTTATGTCTTGAAAGAACCACTTCCTGATCCCCACTACTGATGCCTTTGATAATGATTAGAGGACATATAGGAAGCTTCTCGATGATAGCAAGATGGCTAGTTGTATTATGGTAGCCACTATGTCACCAGAGCTGTAAAAACAGCACGAGACTATGGATGCTTATACCATAGTCTATCATTTTAGGGAGCTCTTTGATGAGCAAGCAAGGTCCGAAAGGTTTGAGACTTCACGATTAGTCTTCCACTCCAAGATGGTTAAGGGGACATCTCCTGTGTAGTATGCACCAAAGATGAATGACTACATTAAGCGGTTGGCCTCCTTAGGTTTTGTTTTGGATCATGAATTAAGTATTGACTTAATTCTTACAAGTTTAATTGATAGTTACTCATAAGGGCAAGGTTATGATACTAATGGACTTTTCTTGTTCAAAGGAAAAGAGCCAAAAGAAGAAGAATTCCACGGGGCCTAAGGGACGTCTCAAGAAAGCTAAAAAGACTACCTCGAAGGGAACTTGTTTTCACTGTGGCAAAGATGGGCACTAGAAGAGAAACTGTAAGGCCTATCTAGAGTCCTTAAAGCAGAAGAAGGCATCTGATGACTTTTATACCTAATACATATTGATTTATATGGTCCGATGTCCATACATGCCAAAAGTAGTTTCATATATTTCATTACCTTTATCGATGATCATTCTCGATATAGGTATGTGTATCTTATGAGATACAAGTTTAAAGTATTTGAAAGGTTTAAAAAATTTAGAAATGAGGTTAAGAAACAACTTGGGAGAAGTATTAAATTACTTTGATTGTATCAAGGTGGTGAATACTTAAGCCAAGAGTTTTTGGATTATTTCAAGGATAATGGAATATTGTCCCAGTAGACTCCACCTTATAGGCCATAACACATTGGTATGGATGAGAGGAGAAATCAAACCTTGTTAGACATGGTGAGGTTTGTGAAAGGTTTAGTGGATTTACCAAAATCCTTTTGGGGGTATGCACTCGAAACTCCTGTTTATGTATTAAACAGAGTCCCGTCCAAGTCAGTTGATGTTGCTCCATATGAGATATGGATTAACAAGAAACCCTATCTTTCTCATATGAAATTTTGGGGTTGTCCTCCTTATGTGAAGGATTCAATTAGATAAGCTTGAAGCTAAATCTGACAAGTGTCTGTTTGTAAGATATCCTAAGGAAACTATAGAATATCAATTTTACCATGTTTCAGAACAAAAGGTGTTTGTTTCAAAACGTGTTGTCTTTTTGGAAAAAGAGTTTCTTTTAAGAGAAGATAGTGGGAGCAAAATTGAACTTGTGGAAGTTCACGATGCTTAAACAGACGCAGATTAACTACCTAGACTTGGGTCTATTGTTCATGAAGATAAAACAATAGTTCAATCTTCTAACTCACAAGAAGTTCATAAGTTAGGTAGGATACGTAATATTCCTCGAGAGATACAGATTTCTCATAAGTGAACTTAACGACGTATTGCTCATAGAAGATGATAAGCCTACTAAAAATATAAAAAATGGCTTCAAGTTATGAAATCTGAAATGGATTCCATGTATGAAAACCAAGTGTGGACTTTGGTTGACCCACCCGAAGGGATAAAACCCATAGGGTGCAAATGGGTTTTCAAGAAGAAAACTGACATGGAGTGTAATATGGTTACATATAAAGCTAAGCTTGTGGCTAAAGGTTATCATCAAAGGCAAGGTGTTGACTATGATGAAATGTTTAGCCCAGTAGCTATGCTTAAATCCCTTAGAATACTCCTAGCCATTACCACTCATTATGATTATGAGATATGGAAAACGGATGTGGAGACGACTTTCCTTAATGGAAACCTAATTGAGGAAGTATATATGACACAACCTGATGGTTTCATATCTATGAATGAAGAAAAGGTATGCAAGCTTCAAAAATCCATTAATGGATTGAAGTAAGCATGTAGGAATTGGAATATTTAATTTGATGAGACAATCAAAGAGTTTGATTTCTTACAAAATCTGGATGAGCCGTGTGTGTATAATAAGGTTAGTGGGAGTGTAATCGTGTTCCTTGTACTGTATGTAGATGATATATTGCAATAAGAAATGATGTCTTTTCTTTATAATTAGTCAAAATTTGGTTAGCTAAGAACTTCTCTTGGAAAGATCTCAGAGAAGAAACTTATATTTTGGGGATAGGGATCTATAGAGATAGATCTACGAGGTTGCTTAGTCTTTCTTAGTCTACGTACATAGACAAGATGTTAAAGAGGTTTAGCATGGAGCAGTCCAAGAGAGGTTATCTTTCCATAGTACATGGGATTACGCTCTTTAAGTTTATATGTCCAAAGACATAAGATGAGAGGACTCGCATGAGTTTGATTCCTTATGCTTCAGTTACAGAATTAATCATGCACGTTATGTTATGTAATAGACCTGATGTATCATATGCTCTAAGTGTTACGAGTAGATACCAATCAGACCCTAGTAAGGGTCATTGGATAGTTGTCAAGAATATCCTTAAGTGCTCGAGAAGCACTAAAGATGTATTCTTATTATATGGAGAAGGTGATCTTAAGGTAAGTGGGCAAACTAATGGAAGTTTCCAATCCAATAGGGATGACTCCAAATCTTAGTCCAGAACTATATTCACACTGAATGGTGGTGCAGTCAATTAGAAAAGTTTCAAACAAGAGACAACTGTAGATTCAATAACAAAGGTAGAGTACATTGCAGCTTCAGAGCAGAAAAGGAAGTGGTTTGGATTAAAAAGTTCATTGTGGAACTTGATGTGGTTCTAGGCATCGTTAACATAGTGCATTTATATTGTGAAAACAACAGGGCTATAGCACATATGAAAGAACCAAGGTCTCATCAGAAATCCAAACTTGTACTTAAGCATTGCCATTTGATTAGAGAAATCATTGGTAGAAATGATGTCAAGATAGAGAGGGTTCCCACCAATTAGAATATAGTTGATACGTTGACTAAGCCTAATTCCCAAAAGAGTTTTGTATCACATGTACATGCCTATGGTATTAGATATCAAGGAGATTAGATTTAGTTCAAGTTAGAGTTTGTTAGAGAAGTTCTCTAAAGGCAATCAACTTTAGCACTTATTGTATAAATCATTTTATGATAAATAAAGATATTTTTCATTATTTTGATGTTCATACATTTATGGATTTGATGTTAATCTTAAATTGATTTAATGAATTGCTTGATACAAAACACAGCAGGGAGGAAATCATAATGAGATCATGATAATGAGATTCCTATCATATGAAATTATGTTAGTATCTAAACTTTCCCTAGTTATAAGATTAATGAGATGGGATATCATTAATCCAGATAGACTAGCATATGTTATAATCCTTTATTGGATTAAGTAGCAGATCTCATAAGCTATAGATATGAGTTGTTTAGAGTTAATATGTGGATGCTTACTAAGTGTTGTAAGTACATTGGATTGACCAATTATGCGACAATCATATGGATATTCTATTCCAGTGTCAATGATAGTCTCATCATAGAAATGGTGCAAGTATCCTTTGACTTAAGGTGTTTAAGGATATCTCGAATACTGATCCTGTGCTTTGACTCCATTCATCGGTACCTTTCAGGGGTTAGTCATAGGGTGGTGATTGGGTACAACTTAAGGTATTTAGAGGTAACTGAGTAGCTAATAAAGAATTCACTACTCTTGATAGAAGGCGATGATACCCACAGCCCCTTATCAGGGTCATTACTTGAGAGTCTCTAGCCAGAGCCGATATGTGTCATGAAGAGAGTCTTTAATGATACATAGAGTAATGAGATCCTCAAGACAAGATCTAATATCACTTGGATTAGATGTGACGTAGTCAGTCTAGTAGGAGTTGACACTTTGACCATACTCTGAACCAAGTGGGGTATAGATGGTGAAAGGACAAATTGCATGGAAACATTGCTTATGGAAGGTAGTCAAACCATTGACTCTTTGGTCAGTTGGGGGTTATGACATGTTATTAGATACCGCTCTTGACTTACTTGAATTAAGTGTTAATTCAAGTGGCCAATATAACCGGTAACCTAATGCGTCACTCACATAGGAGATTTGAAGGATGAGTAAAATGGTCTTAAATGGTGATTCAAGATATAAGAGAGTGTTTCAGAATTGTATCACGAGAAACAAGTGTTGTTGGCTGCCAATTCGGCCATTAACTTTCCAAACTTCGATTAATGCATGCTACTCATAGTCATTAACTTCCCATAACATCCATTAATGCATATTAGTTATGACCATTAACTTTCTATAACTCTCCATTAGTGATGGAGATTATGGAAGGCTAAATGTTGCAAAAAAATATAGATGATTTTTATAAATCTTGTGTAAGATATAAGTGAAAGAAAGGTTCTTTCACACACACACACACACTCTTTTTCTCTCTAACCCTCACAAGAGTTCTTGTCTTTAATAGCACAAAGAAAGAATTCTAGCCATCTCCTAGTGAGGTTTCATCCTTTTATCGTTATATGAACTTTCATTAGAGATGGTCTATGTTGATCGTTATAGTTTGCAACATCCCAACATGGAGAAGATTAAAGAACGAAGGAGATCGTTGGAAAGGTACATAAACGTCTTACATTTCATTTTTTTTGTTTTCTATATCTATATGCATGAGTAGATCTGGTTCTTGAAGTTTCGTTTTATTTTTTGTTGAATATATTTAATATAGATTATATATGAGATGCATGATCAGAACCTTACAATTTCAAATAAACTGATTAGGCTTTAAAAAATGCTAAATTACTAGGAATTTTCCAAATTGTAAACATAAATTATTGCACACCTCTCTTAATAATATTGACTTTGTCGAAAAGTGTAAATGGAAACATAAGTGGAATCTTATTTATCGTTGATATAAATATAGATTCTAGCATTAAATCATATTGTATACTAGTTTTATTAGCTAGCATATCACTTGATAAATCTTCAACATGCAAATGTAACAACTTTATTTTCTATATAGAGTTGTATGAAAGCATATTGAGTTACATTTGAAGAAAAAACTTGTCTTTATACTTTTTAAATTGAATAAACTTCAACAAATACGTTCTTTACTGTAACCTTTTCCTGCTTAAAATGGGTCAAATAAGAGTATAAATAAAAAGAAACATAAATGAGTGGCATGCTCTAGTTATACTTCCAAAGAGAAAGGATTACATAAATTTCCTTAATTCTAGTATGCAGTACATATTTGAAGAGCCTTTATTGTATTTTATTTGTAGAGTCACTCAATCATCCTTAGTTCCTATCTATATTATCCATTCTATAAATACTCCTTTCATATATCGTGTAAGACTTATCATCCAATTTTTATTAGACTTTTAGTTCACGAAGTTTAACAACCTAATAGTTATTCAATCTTGTTATAACTTGTAACAAATAAAAAGTACTGAGTAATTTGAAAAATTAGTGACATGACTTCAATATAAGGAGTTTAGTATGTTTAAGCTATTAACACCCTACTTCTTTAATAGAAAAATCATGAAATCCTTAAGTATTATTGAACTAAAAAGTATAATCCATCATTTACTTATGTATTTTAATAATTGAACTTGTCTATCTTGAGAGTTGAGGCTTATGATAATGAACAAAAATAAATATTAATACACTACAAAATTTAAGTAATAAATAATTAATCAAGTCCAAATTTGAAATATTCTATGTAAATTGTACCAAGTTTTTATCTTCATTTAGTAAAGGATAATAGTTCTACTTAAATTCAAAGTATTTATTCAAATTGATATAATTTCAACCAATTCTTTGTTCTTTATAAATATATCTTAATTGATTTTAGATGATTTTGATCATGATTTCTCTCTAAATTAAAGACTTTTTGTGTATTATAAAATCACAAATAATCTTCATCTCTAAAATATCCTCATTTATACAAGTATTTTTTTAATGCCTTTTACTTTTCCTTTTATAGTCACCAATTTAAATTATGTATTCTCACTTTTTTTATAACGCATTAAGCATGCTCAAAATATTCAATTGGAAACAATAACAAAATAAAATATGCAAATAATTCCTCTTTAAAATTTCTTCCAATCAAATATCTTGACATGTCAGTTATATCTTTCAAGTTCTCAATCTCATATTACTCTCCATTTTTACAAAGAATTGAAACTAGGATTTTAATCTACATAAATAAGAAACTTTCATATGCTGGTTGGCTGCAACTTATTAAGATTATCTTTATTGGAGTTTATAACCACTAGTCTTCACATTTATTATTGGTTTCTAGGGTTATCAAGCAAATAAATTAAAAAATTAAGAATATTTATAGACAAGTACTTTATGCATTCATAATAGATATAATGTTAAGTGCAATGATGTATACAAACCTATTACAAAAGAATATTTTAGTTTTTAAAAAAATAAAACAAAATTTTGCTTTCAAAGTTCATTTCAATGTTGTTAATGACAAGAAAGCTTTCTAGGCTAAGTAGACTCTTTGATACACGATAAAAAAATGAAAACTTTTAAAGCATAATATTATGATAAATAATTTTTGGACATGAAAAAAAATTCTTTAAAAATTCTTAAGATAGGGTTAAGTTTACAAAAACAATCTTTCATAAAATTAGAAATAGAGAAAATATTTCTTTGTAGTGACGCCCCTTAACCTACTAATATATTAATATCCAACAAGATATAGGATTGCTGATTACCAACCATTGAATATAAGAGTTAGTTTAATAATAAATGAACATGGTTGGATTTAGCATATAAAAATCTCAAGATCTTTAGCACACATCTATGACTCTTTTCCTCCTTTTTGTTTAAAAGTATAGTCTCCCAACATCATAAAGAATTCATATTCTTTAAAGACAATCCATCACAATTTAGGTTAGAAGTTATTCAAAACATAATGAATTCAAGTCCAGTAGTCAAACATCATATGGTTCGAGTACTAAATCTAAAAGCCAAGCTTCATCATGTTGTTAGAAGCCTTATAAAACTTAAAACTAAAGACACAATGCCTATCATTACGGAAAAGGTAATTTCTCTCTACAACTTAGAAGAAGAAAGTCCTATTAACCTTTTTCTTTAATTTTCCTTGACAAAAGGAATTTGGATTCAAATACTTGATATATTATGCCTAGTTTGATAACCATTTAGATTAGGAAAACTACACAAAATGGAAAAGTCAACTTAACTTAACCAAAACAGTCGAAAATTCTTTGATAAAGTTATCATGCCTAGTCTTCTTAAATGGAGAGGAAGGAATTTGAGGATCTTACAGTCCATCACAATTATGCACAAGTAACTGCTACCATAACCACGAAAATGAAAATATCTCTAATGTTCATATTTATTATATAAATCTAAATCTTTACTAGCTAGGTTTATTCCATGTGAAATTGGTGGAGGGAATGGTTCAAGTGTACATATGTATGGACGTACTTAATTGCTATGTCATCATCCCAATATTAACATATGGTTTGGGAAATTGGGATGGGATCCAATCCTGATCGTAGCAGAATAATTATGAAATTTTTTTATATTTTAATTTTTCAAAAACCAAGTTCATTTTAATTATATAAGATGATTAACAATTAAATTATAATAAAATATGAATCTTAATTTGTACCTTATTCTAAAGTTTGATCATAATCTTGTAGTATCCTTTGAATCATTCTAAAATTGGTCCATCTCAACCACAGTAGCTACTTAAGTCTCTGGCCTCTAGCAATATCCATAAAAAAGGTTAAGAGAACACTGTAATTCTTACAGAGAGGGTTGAGCAAAAAGTGTTAGCTTCAATAGAGCTTAAGTCTATTTATAATAAGTTTTGAAAATTTTAGTAATTTAATTCAAATTAAATTCTAATTTCAATTAAAATTTAATTAGAATTACAAATAGTTCTAATTAAATACCAATTATGTCCAAATAAAATCCAATATCTCATATTGATCCTTATTTATCAAATATCTCATATTTAACCATAAAGTTTCTCAAACTTTACAATCAAGTCCAACTTGATTAAAATATCTTTGCTCTCTTTAACCCATTCTTTATATAAGGCCCATTAAGTTTCTAAATACGTTGGCAATGGATATAAATTGTAACCCCAAATCATACTTATAATTAGATAAATTAAACCCCCTTCATTTATCTTTAATTCTTTAACTAAACAATTTATATCCATAGATCAAGATTGGCATCTAGTAACACATCATGAACATCCAAATATTTAGGAATGCCAAAGTGGTTTTGACTAACCTTTTGGTATATGATTTTTCTATATAATTTAATCCTTTCATCATTCAAAATTTTGATAAGACATAGAGCATGAAATTAATGTCTACTCTATTTTGATTCCAATTATATTATTTCTCCATCATTAGTTATTGATTCAATTAATGAAATTCATAAACTATTTATATAACGTCATTCCACCTTAGCTAAGGACTTTCGAAATTAATAATAATTAAGAGCAACAGAACATTCTCCCTAATTACTTTAGAGTGATGAATCCTATCTTAATCATTCAACTACTTCCATATAGTTCATGCTATATCCAATGATTATCGACTGAATTGCCCACAATTCGAATAGGTCATATTTAGTATCAAAACACAACAATCCCTATACAAGATAACTTTGAGACCCTAAGTTAAGGGATCACTTATATAATCATCACAATGATAATTTCCATAGAGATACAAGTAATGTTCCAAATGTATTTCTCATATAGGGTTAGTTTAGTGAATTTGTTCTTTAACAAGCACCCATACATTTGTTTAAATATGTTCATATTTTAGTCTATGAGATAGACTACTTCCTTCATAAAGGAAAACTTAATGTGTGATAGTCTTTTTACTTTCTATTAATATCTAGTATTAATAAAAAAATGACTAAGAACAATTTAGGGATAATAGATAAATACAATATGAATATCATAATTATAATATCATCATAAATACATTTGCAATGTATAATTAGCCTATGGACATTATCATATACATCTAAATATGTATAAGATAAAGAATGTCTTTAAATTCTTTTGTCACTAAACTATAACTAAATTAATTGGTTATAGGGTATAAACCAATAATCTCTCATTTGCACTAAACCAATCATTTAAGTATCTTATACCATATCACCATATTATGACCATGCTTCTGCTAGGATATTGACTTAATAAGAGGATTCTATAAAATTCTCTATAGTGAGCATTTGTTTAAATCTTACAACTATCATCTTAATTATCATTATAATTAATAAAAATTGTCTAAATACATCCTTGGATCTTTGATCAGACCTTAGCTCCTTTTACATGCCCATTGGTTGTAATGTTCCACAGCATATTAATGTCTTGAGCAATGCAAGGAATTATATCAAGTTCATTAAAAAACTTATTGATCCAATTAATCATTTCCACTAAATGAAAAACATATTATATCTTAAATAAAAGCCCTTGATATATTATAACCTTTCTAATTAGGAATGAAATTATTCTAAGTAAAATAGATCTTAATTAGGACTTACTTCTAAATTTGATATCCATATAACCTCAAACTCGAATATTAACTCATATATAGAATAATGAATATCTTTAATACTTCATAAGTATTAGATATTTCAAATACTAAACATCTTTAATTTCCCAAAAAAAAATACTAAACATCTTTAGTACATTATCTATGTACTTGTACTTAGAATAAGTAAATTCCAATCTATCTCTATAGATCTAATTTCTATACTTAAGTTGTTATCTTTTCATATCCAACAAGGGCTGTTTTTAGACAATTATATTTTCAACAATTGAAAATTAGAACTATTATTCTCTATAAGTAATATGTCTCTAAATACTTCCATTGAAGAGGACAATTCCACTAACCTTCTCGCAGACATAAAAAATTCATAATCATCTTTTTAAAAAACTCTTTGAATTTATCATGAAAGTGAATCTTTCAATGTCTTGTAGCCTTTTAACTATACATCAAATCTATCAACAAAGGTACTAGCTCTAAATGCTATGAGATTTGAACCTTTCAAAATTCATCTTACTCCTACTACTTGTCTTGAGAACCATTTGCTATAAGTATTCATTGAAACAAATAATTTGTTCAATAGGTTTAGAAGATTATATCGAACCTATATCCAACTTATAACTTTTTATTACCTATTTTAGTTCTAAACTTAATATATAATACATGCTTCAGCTAAGCACCACAACCTTAAATCATTTAACTTTGACATTTTAAAGTCTTGGCATTCTATATCTAATATGAAATCTTACTAATTGATCTAATTGGAACTATTGAAGATAAATCACTGTACTAGGCATAGCTATATAATAAATAATATTGCATCATACAATATCTCATATTTTATTTTCCTTTTTATATAAATTCATACTCTTATGAAATTTTGTTATGAAGGTATTCACCATAGAATCTCATTTCTTATAGATAACCAAAAATTTAAAAATTATAGAAACAATCTCATCTAAGTACTTCAACATTCTTAATTCTTAATTTCTACGTATATTTAAACAATTTGAACTTTTCAAAATTTTTAAATCAACATTTCATTTAATACATATGATTATATCATATAAAATCATTATTAATATAACAAAATATAAGCATCATCCTTTTATCAATTATTATTCATCCAATACATCACATGTATAAATTTAACAATTCAACAACATTATCTTCCTTTCACCAAAGATTAATTTTGTTATTCTTAAACTTAACAAGTTTCATATGATTTATAAAAAAGGAGACAGATATTCTTATATGTAACTTTATGATTCTCATCATGTTGATTTAATCAGTATAGAATATAAAAGGATGGTCACAATTATCCAACTTAGTATTCTTGCCACTTATGTTAAGCATAAGTCTCCCTTGATCTAATAAATACAAACTATTTGTATAAAATTGGATCAAATGCTTTTACTTAACAATTTATTTCTTATCATGTTTTGAAAATTTTAGTAATGTTAAATATGAATTTAATATTAAATATTCAAAAACATGAACTAAAAATATATATGATCTCTATCATATTTTCTATAGGCAAGAAAATTCATGCAATCATTTTTTTCTTATGAAAACTATTACCATACTATATCAAAGTCTTTAATTGATATCGTTATTTATGTTTTTAATAGGCTAAATTAAGTGAAACAATTTTGTCAAGGTGTTATATCTTTTAACTCTACTCAATGTAACCTCTTTCATCTTGTTTTCATGGTGTTGATGTATATCTTACATATTGTCATCAAAATTTATGAGGCATTAGTCAACTCAAAATCTCAATCTATTTTATCATCTATATGATTTTGACGCATCTTTAAAACTTTGTCACCGAATCCTCATCAGCGATTATAGAAAAATTGCATAATAGATGTACAAATTTTCTATCTAACATAACTTATGTCCAAGAAATTCACTTCAATAACTTTTAGTATGAATTACACTAAAAAAGGTAAATTCCACTCAGGAAAAAATATAAATGTAAAAAAAGCAAGCAGTTTATTATATGTCATGACTTCCAAATAAAAATAGGACTTTAATCATGTATTTGGGTACTCCTACTATTTTATTAGAAATAATAGCCCTCACTACTATTTAGAAAGATTATTATGATCTTTCTAGTAGGTTAGGATCTCATTCAAATATAGTTGATCTTGAGTTTGCTTGACAAAGCAACTAGACTTAAATTAGGTAGATAACAACTTTATCAATCACAATTTATATGACTCCTAGATTCGTTAGGTGACAACTCTTTCCAAAACATATCTTATATGTTATTCCTAACCTTGCCTATAAATTTATATGATCATGAGTTTGTTCATACAAATCACACAAATTTAATTAAGTAGAATCCACTGTTATAAGACTAAATTTATTTGAGTTAAAGCGATTTTGAGTTTGCTTACTAAACTTGGTTTATTCTTATAACAATGGAAGACATCATTCATGTTCAAAACATGTACTTAATATTTTTAACGAGGGACTTAATTTTTTTTGTTTCATCAAACAGAAAATTACATATAATAATATCATATACATAAAACATGCAATTTAGCATGCATCAAATATATATATCAAACATAAAAATAAAGTATGCAACTTATGTACTCATAATCAAATTATATATACAAAACATCAAGCTTTGTTTGATTATGCAACTTATGCACTCATAATCAAATTATGTATAAAACATCAAGCTTTGTTTGATTCCAGTTATTAATCATCATAATCTAAAATAACATTTCTAACTCCTTAAATAAATTAAATTAGATTAAACTCATTGATTCCTTATTGAATTAAATTCCATTCCAAATATAAATTCAATTTGATTTGAAAATAATTTTCAAATCTAATTGGAAACTATTTCTAATTATCTAGACTTCTTTAACAAAATTTAATTCAAAACAAATTTCAATAAATTATGCCTTTTACTTATTACAATTTAGAAAAACTCCTTTTTCAAAATTATATAACTAACACATTATAATCTAATTACAAAACTATTTCTAATCCAATTAGAAACTATTATTTCTAATCTCATGAGAAATTAATTTTCCTTAATGACTTAAAAAAGCACTTTTCTTAATTTTAATGAGTCTAGTTAATTAATTTCAATCTAATTAAAACTAATTAATTCTAATTTTAGAAACTACTTTTCTAAAATTAAATTAGGAATTAATCTAATTATTAATCTTAATCATATTATGAAAATTAATTACTTTAATATTAAAAATAAGATCTCATCTTAATTAATATAATCTCATTATATTAGATTATTCTCATTGTAATTAATATAGTCTCATTATATTAATTATCTAACAGAATTAAATTATGAAAGATAAATATTTCAAATATTTGCTTGATTTTAGTTAGTGATTTAATTTATTTAATCTAACAATTAAACTCCTTAAAAAATGAAACTAAATTCCAAAGTATTCCTAATAAAATAACCCTTTGAAAATAAATTTCAAACAATTACAAAACACTTTTCTAAATTTATTAGGGATTTAAACTAATTTAAGATTGTCAGAGTAGTGCTTTAAAGGCAATCACCATTAACACTTTTGTACAAATTTTATTTTGATTAATAAAGCGAAAGGTAATTTTCATTAAATTGATGTTCATTTATTTATGAATTAATGTCGTTCTCAAATCGAATTAATGAAGTCCATGATACAAAACATAGCATGAAGGCATGATGAGATCATGATAATGAGATTTCTATCATGTGCAATTATGTTAGTATCTAAATTATCCCTAGTTATAGGATTAATAAGACAGGACATTATTAATCTAGATAGACTAGCACATGTTATACTCCTTGATTTGAACAAGTAGTTTCATAAACTGTAAGCATGACATGTTTATAGCTAACATGTGGATGCTTACTGAGAGTAGTAAGTACATCGAATGACCCGTTATGAGATTATCTAATGGAAGATCTATCAGATGTCAATGATAAATCTCATCATAGCAATAGTGTAAATATCCTCATACTTGAGGTACTCAAGAATATCTTAGATACTAATCCTGTGTTTTGACATCATTCCTTGTTGCCTCAAGATGAGGCCGCTTATAAGGTGGTGATTAGGTACAAATATTAATATTCGAAGGTAATTAGGTAGCCAATAAAGCATTCACCACTCCTAATAGAAGGAGATGATATCCGCGGCCTCTTGTCATTACTCAAGAGTCTCTGGCCAGAGCAATTTTGTGTCATGAAGAGAGTCTTCAATGACATATAAAGTAGCAAGATCTTAGGACAAGAACTAACATCACTTGGACTAGATCTAACATAGTCAGTCTAGTGGGAGTTGACATATAGCCCATACTCCGAACCAAGTGGGGTATAGAATGGTGAAGGGACGAATTGCTTCATAATTGACTATGGAAAGGTTCGTAAGTCAGATAATTAACCATCGAGAGTTCGAGCGTTAATCCACTTACATTATAATAAATTATCATCATAGAACCCTTTATGATTTGCTCTGATTAAGAGTCAACTGAATTGACCAAAATAATTGGGAACCTAAAGGTCACACGTATAAAACATCGAATGAAAAACAAAGTTTGATTTTATTCGTGCAATAGAGAGACTAAGGGTCTAAAAGAATTCTGGAAGTTGAGAGGAGTGATCTTGAGATTTATTCGTGCAATCTTATGCAATTGTTACATGAGATTAATTGCATGGATCTTGGTCTTGATCTAACTCTCACTAAAGCATCTACTTCAACTCAACTTGTTTGGTGCTCTAACCACCCATACATACTAATTTTTCTTCATCTTTGCATGCTCTCTAGAGGTTGAGGAAGGTGTTTGGTGTTTGCTACAACCTAAACAAGGAGAAGATTTAAGAAAGGAGGAGTATTTGCAAGGTACATATGAATTCATGTCTCCCTTTATGGCGGTATTAGAGCAAGTTATGCATGCATAAGGTGATCTATTGAACATGGGCAAATTATTTACTAGGCTGTAACTAGCATGCATGTTGATTTCAAAATTTTTGTATAAATTTTTAAAAAATAATTTTTCTGATTTTCTTTCACATAAATGTTTATAAGATGTTATATTATGTTTCTATTGAACGAAATTTCAATTGAATGTTAGTTGCTATTTTATTAAGAATTAACTCTAGTCTGTTCATATATTGGTTTCTGGGAATTTCTGAAAAACAAAATGTATATGTTGAGTTTGAAATTTTTGCAATAATTCTAGATTTTTTTTCTAATTTTCTTTCATAAAAATGTTTATAAGGTAATATGTTATGTTTTTGTGAGAGGAAAATTGCAATTGAATGCATTTATGAAGTTTTGGGAAATTCTGGAAATCTGATGAACATGCATGGTTGTACATTCTAGAATAATTTTATAAAAAATTATTTTTATGAATTTTATTCATTAAAATGAACACATGATGTTGCCACGTATATGAGATGCATGACACCTATTTTTGAAGTGATTGATTATTTATTCTCCATTTTACATGCATGTTGGTGGTGTTTGACAAGTGTTAGTGGACGTATGATGTGTTGGCAAATTCCACTTAGTTTATAAGGAATTCCTAGGAATTAGATTCTGAAATTTTTTATTAGACACATTTAGAATGTATATATGACTATGGAATTTTTCTAGAATTTTTCTAGAATTAATTGAACTTGATTCAATTATTAGATCAAGTCAAAGTCAACACTAGATAGCTTTTTGAAAGTTGATGGGGCTGACTTGTTTGATGACTTATGTGTATGTGTTTTAGTTATAATACCTTGAAATTATTTTTATGAGATAAGAATTTTATTATTTTGATACTAGTAGCATGCTAAGTGCATGTGTTTGAAATTAGGATTTCAGAAAATTTTCGAACATCGAATCGGTCTCTTTAATGTCTAGTAGGCTAACTCATTTATCATGATAATTTTGGCTGTCAAGATAATTTTTGACTTGTGTAGAAATTGTCTTGATAAATTTGAGATGTCTTGGGGATGTTTTAGATAATTAATTGATGTTCAAGAATTTTGGAAACACTAGGGATTAAAGTATTTTATTTGGACATCAGAATGATTAAATTTTAGGGTTCCTAGTCGAATCATATTCATAATTCGAATTAACCGAGACTAACACTAATACTCGATTTGGTTTAAGAGTTAAATCAAATCATGAACTTTAGATGCATAATCAAGGCATAACCTAAATTAAACCTCCTTTATATGATACATGCATTAGATGCATTTTAAGGGTGGTTATGGACATAGGCTCAATTTAGTTGAGTTGTCCATAATCTGAATATATATATCATCATCATCATCACACCCAATATGAAGTCCCACAATAAAACGGGGTCTGGAAAGGTCTGATAGTATGCAGCCTTACCCTTACATTGTAGAGAAGTTGTTTCTGATAATCTGAATATAATATGTGATATATATATAATATCATCCAAGTATTCATGAGAACTAAAAATAAATCCCAAGCAAAATATTATGACTTATGCCTTCCATTAATATGGCAAGAACTAGAATTCTTTTAGTGTTGGGTTGTTGGGCAACCAAGCCTGCACTACACGAATATGTTCAAACCATGAAAATTTGATTTACATATTAATGGGTTAGTCCTAATTGGAAGGGTTGATTTGTTGGGCAAACCTAAGGTCAATATGGATAGAGGTGGAGTTGGGTAGTATACATAGGATGTATATGTATTAAGAGTTGATAATGAGTGTGCTAAATCAATAGTTGATGACACAAGTCGATAGTTGCATAACTGAATGCAATTGGTATGAATGATACCTACCGATTGACCTAAGGTAGCTTGTTGGGCAAACCCAAGGTCATTTTTAGTGATATTGGATATCGACCCATTAGGAGAATTATAATTTTTCTCAGATTCGTAGTGAGGGCTATGAATTTGGATAAAATAGTGGTACCTATAATGTGTGTGATTAAAGTCCTTATTGATATGCATTTATGTACATTCTAACGCTTTCTCTCATTCTTCTAGGTTATTGAATCGCTGCGATGTCTTTATCCAGTGTGAACTTACGCTCTCTACTTGACTCCAACAAACTCATGGGACTACCTTTCCTAGATTGGCTACAGAATTTGAGAATTGTTCTTAAATCTGAGAAACTAGGATATGTCCTAGATGAGCCACTTCCCAATCCCCCTACTGCCGATGCTTTTGATGAGGATTAGAAAGCTTACAAGAAGCTACTAGATGATAGTAAGCTAGTTAGCTAATATTATGCTGGCCTCTATGTCACCAAAACTGCAAAAGCAACATGAAGCTATGGATGCTCATACTATAGTCTACCATCTAAGGGAACTATTTAAAGAGCAAGCTCAGTCTGAACTGTTTAATAAGTAAGCTTGGTCTAAAAGGTTTGAGAGGTTAGCTAGTTTGGGTTTCATAATGGATCATAAATTAAGTATAGACTTACTTTTAAATGGTTTAACTGATAGTTATTCATAGTTTGTGCTTAACTATCGGATGAACCAAATATCTACTTCGATACCTGAGATGATTAATCTACTCAAAACAGTTGAGCAAACTGTCAAGAAGGACAGTAAGGCTATGATGCTTGTGGACTTTACTTCTGGTTCTTGCAAGAGGAACCAAAAGAAGAAGAAGAAATCTAAGAAGCTAGTGGAAGGTGTAGCCAAGAAGAAGAAAAAAGGCAATGCAAATATGCTTTCATTACAACATGGAAAGGCATTGGAAGAGGAATTGTAAAGCCTATTTGGAGTCCCTGAATCAGAAGAAGGCATTATATGCTCCATCGTCAACCTCAAATATGTTATTTGTCATTGAGGTTAATATTATTTTTTATCATAACATTTGGGTATTAGATACTAGATGTGGTTCACACATATGTGTTGATATGCAGCGTCTTAGAGATAATAGACTACTCAAGAAAGGAGGGATGGATCTACGTGTGGGAAATGGAGAAAAAGTTGATGCATTAGCTGTAGGAACCTATGTTTTGTATCTTCCTATTGGGCTAGAGTTAATTTTGGATAATTGCTATTATGTACCCAATATGATAAAGAACATTATATTTGTTTCATGACTTAATAAAACTGGATTTCATTTAACTTTTTAAGCAATGGTTGTTTAATTAAGTTGAATGAATGTTGTATGGTACTGCTACATTGTAAAATGGTATTTACATATTAGATTTGTGCAATCTAATTTTAAATATCAATGACAATAAAAGACAAAAAAGGATAACTTAAAATCATGTTACTTATTGCATGGCTAAGCTACACAGGAGTGGTATCATAGGGTTATTTGATTATGAATCATATGATATATGTGAATCTTGCTTGTTAGGCAAGATGACTAATTACCTTTTAAAGGAAAGGGTGAACATACAAATGGGTTATTAGACCAAATTCATTATGATGTATATGGTTTGATGCCCATTCATGCCAAAGGTTTTTTTTATGTACTTCATTATCTTTATCAATCATTATTCACGATATGGGAATGTGTATCCAATAAGATACAAGTTTGAAGCATTTGAAATGTTCAAACAATTTAGATAAGAAGTAGAGAAATAACTCACTAAAAGTGTTAAGATACTTTCATTAGATTGAGGTGGTGAATACTTAAACAAGGAGTTTCTAAGTTATCTCAGGGATAATGGAATTATATCCTAATGGACTCCACCTTATATACCACAGCATAATGGTGTGTCTGAAAAAGAAATCGAACCTTGTTGGACACCATTCCTTGTTACCTCAAGATGAGGTCGCTCATAGGGTGCTGATTGGGTATACTTATTGGTATTTGAAGGTAATTGGGTAGCCAACAAAGGATTCACCGCTTCTGATAGAAAGAGATATTACCCACATCCTTTTGTCGTAGTCATTGATCGGAAGTCTCTAGCTAGAGCAATCATGTGTCATAAAGAGTCCTCAATGACACATAGAGTAATGAGATCCCCAGGACAAGAGCTATCATCACTTGGACTAGATCTGACATGGTCAGTCTAGTGGGAGTTGACACATAGCCCATACTTTGAACCAAACGGGGTATAAAATGGTGAAGGGATGAATTACATAGTAATTGACTACAAAAAGGTTCATAAGTTGGATAATTAACTATCGAAGAGTTCGAGCATTAATACACTTACATTTCGTTAAATCGGCATGATGAAACCTTTCATGATTTTATCAGATTAAGAGTTAATTCAAGTGACTAAAATAACTAGGAACCTAAGGATGACATGCTTAAAAATTGGGTTGAAAAACAAAGTGTGCATGGTTGTCAATTAAGCACGCCATGATGACCGACTTAATGATAGGTGGTACATAAGTGGTTTCTTCACTTATATACACATGAATGTTTAGCCATAAAACACACTCAATAGAGAGACTAAGTGTAGTAGCTAGTTTTCCATACTAAGGGTTAGAGCCTTAGATTATTGCATACGAGTCATATCATTTTAAAATTTATGAAATGTATTTCATTCACATGCATATCATTAGCATACACACATGAGTTATGATTTCGTACATATTGCAAAGATAGTATATGCACTCAATTGACATATTGCGGGGTATGGAAGGTTTAAAATGATCATGATGTGAATTGTGTATGGTTTTTGTCTTAAATTTTGTTTTCATTGGTTACAAGAAGTAAATTTAGAATTAATTGTACAATTGGAAAAATAATGCATGAATTGGATACTTTTATGCCTTGTTCTTGATGTATAAAAACTGTAGGATATTGATTATTGTATGGATGAATTAGATTGAAATTTGATGTACAATGAAGTTGAATTAATGCTAAAAAAAAGATGCTAGTGTAGTGTTTTTGAAGTGGGAAAGAGATAGGATTACATGAATGATAGTGAATGAAAGTTTTTGTTTTGGTTTCTGATACATAAAAAATTAGGATGACTAAGCCTATAAATTGAGTGACATTTGGCATAGATAATTGATGACATTTGGCGTAGGTAATTAATTGGCAAATGGCAGCAATGATTGAGTAATAAATGGACTAGTAACTAGGTGACATTTGGCAGCTTATGGAGGGGATAATTGACTTACATGCTTAGGGACACATGTCAATGTAACACGGTGACATCTAGCATCTAAGGAGTTATGTTTCTGCAGGAGTAGTTTCGGCTTTGTTCATTCTTCTTCTCTTTTCATCTCTCATGACTGAAACTTGCTTCTATCTCCCATTCCTATGTTTTGCTTGAGCTATGCTAAATTACCACACCAAATACAAGCTTTTACCCTTCACAAGATAGCTAAAGAACTAGTTTATTGTTTCCTTTTATCATAGCTGAAAACCATCCAATTTCCACCTTGGATTTTTGATATTCTTGCATGCATGGAGGGCTAGGTCAACTTGATGAATTGAGGTGGAACTTGAGCTAGACAAGTAAGTAAAGTATTGATCTTTATGGCATGTTATAATAGAAAGATTATGATGATTGAATTGGGATAGATTGTATATGATGTTGATGTTGAAGATGTGCTGGAAAATGGAGAATGAGTGGGTTATGTTCTATTTTTGCATGTACGAAAACAATCGTTTATGGACTTTTGTATGGATGATTTAAGTAGGGATTGGAAGTATAATTGATGAGGAAATCATGACAAAGATTGGCGTTATTAAGGTGTTTTCAAATATGGAAAATTAGAGTTATAGGTGTGTTTATAAAAAAATAACTGTGAATGACATAAGTGATGTGCTGGAAAAATGGAGAATGAATGGCTACGTTATTATTCTATTTTTGCATGTTCAAAAATAGTAGTTTATAGGCTATTGTATGGATGATTTAAGTTGGGATTTGAAGTATAATTGATGAGAAATTCATGCTAAAGATAAGTTTTATTAAGGTGTTTTCAAATATGGAAAATTTGAGCTGTAGGTGTGTTTGTAAAAAAATGATTATTAATGACATAAGTGAGTAGAATTTTGTAAGCCTAAGGATAACCAATATGGAAGTTAAATTAACTTGAAATGAAGTAACCTTAAAGTACATGAAATCTGGAAATTTTCAGGTGTTAGTTCCTGGACCCCGAACTTTTATTAGAAGATTAGAATTGGTAAACGGGAAATTTTGGTGATTCGTCCTGAGTAAAGAACAAATGATGAAAATTCTTGAACCAAGAAATGATAGGCAAGGGTAAA
>JANVCQ010000004.1:23830250-23842923 GCA_025531925.1 Erythroxylum plowmanianum
CAATTAATATCAATTTGAACAATTTTACTAGCAAATTGCATAAAACATAAGCTCATCGTAAGAGACTAATTTAAACAAAAAAATCATTAATTAAGAGTCAAAATGTGCATTAACAATCATGAAAGTGTAGCCAATTAATAAGATAAACTTGGGCTCAATCAATAAGTTATTATTTTATGATGTTTAGATGAAATTTGAATTTAAAAAATTAAAATGAAGGATTTATCAATAATATTGTGTTTTACATCACTATATATTCTATAATGACTCCAAACTACTTGTATATATTATCTCAATTTTTCGTAACTTATAATGAGTTTAGCAAATCTAAATTTTCATTTGGAAATTAGTTTATCATGTTAGAAACTTATAGTAAGATGAAAAAGTAAACTTAGTTTAATATGAATGAGTTGTAAGTTATTACTATAAACTTTTTTTTGGTATTGAACTTGATTAGTATGATATAAGTGTTATATAAATTGTTTGCTTAAGTTTTCTAGATGTGAAAAAGTTATTAGGAATGAGAGTTGAGATATTTATGATGTTTTTAATCAAATTTGGGAATTGTACATGTACATATAAAATGATAATTTATATTAAATAATATGTGAAGTTGTTTAAGGATTTTATGTAGAATAAGATATTATAAAGCTGTTGATGATGTGCTAATATCCTATATGAAGATTTTTTTAATGTTGATTGGTGATAGAAACATACTATATCTATTTGTTGAAAAAGTCAAAAGTTGAGCTAGTCAATATATGGAACATAACAAATAAAAAATCACGAGTCTATAAAGGCCCTCATATTTACTATAATGTATTTGAGATTGGGTACAACACATGTATAAGCCCATGTTAAGATCTAAGGAGCCACATCCAAGTGAAAGGTTTATTCAAGGGCCCTTAAACAAACTTAAGAAAGTAACTAGCAACTCAAAATT
This sequence comes from Erythroxylum plowmanianum, assembly GCA_025531925.1. NCBI lineage: Eukaryota > Viridiplantae > Streptophyta > Magnoliopsida > Malpighiales > Erythroxylaceae > Erythroxylum > Erythroxylum plowmanianum. The sequence goes on from JANVCQ010000004.1 coordinate 23,831,194, forward strand.
TAAATATATTTTGAATTCTTGTTCATACCTAAAACTTGTAGGCTTGGTTTAAGTTTCAAAGTCTAAACACTAGGATTAAAGCCAATGTTCTTTTTCATTTCATTCTCCCATACACCGATAATAAAAGTTAACAACACATAATAAATCTATAATTATCAATTATAGTCATTTACGGGAATTATACATAGGAAAGACATATCTCGTAAACATTGAGAAAATTATTAATGGATTCTATAAATAAAATATAAAACTAACTAAAAAAATTGCATTAATAGATACTCTAAAAAATTATGCATCCCTAAACTAGAGGCCCCTAACTACTTTAGATAACCTAAAATAAGACAGATGGATGTAAGTAGATGTTGTTCTATACAACTTAGCTAAAGAAGTGCATAAATAAACCAGGTAAGTCTATAACCTAAACACTCTACTAAACTAATCCCTTAATCATTACCGCCAAGGTAAAATGGAGATGGAATTTATACATAAAGATAAGGTCATTTCGTGCATACAATTATTGATGAGATGCCTCCTCTAAAAACTCAAATAACCATTTCTAAAAACCTATAATTGAACTTCAATTAAGATAGATTTCAAAGTGAGATTTAGGGATGATAAGTGTAAATTGCATCGTGTTTTAGGACATATTTTGCGATGTGTTTTGTTGTTAGATCAATCGTTTAGTATGTATTTAGGTTATAATTGTGTTAATTTGTTAATTATTTATGTTTTAAGTGTTTTATGGGTTAGTACAAGTCTTTGATTTTAAATATTGTATTTTGAGGTACCTTGATATGCTTGCTAGTATTTTAAGGTCAACATCAAAGAATGGAGAAGTTTCAGAGATATCTAGGTCGAAATTATGGCCGCCACGATCATGACAGAAGCATTAGAGTTAGGCCACAATCGTGGCCTGCATGCCACGATCATGATAGAAGCACAAAGAGTAGCACGCAATCGTGACCTCTTGACAGAAAGCTCATATGTGGCCCATAATTGTGGCTTGCATTGGGCAGACATGCAGACACTTAAAAACATCAAGTTTTGAGGATTTTTTAGATCTTTCAGACCCAAAAAACTTAGGGCTACTCAGAATATAAAAGGATATTTAAAGAACAAGAAAAAGAGGCAGAAAAAGAGCTTTTAGCATCAGCCACCTTGAGAAACCCTAGAGAGAAATCATTAAGAGATAGAGGAAGAGAAAACGAAAGAGAGAAGATGAGAAGAAGCTGACTCGACATACTTTCCAGATTAGGAGTTTCCCGACGACCTCCCATCATCCGTTCAAATTGTGCTTCCTATTTAATTTCAGTTTTAGTATTGTATGGAATTGGAATAAATAGTTGATGATATGATCTAGAATGTTGATGATGTTCTAAACTCACCTTCAGAATTTTACTTTTGAATTAATTAAATATGATTGTTTATGTGTTTATTGGATTTGTTGTGATTTAATTCTACGATTGCATAATTCGATAATAAAATGAGGGGGTGAATTGAATAAAAACGATTAAATTAGGCTAATGAGAGTTAGGTGATTTAATAGAAATTAGAATTAAATCAAATTGGTAAATTGCGTGAAGAGACATCTTGCGTAGGATTCCAATAGTTTATTAGAAAACTTCAGAATTAATTAAGGTTTTGGATAGGTTGTAAATTGAGAGATTGCAACATCCATAATCTGATTAGGGTTTATGATTTTAGGTTAATGGTTCTAACTTGAGAGAGAGTAATCAAACCTAGGATCATCTAAAGCCAATAATCCAGTAATTTATAAGCAATTCAGTTATTATTAAGGATAAGTAAAATTCCTTTCTCTCAATTGGTAATTTCCTTAGGTTAATTCTTGGGTATGTTGCAACTGTTTAGTAATTAGTATTTCTGTGATTGATTCTTAATTTAATTTTATTGACTGAATTGAATTTCCATTTTAATTAGTTACATCTTGAATTTTGTGTATTTGTTTCTGGCCTTAGATTTTAGGATTAGATTATCCCTCCTCGTGGGATCGACACCTTAGGTATTACGCTAATGAACCATGCACATACAAATTATCGAGATTTATTTATCATCTAGCATATCACTCTCGTAGCGCATATGCCTGATCATATCCAGGGATAGTCAAGAATATACTCTACGGAAATGGTACGTTGGAACAATCACATTAGTACAGTTTGAGGCATCAATATAACTTAATCATACCTAATACTGATTTCCTTCACAATCATAATAAGTCATATATATGATTAGCATTCTAAATTCAAGTAGACCATACACAACAATTTTGAACTCAATCCCAGTAAATCATACAGTACAAAAATTACACACTAGACACAATGTGTGTCACAACATGGAAAGCTATTACAAAAGACATCTGTCTAGACTTTGTAGGTATCAGCTGACCAGACCTTTGAGCCATTATCGTCCCAGAAATAATAGTACTAGAATTCTATTAGATCACTTTATACGTTAGATCTCCCTTGAACATGGAAATCAACATTCCATATTTGATGAGTTTGTAAACTCAGTGAGTGAACCATCATCGATGCGCTCACTCAAGTCAAAATATAAAGACAATTATATAACCCAATTCACCAAGTATAACACATTATCAAACATTGAATATCACATCACATTATATCATATGTTAATAAGTACAACATATATTCAATTATTTCATATCATTATTTCAAAACAATCCAATAAATTATCTCAACGATTCATATAATACATATAAAGTTGTATATGCAAATGCACATGTGACTCTATTCTTATTCTACCTTGTTGTGACCGAGTGCCTATCAACTCAATTTACTATCTCGTATTTATTGTGGATATTGGGCTCATTGTTATTTGAGCCTGTGGCTCTTTGTGCACAATCTTACGCTTTAAGCTCTTTTCCACACATTAGCTACTCCGGTCACAACTCCTTTATCTGATCATGCATTTCAATGTAATGAGTTGCATCAATTCACATATCATGCTTTCAGTACTTTGCATTTAATGTGCTTATGTCATTTATCAAATCCTTCGGGTATAAGTCCAACATTCATCATTCAGTTGTTCACACATTCCATAATACACATGCAATTCAAACGGAAGCATATATAATTGAATTTACACATCCAGATTATCTCACAATACGCCCAGAACAGCTATTGCCTTAATGATTCAACAATGTCTAGATATTGGGGATCAACTTGTATGTCTATAGTCAAGCAATACACACATAGTTCACAATCACTAATTTGTTCAATCATATGAATATACAATCATGCACATGTATATGTGTTATGTTCAATGCATGCTCAATTGACCTTTCTGGGTATTTATTCTTAATCACAAATCTTGACCATCCAATTGTTATAGCTTATATATTACCACTTTGCATTCAGGTTTATACCTTGAGTAAGTTTGATTACTCTAAATTCATTAATCATACATTCATAAACCTTTTCTAGCAATATACATTCAAACAATTTCCCAATTCTCATTCATTCATACCTAATACACCTTACTTATATCCATTGGATCATATTTGCATTCATAAGAACACCTTTATTCCTTTAACAACTCATAATTTCCATATTTAAATACATTGATATCAAGACAATCCATTCGTTAAATAATGACATCAATTAACAACGTAAACTTATTTAACCCTTAACCAATTAATTCAGCAACAATATAGGTTCATTTCAAGCCTTAATTAAGTCTAAATACACCAATGTAGAGTGGCTTATCCTTATTTGGTTCAACAAATTCACAAATCTGAAATTATCATTTCAAAGCTTTGGCCACAATTGTGGGGGACCTAAGATAGTGGGATGAGTGCCTTAATTGTGCACTATCCAATTTCCCTTAATTCTCCATGAATTTCATGTACTTAGGATCATCATTAACAATTTAATTTTTTCAGAATTCATACTCAGAAAAACTACTTCAATTCATGTTAATATAGCTTACATCTTGGTTACATTAAAACTCTCTAAATTCTATTCATTTATGTTACTAACAATCTTTCTTATACATACTAAGATCCCCAAGTTTTTCCATATTCAAAAGAGAACTCTTTCATATCAAATTCAAAACACCTTTATAACAGTCCATTAATTATACCTCAATCATTCCTTAATTATACCTCAATTCCTCATCAATTTCATCTCTTCCAGCTTAAAATCATTCATTTAACAACTTATAAACTATTGTTTTTCATACAAGCTAAACAGAAAAGAAACTACCATGCATGCATCATTTTCCTAGCACACATTTAATACTAATGCTTCAATCAATCAATCCCCAATTTAGTCATCATCAAGTTCTATTATTTTATATCACAAGAGATCAATATTTTATCTTTTTGATCAGCTAAAATACTCCTTATACATGTAAACATAATTCCAAGAACAAGATAGGGGTAGAATGATTTCGATAATAAGAAGACAATAGAATATTGGAGTGACAAAGTGTAGAATTTAGCAAAAAACTCAAGGTTGTGTATGTATGTTAGTAATGAGAGAAGAAAGAAGAAAATAACATATAGCAAAAACAAGAGAGAAGATAGCCATCCATGTGTGTGGGCTGTGGGGTGTAAGTGTGTGGTGAGGGTTGAGACACTTGTCAAATAAAGGACCATGCTATATGTCCTCTTCTTAAACTACCAAATGTCACTTAAATACCTAGTCCATTTATCACTTAGTTTCTTAAGCCATTTGTCACTTAATTCCACTGCCACGTGTCACTATTTCATAAGCCTAGTCAACCTAATTTCTCATATGTTAACTTGTCCTGCCATTTAACATTTTTCCTAGACTAAATGCATATTTTAATTCATCACTTTTCAAATTGTAACAACTAACTCCAAATTATTAATTGTAATTCATCAAACCAAAATTCAAGGCATAAATTATACACAATCATATCATAACCATTTAAAATCTTTCAATATGTCAATTGAGTGCACATACAATCTTTGCAATGTTTTCCGTTATATATGCTCATGTTATGTATGTGAATGAAATGAACCTTATTAATTCTAAAATTATGTGACTCAAAAGTCTAACATTTTAACCCTCAGTAAGTTTGGGAAATTGGCTATTATAATTCTTCCTTTTAAAGAATTTCATCCTCGAAATTCTTAACTGATTGACTAAATAGATGGGGGTACTGTTTCCTCACGTATTCCTCAGTCTCCCAAGTATCTTCTTCTCTTGAATGATTCCTCCGAAGGACTTTAACCAAAGGAATTACACGATTTCTCAATAGTTTTGTCTGGTATCCAACTATTTTCATTGGTTCCTCAACATAACCCAAATTTGTTGCAATCTTAACCTCCTGTGTCAGTAATACATGTGTTGGATCTAATTGATATCTCCTAAGCATATTAACATGAAACATATTGTGAATCTAAGATATCTCTGGCAGTAATGCTAATTTATAAGCTAATGGTCCTACTCTATCAGTAATCTTATAAGGACCAATGTATCTAGGGCTCAACTTTCCCTTTTTACCAAACCTTAGCACTCTTTGTCAAGGCAACACTCTCAAAAACACCTTATCTCCCACTTGATACTCCATATCCCTTCAGTGCTAATCTATATAACTCTTTTGCCTATCTTGAGCTGCCTTATTCCTACTATAGATCAATTTTATCTTATCAACGGTATCTCGAACCAACTTTGGGATGTCAATAATTGTTAGGCCCTCTTCATCCCAATACAAAGGTGTCATATGGAGCCATGCCACTACTATATTGATAATGATTATTGTATGCAAATTCAATGAGAGCTACATATTCATCCCATGCTCCTTAAAACTTCAAAACACAAGCTGTAAGTATATCCTCAATAGTATGAATAGTCCTTTCACTCTGTACGTTTGTCTGAGGATGAAATGTTATACTAAAGTTTAAATTTATGCCCATTGCAGTGAATCTAGAATCCTGGTCTGATACAATAGACACTAGGAATCTATGCAACCTCTCTGTCTCATTTACTTACCTTTGAGCTAACTGATCCAATGTGTTACTTTCTCCCATAGGTAAGAAATGAGTTGATTTTGTTAATCTATCAATAATGACCCATATAGCATCATGTTATCTTGGAGTTCTTAGTAAACCCATAATAAAATCCATTATAATTCTCTCCCATTTCCACTTTAGAATAGGTAATGACTGTAATTTCCCAACTAGAGCCTACTGCTCTAGCTTAATCTATTGGCATGTCAAACATCTCGCAACATACTCAGCCACCTACCTCTCCATTCCTGGCTACCAGAAATGCTGTTTTAGAGTATTGTACATCTTGGCAGTACCAGGATGTATAGTATAGGCTGCTATGTGTGCTTCCTCCTTAATTTCTTCTCTTAGATCATCAACATCCGGTACACATAATCTCTGCTTTAACCATAATGTACCATTTCTCAACTCAAACTTAGAACTCAAATTCTATTTTAACTTCTTTACATTCTTCACCAATTTTGAGTCTTTGCTTTAAGCTTTCATGATCCTTTTATGCAATACTATTCTAAGCTTCAATGTAGCTAACAATGTTTCATTCTTCCCCAATCTTCGCTTAACATTCAGGGCTCTCAGTTGAACTAGGTTTGGTAATCTTGATGTTTGAATTTGTGCCAGATTGTTATTAGATTTCGTACTTAATGCATCAGCCACAAAATTATCTTTACCTGGATTGTATTCAATTGTGCAATCATAATCTTTAAGCAACTCAATTCACTTTCTTTGTCTCATGTTCAGTTCTTTTTGACTCAACAAGTATCTCAAACTTCTATGATTTGTAAATATCTGAAACTTTTCAACATATAAATAATGTCTACAAATTTTTAAAGAAAACACTACTGTAACAAGTTCTAAATCATGAACTGGGTAATTGAACTCATAAGACCTTAACTGTCTCGAAACATAAGCAATCATTTTACCATACTGCATCAAAACACATCGTAATCCCTGGTGTGAAGCATCACTATATACAATATATCCTCTAGATCCAGATGGTATAACTAAGATCAGTGTTGTAGTTATTTAATGTTTTAATTCCTCAAAGCTCCTTTGATACTCATCAGTCCATCAAAACGGTACATTCTTTCTCATAAGCTTTGTCAAAGGGGCTGAGTTCAATGAAAACCCCTCGACAAGCCTTTTGTAATAACCTGTTAACCCAAGAAAACTCCAAATCTTAGACAGATTTCTAAGTGCTTCCCACTTCATCACTACCTCAACTTTCTTTGGGTCTACCTATATTCCCTGTCCAGATATTATATGTTTAAGAACACCACTTGATCAAGCCAAAATTCACACTTACTGAACTTGGCATGCAATTGTTCTCTCTTATTATTTGTAAGACCAACTTCAAATGCTTAGATTATTCCTCTCTACTCCTCGAGTGCACCAAAATATCATCTATGAATAAATTATTAAATGACCTAAGTAATGTTGGAATACTTTATTCATCAATGCAATAAAGGCCACAGAAGCATTCGTCAATCCAAAAGGCATCACCAAAAACTCTAAGTGTACATATCTAGTTCTGAATGCACTCTTTGGTACATTAACTTTTGCTATTTTTAATTGATAATACCCTGACCTCAAATCTAGTTTAGTAAACACTTGAGCTCCTTATAAATGATTGAGTAAATCATCTATTTTGGATAAGGGATACTTGTTCTTCACCATCACCTGATTCAATTGGCTATAATCAATGCGTAATCTTAAGGTTCCATCCTTTTTCTTTACAAACAAAACTAGAGCTCCTTAAGGTAATACACTGGGTTTGATAAAACCCTTATTCAACAACTCTTGCAATTGGGTCTTAAGTTTCTTAAGTTCCAAAGGTGCCATCCTATATGGAGGAATAGATATAGGAGCAGTATCTGGAACTATGTCAACAGTGAGCCCCATTTCCTTATCTGGGGGTAATCTTGGTAATTTAGTAGGAAATACATCTAGGAAATCCTAAAAAACAGGAATATCCTATACTTTCTGCTTAATTCGGGCATCGGTCAATAGGCTAAATAAGCCTCACATCAACTTCAAATTAGCCTAAAGGCACTCATTAAGAATCAATTTAGCTGGCACTACTTGACTAACACCTCGAAATATAACCCTTGGTCGATTAGGAGATTTTAGAATAACTTCTGTAGTATAACAATTCATCATAGCCTATAAGCAGTAAGCTAAGCCATACCCAAAATGAGGTCTATCTCTTTTAATTGTAGTACTATCAAATTGACTTTCAACTCCACCTAATCAACCTGAATCATGCATCCTTTACACAATTCTCCATTCACTGTAGTACTACCTACTGTTGTACTTACCTCTAAGACACATTTCAATATCTCTCTCTCACAATGCAGTTTAGATGCCATATATGGTGTGATAAATGAATGCATAGATCTTGGATCTAACAATGCAAATGCGTCAAAATTAAAGATATATAACGTACCTATAACAACATCTGGAGAATTCTGTGCCTCCTGTCTCGTAATACCAAAGATTCTAGCCTGGGGATGCGGTTGGTTACTCCGTACCTTAGTCTTAGCACTAAGACCTACTGAACTAGTTTTACCCCTACCTCTTCCTCTTTGTCCTGCTCTACTGGCTCTACTCTGCTAAACAATCATTTTAGTCACTGATCCTCCTTTCACTCCAGACTGTGTTCCCAATATTGCGGGACATTCTCTAATCTGATGTTAAAACGAGCCATAACATAAGCAAGTTCCAGATATCTTCCAACATTTTCCACCATTTTTCTTTCCACAATGCTCACAACTAGGCATCTGTTGTGTTTGCCTTCCATATGTTTGTCCTCCAGACACCTGACCTTTACCACTACCAACATGAACAAAACTGCCTTTTGGTCTAAATCATGACTGCCTCGATCTAGTCTGTAATCATGATGATCTATTCTATGTTTACTAAATCTTTTGTCAGAGTTAACTTAAAACTCACCATGCCTCTTAGTTCTGAACTCCTATCTATACTCTCCTTGTTCATCCTTCAATAACTACTCAATCCGAATAGAAGCAGCCCTTAACTCAGTGAAACTATTCAAATTAGTAATAGTCAACCTTGTCCTGATTTCCATATTCAATCCATCCTCAAACCACCTACACTTATCTTCCTTATTCAGAATCAGAGTAGTAACATAGCTCATTAATTCATTAAACCACACATCATATTCAGTTATAGTGAGATTTCCCTGTTTCAGATTGAGAAACTCTTTCATCTTCCTAACAAATAGATCTTTGGCATATAATTCTCCTTAAAAACCTTTAAGAAGTCTTCCCATGTCAGTCTACAAAGTAGGGCAAAACTAACCATTCATCGGACTCGCATTCCTTCTAATCAAACACCCTATCCATTCTTTCTAGCCAACCTTGGAAGGGCCTGTACTTCTATAAAAATCTACAGCCCCCTGTTTCTTAAGTTTATCATACCTTCTTTCTCTCCTCTCAGGAATTCTCTGAGGCATTTTGTTAGACTGGGGTATTGGGGACTCTCTATTGGCTCCTATAAACTCAAGGTCAGCTAATTCTATGACTCAATCCCCTATCGCAAATGACTTGTAATAAATAATAATTGTGATCACTTTACAAGTCTCCCACTAGTTGTCATATTTAAATGCTTATATATGTATTCCTAAGGATGTTAAACCATGCTCTGATACCAAAACTTGTAACATACCACTCTTATAGTGCATATGCCCGATCATATCCATGGATAATTGAGAATATACTCTACAGAAATGGTACGTTAGAATAGTCACTTTAATACAATCTAAGGCATCAATATAACTTAAGCATTCCAAAAACTGATTTCCTTCACAATCATAGTAAGTCACATATGTCATTACCATTCCAAATTCAAGTAAAATAAACACAACAACTTTGAACTCAATCTTAGTGCATCATACAGTACAAAAATTACACACTAGAAACAATGCGTGTCACAACATGGAATGCTATTACAAAAGACATCAGTTGACTAGACATTTGAGCCATTCTTGTCCCTGAAATAAACGTACTAGAATTCTATTAGATCGCTTTAGAAGCTAGATTCCCTTGAACCTAGAAATCAACATTGCAATTTTGATTAGTTTGCGAACTTAGTGAGTGAACCATCATCAATGTGCTCACTCAAGTCAAAACATAAGGACAACTATATAACCCAATTCACCAAGTATAACATATTATCAAGCATTGAATATCGCATCACATTATATCATATGTGAACAAGTACAACATGTATTCAATTATTTCATGTCACTATTTCAAAATAATACAATAAATCATCTCAATCATTCACATAATACATGTAAAATTGTATATGCAAATGTACTATTGGACACCAAACGTTTCGTAAAAGATTAGAACTATTGAATGAGAAATTTTGGTGATTAGTCACAAGTAAAGAACAAATGAATGAAAGTTCTTGAACCAAGAATTTATAGACAAGAGTAAAGTAGGGAATGAGAGATGTGGATAGATTTATGATTTGCTATGGTGTTTTGGTGGATAAGAGATTTTTGAAATAGAAGGAATTAAGGTGAAAGTTAGCAGAAAAATGAAAGCAATATTTGTGTAGTAAATTGATGAAGAATAGGTATATATGTGTATGTTCTGTCATTGGTGTTCATGATTAGTCATGGATTATAAATTTTTCTTTATGGAGGACATTGATTTGAAATGAAGTTAAGAATGAAGAGAAAATATAGTAGAAAAAGGTGATCTTGGTATGAGTTGTGTTAAGGAAAGATTTTGAAACAAATTGGTAGTTGATCTGGAAAATATTCACTGAGTATGTTTTAGTCTTTTAGCCATCCAAATGAGATGATTCTTGATTTGGAATAAACTAGAGATATATGGCTACATTTCTTATGAAGACATCGAACTTAAATTCTGCCTCTAAGAATCTCAAACTTTGTCATGAAGATGAGAATGGAGTGCAGTACATTGGAAGATGAATGTAAAATTCATGTTTCGAAGTCAGGGGAAATTCTGGATTGATCTAGATAGATTTTGACAAAATTACCTTCATAAGAGTTGTAGATCTTTCTTTTATATTTCCAACGATATATAGTATGGAATTTTTGGACATTTTAGTCGAGAGTTATGACCCTTATAAGTGGAGATGTTTTGGAGAGTATAGATAGTGATTTAGAACTTTGGGGATGTAAGGAAAACGCAGTTGAAACATCTTCTTATGCACGGTGGATCATCTTAGTTTGTATCGTCTTAGTTTGACCTCTGTATCATCTTAGTTTGAGTATCGTCTTAGTTTGACTTCCGTATCGTCTTAGTTTGACTTCTTTATCATCTTAGTTTGACCTCTGTATCATCTTAGTTTGACTTCTGTATCGTCTTAGTTTGACCTCTCTATCGTCTTAGTTTGACTTCTGTATCATCTTAGTTTGACCTTAGTATTGTCTTAGTTTGATTTCTGTATCGTCTTAGTTTTATCGTCTTAGTTTGACCTTCTGCATCGTCTTAGTTTGTATTGTCATCTTCTGTTCCATTTTTGATCCTTAAAAATGTGGAATTTGTCTTTAAGATCTTCATGAAAGTTGTAGATATTAAAGTCTAATTTCTAATGGTCTAAAAACGAAGTCAATCCGACACTTGGAGTGAGAGTTACAGTAATTGCGCCAAGGCATGTACAATATGAGTAAAGACATGAACATGTTAGATTCTTTTGGCCATAACTTTTTCTCTAGA
>JANVCQ010000004.1:23945601-23956936 GCA_025531925.1 Erythroxylum plowmanianum
AAAAATGGGCAGCCACCTTGCTTTGGCTTTTAGAGCATGTTAGAGTAGGAATTTGAGGGAGAGGTATTTCTTAAAGTTTGTAGAGCTTGTCAAGATCTTTAAAACGGTATAAAATGGATTAATTTTCGACTTAGGATGAAAAAGTTATGGGCGTTTGAAAATTTCTGATTACTATTCTTTTGGTCATTTCCACTATTCATTTGGTCATTTTTGCTATTCATATGGTTATTAGCTAGACAATACCTTTAATCAAGTTTCTACTTCTTTTAATGATTGAAATGACTTTTGTTTTCTTCATGAACGTTGTAAAACATCTGTTTATCTTTCCGAAGGTAAAATAGGACATTTTTCGCTTTTAATATCAAAAGATATGAATTTTCAAACTTGTGGCATGGTGTAGGCGAATTTGAGTTGGGCTAAAATTTGAAAACCATTTATGACCTTCTTAACGGATGTATGTGTTAAATCCTTCTGGAAGTTATAGAATTTTCGTTTATGTTTCGATTAACATTAACTCTTCGAAATTCGGATTTGGGGTGAAAGGTTATAAAAATGTAAAATAAATTGGTTTTAAAGCAAATATAATACCTTTTCTTATTTTCTTTGTTTTTCTCCATTTGACCTCCGATTTGCACGAAATTTGAAGCATTGATTAACTAGTATTTTTTTTTCTATCCCTTTTTGGTAAAATGAGAGTGTTGGGTCTTCGTTGTACTTTATGGCCGATGTGTGTCAGTTTTGTGCGAAATTGCGTTTTTGTGAGATATAAAGATCCGATTGAGGCGTTTTCTATTTTCATTTGACCTAGAAATATGGAAATTTCGTATTAGCCTAGGAATCAGCTTTAGTTATGAGCCCTAAGTAGGTTAATTTTTATTAGAGGATAATTAGCGTCAAATTATCAAGTTTATTCGGATGAAGTGAACTTAAGTTTGATTCGAGGTTTAATCAGTGGTGAGGAATCCCTTCTTATTGAGTTGCGCATCCAGATGTCATGCAGGACGTTGGACACGTGTCGCACCAGGGGGGTTCCAACATGCAATCGCGCATTTGCATGATCTAAACTTCTCCCTTGCCGCTTTTCTTCTTCCGACCTGTATTGGTAAAAAGAGCATAACTTTCACTACAAATATCATATTAAGGTCATTCAAAGACCATTTTGAAAAAGACGTCTAGACCTACAACCTCCATGAAGACCTACAAAATAATTTTTGCCTCTATAAAATTTCAACATAACGTAGCTGTCCTGAATGTCCATCCTAAAAAGCATCACAAAATTCTAATCATCATATCTCTCAACTCCAATGTCCAAAAAATTTCATACTATATATCATTGGAAAGCTAGAAAAATAATCTACAACTGCCAGGAAGACAATTTTGCCCAGTTCAATGTAGATCGATACAGTATTTCCCTTGAAGTCAGAACACAAATTCTCACCCTTATGGAAAACATGAAAGTGAAATGAACAATTTTGGAATTGTCATGGGCAAAACACAATCATATCTCATTAACATCAAAAGATAATAGTTTTTACAAAGCTTTAATGGGTATTTTTAGCCACAATACATCAATATCTCAAAATGCGAAAATACAAAAAGATACATGAACAGTGATTTTCTTGAAATGAAACTAAAGCCTTAAAGTTAGAAATCTAGCTTAAAACACAAAAAGATGCAAATTTTGGAGTGATGCCTTGATTCTCTTTCACTCGATGTCTTGCTTGTCACCTAGACATGGGAAGGAATAGGGGTGAGCTTAAAAGCTCGTAGGTAACAAATTTATAACCAATAACAAACAAAACCTTTGAAACACTTATTTCCTTTGTAACAAAATTCACATTGAATCACAAAGCACATATTTCTCAAATTCTCAACCAAATTCTCAATTATGCAAATCAGGTATGCATCAATCTTGTCAACATATCATAAGCATATAGACACATCTAAATGATTTGGAAGGTCCATAAACAGAACGAACTAACACAATTCCATGAAATGGGCCTGTGTAGTCGTGAACAGAACGAACTAATACAATCCCACATTGTGGTTTTGTGTAGTAGTAAACATGAGGGAGTTCATGAAAGAGCTTCATGCCACTAGTGGGAAGGTGGGAGACGCCTTTAGTCGAAGTGCACTTGACATACATAATGGACTAAATCAAACCCACATAACTTGTAACATAGTATCTTTTCAAAATCATTGGAACATTCTTTTCATAATTCATTAGCACAATATGCTCCTAAAAAACACATAACACATTCTCAAAGCATTCAAAAGGTTATAAAGTATGTTCATAAAATAGTTGAAATCATTTATCTCCATCATTTAAATGAAAGAATTAATGGCCTATTACTTAATTATAAAACCGTAACCCACCTTGAAATCCATGCTTATCATATTTGCTTAAGGGTGTCTTTCCTCTTGCTCCTCTTGCCTCTCTTGATCCCCTCCTTGATTTCCTTCATAAATGGCAAAATTTCCATTGAAGAGGAATTGAAATTGAGACCACATAAAGCACATTCATTAAAATTGACTCTAGATTGCTTAAACCTATGTATTTCCTAAACTTCATGAACCAAAATCCCTTCCATATATCCAAGTATAAAAATCATACTTACCTTGAATCTTCACTAATTTATGAGATTATTAGCTCTTAAGAAAGCTCTTTCCTTCCTCTTTCTTTTTCCCTTCTTGAGCAACCTCAAACTCCCTCTTTAAGACTAAAAAAAGATGAAACCTAACTCAAAACTCCATTCTTTTCTCTACTTCATTGAAACCCCTCTTTCTCACCTTTTCATTTTCGTATTTCTCTTCTTCTTTCACCTATTTTCATTTTTCTCTCATTTAGGAAGAAGACAACACCTTTACTTTCCCATTTTACCCTTAATGAATGAGAAAAGTCCACCTTGCCCTTCCTTTAATGCCTTAGTGTTTTTAACCTTAGGTAAACTACCCAAAATTCCCCTTTATACATTTGTACCACCTTTAATTCAACTGACCCATGAAATAAATTCTACTAACATAAACATAATTAAAAAAATTTAACTCTAAAAAACTCAGCTATCCGAACCTCATAATTATCTAAATCATGCTTAACTAAAAAAAATGTTCGAGGGCCAACATTTCTCCCCCTCTTAAAAGAATTTCGTCCTCGAAATTCTTACCTGAGTCATTGAAGAGGTATAGATACTTCTCCTTCATGACTTCCAAGGGCTCCCATATGGCATCTTCTACTAAATGGTTTCTCTACATGACTTTTACTAGTTGAACTGCCTTGTTCTTGAGGACCTTTTCCTTAGTATCTAAAATCTCCACTGGAGTCTCCTCATAACTCAGATCATCTTCAACTAAACCTCAACGGTCTGAATGATGTAAGAGGGATCTAATCTATATCTCCTCAACATGAAAACATGAAAGGCATCATGGATATGTGAAAATTCTAGTGGAAGCACCAACCTATAGGCTAGTGGTCCAATCCTCTCAAGAATTCCATAAGGACCCATATATCTTAGCTCAACTTGCCCTTCTTGTCAAATCTCATGACTCCTTTCCAAAGAGATGTCTTAAGGAAGACTTTCTCACTGACTTCATACTCCATTTCCTTTCAGTGTGCATCAAAATAGATTTTCATTATATCCTGAGCCGCTTTAAGCCTTTCCTTAACTAACTTGACCTTGTTGATCATCATCTGAATCAACTTCAGTTCTATTAGTTTCCTCTCTCCTTCTTCATCCCAACATATAGGAGTTCTACATCGCCTCCTATACAGTGCTTCATAAGGAGCCATCTTAATGCTTGAATGGTATGAATTATTGTAAGCAAATTTGACTAATGGCAAATGCTTGTCCCAAACTCCTTTGAAATCCATTACACATGCCCTGACCATACCCTCAAGGGTCTAAATGATCCTCTTAGATTGACCATTTGTTTAAGGGTAAAAAGCAATGCTAAAACTCAACTTGGTTCCTAGAGCCTCTTGTAAGCTTTCCCAGAATCTCGAAGTAAATGGAGGATCTCTGTCAGAAACTATACAGTTGGGAATTCCATGCAGTCTCATTAGCTCATCAATATACATCTTTGTTTGCCCATGTAGAGAAGCAGTCTGGTTAATTTCCAGAAAATAGGCTGACTTCGTCAAATGATCAACAATAACCCATATGGCATCATGTTTCCTACTGGTCTTGGGCAAACCCATCAGAAAATCCATAGTCACCCTTTGCCACTTCCACTCAGGAATGGACAATGGCCTTAATTTGCCTAAAGATGCCTAGTGTTCAGCCTTGACTTGCTGACTTACTAAACACTTACTTGCATATTCTAATACGCCCCTCTTCATGCTTTTCCACCATAAATGCTCTTTTAGATCTCTATATGCCCTAGTACTACCTAGGTGCATGGCATAAGATGAATTGTGTGCCTCATTAAGTATCTCATCCTTTACTTCCTTGACATTCGAGATATAATGTCTGTTTCCCACAACCATAAGTCCGTCATCCCTCAGTACCACTTCAGATTTCTTGCCATTTTGAATTTCTTCTTGGTGCTTACTTAATTCTATAGCCTGTGCTTGTAACTCCCTAACCTTTTTTCTAAGTATCGGTCTCACTCTGAAAGTAGCAACAATACAATCAGGTTCCTCCTACTTCAAACTTATCCTAAGCTTAGCCATTTCTTCTAATAACGGTAGATAAACTATCTGTACGTGGGCTATTGAGGATTTCCTACTTAAAGCATCCGTCACTACATTTGCCTTCCTTGGATGATACTCTTTCTCTGTCTCAAATTCAACTCTTTCTGGCTTAGTAAGTACTTAAGACTTTTATGATCAATAAAAATCCTTGTATGAACCCCGTATAAATAATGTCTCCAAATTTTCAAGGCAAAAATAACTGCTGTTAATTCCAGATTATGGGTTGGATAATTCAATTTATAAGGCTTTAGCTGCTATGAAGCATAAGCTATCACCCTGTCTCCTTGAATCAACACACAACTCAAATCCTTTCTTAAAGCACCACTGTAAACCATATAACCCTCATCTCCCATAGGAAAAGTTAGAATTAGAGCACTTGTTAATCTATACTTAAGCTTCTCAAAGCTCTTCTGGCATTCATCACTCCAGATATACTTCTGATTTTTCCTCAATAACCTAGTTAATGAAGTAGCTATCATGGAGAATCCTTGCATAAACCTCCTATAATAACCTGCCAGATCCAAAAAACTCCTCACTTCGGTCACTGTCTTGGGTGCTGCCACTTCACCACTGCTTCAATTTTCCTCGGATCAATATGTACCGCATTCTTAGAAATTACAATACTACCACCTCATGAAGCGAAAATTCACATTTGCTGAATTTGGTATAAAGTTCCCTCTCCCTCAGTATCTACAATACTATCCTGAGATGTTTCTCACGTTCCTTTTCACTCTTAGAATAAATCAGAATGTCATTTATAAACTCTATGACAAACTGATCCAAATACTCCTTGAAGACCCTATTCATAAGATCCATAAATGTAGCTAGAGCATTGTTCAATCTAAACGACATGGCTGGGAACTCGTAATGCCCATAACGAGTCCTAAAGTTGTCTTACTTACATCAGACTCCTTGATTCTGAGTTGATGATAGCTTGACCTGAGATCAATCTTGTAAAATACCATTGCTCCCTATAGCTGGTCGAATAGATCATCAATCTATGGTAGAGGATATTTGTTCTTAATAGTCACCTTGTTGAGTCTCCAGTAGTCAATGCACATCTATCATGTTCCATTCTTTTTTTAACAAATAAAACTAGTGCTCCCCATGGTGACGAACTCGATCTTATGTACCCCTTCTCTAATAGTTCTTCCAACTGCTCCTTAAGCTCCTTCAACTCAGTTGGAACCATTCTATAGGGTGGTATCGAAATAGGCACAGCATTGGGAATCAAGTCAATGGCAAACTCGATTTTCCTCACTGGTGACAAACCAGGTAAGTCTTCTAGAAACACATCAGGAGATTCCCTTGCAACCAGAAAATCCTCTAACCTCCCTTCTTTCACATCAATGTCCATGATGTGTGCCAAAAAGGCTTCACACCCTTTCCTTATCATCCTGTCTGCTAATAAAGTTGAAACAATCTTGGGTGATGGTGTTTTCCTGTCCCCTCTGAAGGTCACCTTCTCATCATTACCAAGATCAAACTCTACCACTATAAGGCCACAATCTAACTTTGCACAATATTTCTCCATAGCATCCATTCCCAGTATCACATATAGACCCTTCAACTCCAGCAGTAGCAAATCCACTACCAGTTTGGCACCCTCAATTAACAATTCACAATCCCTATATACTTGACTTATTATCATCTTTCTCCCTAAGGGAGTACTAATAGTCAAGGGACTATCTATGGGCACCAATTTTACATTATGCAACATCATGCTTGCAGAAACAAATGAATGTGTGGAGCCAGAATTAATCAACAAATATACAACAAAGTTAAATAACTGAGCCATACCGGTGAAAACTTCAGGTGCGGCTACAACTTCCTCTTTGGTTATAGCAAATACCCTGGACTGTGCCTGACCCCTTGGCCTTCCTGGAGGAATAACCTTCCTTGCTACTGCAAAATTGCCCACCTCAGTAAGTGGTCTAGTTCCCACTATTTCTACTCCCCTTGGGGCTTACAACTGTGACCCATTTTACCTTGTTACTTAGGAATAGTCCCTGATCATGTGTCCCTTGTCTCCACATTCAAACATGCTCCAAGTAACTTGAATCACTCTCTTTTGTGAAATTTCCCACAATGCTCACAATGGGGGTTCATGTTCCTGCTCCTCTCCACCCTGCTATTACACCTGCAGTAGAGGCTTATACTGAAGCTACCCTTGGTTGCTTGTTCCTAGTAAAGGCACTACTCCCCACCTCACTCTGTGTGTGGAAGCTCTTCATACCCCTCTCAGGCATTGGAGCACTCACCCCCTTCTTGAAAGATTGCTCCTGATTCCTGCTCTTTTCATTCTTTATATTCTCTATTTTTTTAGCCTGGAATGCAGCATCTACCAACTACTGATAGTCACAAAAGTTGTGGATCAGGACTTTCTCCTTGATCCCTAAATGAAGTTCTCCCTCAAACTTGCAGCACTTATCCTCCTCATTAGTAATAATGTTGGTCGCATATCGTGACAGTTGGGTAAACCTCAGCTCATATTCACTCACACTCATATCCCTCTGTGTGAGATTGAGGAACTCCCTGGCCTTCTCTTGGATATAAACCCTCAAGAAATACTTCCTGCTGAAAGCTTCCAAAAAGTCTCTCCATGTCAGTACCGGTGGTATGACCTGACTGTGCAGCACTAACTCCCACTAATGAAGTGCATCCCCTTATAGTAAAATGACTACATCATCTAACATCTCCTCTTCTGAGCACTTCATTTGACTTAGGACCCTTTCGGTCCTCTTCAACCATTCTTCAACCTCTTTTGGATTTGTAGTCCCATGGAAATCTACAACCTCGTACCTGAAGAGCTTATCATACTGCCCATTCCCCTCCACTAGAGCTTACATTGAAACTTAAGACCCTTGGCTCAAGTGAAAGCCTGAGCAAAGGCCTCAAAGAACCATGTATCCATGGGGTTCTCTTGAGACATCAGTGGAGGCAGTGGAAGCACTTCTTGTTGCATGCTAGGTGCCTCAAAATTTGGAGAAAAATTTGTCTCTGCATCTTGTGGGACATAGGATTCATCCGTGCTCCCTTGGCGAGAGCGAGATTGAATCATAGCTTCTTGAGTTCTCTTTCGAGGTGGCATTTTTACTCCTTCAATATAAAACCATTGAAAACCTTTAGTCCATGTAAACCAATTTTCAAAGTATGCAAAAAATTTCAAATCATATAAAACAATATCAAATCATGTGAAACAATTTAAAATAATGCAAGTTATTCATTTAAAACAATGCATATTCATTTCATGTCTTAAACTACTCATTTCATGCATAAGCTACTCCTAAACCTAGTCCTACACCTGTACCTAAACCTAGTTGCTCTAATATCATAAGTACTGGGACCACAACCTTGTGAGTCACATGCCCAACGTCCTAAGTGACATCTGGGCGTGCATCCCGCAAGGGTGACCGACTCACATCAATCAATCGTCAAAAACGAACTCATTTCTCCTATTTTCGAATGGATTTTGGGAATCATTAAACTAGAATTCCAATCTTACTTCTTCAAAACATTTGTTTCCCATTGTCTTAAGTTTCTAATGATACCAAAATCATTCAATTTGGTCCAAAAATCTGAAAGTTGCGACTCAAACATTTTTGGATTTTTATTAATCTAAAACAGTACACTTCAACTTCAATCTAAAAATTGAAAGTCTTAGAGACAAAATTAAAATTTGAGTTCTTCAAATAATTTGCATCTCTATGTCTCTAGTTTATTTAGAAACAAGAATCATCTCATTTAAAGCTCTATGGATCAATAAATCATCAAAATAATGAAGCATGTTCAGTAAATAATCCAATTCATACTCTTCCAATCATACCCTTACTTTGATTCAATCAATTTTTTTCAAATTAAAGCCACAAGCTATAAATTTTTATGGAGAGATAGGAAAATTTGTTAAGAATCCAATGCTTTAAAAATCAGGTCATTTGGAGGTTGAACGACAAAGTTATGTTCAAAAGAATGTGCGCGATCGTGACCTGCGCGCGTGCAGAAGTGCACGATCGCAACTTTCACACAATGTCCGCAGAGTCGTGATTGTGCATTTGCACGATCACAACTTCTCCCTTTTTGCTTTTCATCTTCCGACCTGTATTGGTAAAAAGGGCATAACTTTCACTACAAAAATCATAATAAGGTTATTCAAAGACCGTTTTGAAAAGGACTTCTAGACCTACAACTTTTATGAAGACTTAAAAAACAATTTTTGCGATTATAATGATAAAATTTTCAAAATAACGTAGCTGTCCCGAATGTCCATCCTAAGAAGCATCACAAACTTCTAATGATCATATCTCTCAACTCCAATGTCCAAAAATTTCATACTATATATCATTGGAAAGCTAGAAAAATAATCTATAACTACCAAGAAGACAACTTTATCCAATTCAGCATAGATCAATATAGTGTTTCCCCTGAAGCCAACACACAAATTCTCACCCTTATGGAAAACTTAAAAGTGAAATAAACAATTTTAGAATTGTCATGGACAAAACACAATCATATCTCATTAACATCAAAATATAGTAGTTTTTACAAAGCTTTAATGGGCATTTTCAGCCACAATATATCAATATCTCAAAATGCCCAAATACAAAAAAATACATGAACAGTAATTTTCTAGAATTACAACTAAAGCCTTGAAGTTAGAAATCTAGCTTAAAACACAATAGGATGCAAATTTTGGAGTGATGCCTTGATTCTTTTCACTCGATCTCTTGCTCATCACCTAGAGATGGGAAGGAATGAAGGTGACCTTAAAAACTCGTGGGTAACAAATTTATAACTAGTAACAAGCAAAACCTTTGAAACACTTATTTCCTTTGTAACAAAATTCACATTGAATCACAAAGCACATATTTTTCAAATTCTCAACCAAATTCTCAATTATGCAGATCAAGTATGCATCAATCTTGTCAACATATCATGAGCATATAGACACATCTAAATGGTTTGGAAGGTCTATAAACAGAATGAACTAACACAATTCCATGAAATGGGCCTGTGTAGTCATGAAAAAACGAACTAGCACAATCCCACATAGTGGCTTTGTGTAGTCGTAAACATGAAGGAATCCATGAAGGAGCTTCATGTCACTAGCAGGAAGGCAGAAGAAGCTTTTATTCGAAGTGCACTTGATATACAGAATGGACCAAATCAAACCCACATAACATGTATTTCATAACTTGTAAACTTATTGTCCAAAATGGCACATTTTTTAAACTTGATTTTTCAAACATAGTATCTTTTCAAAATCATTTGCACAATCTTTTCATAATCCATCAACACAATATGTTCATAACAAACACATAACACATTCTCAAAGCATTCAAAGGTTCATAAAGTACGATCATGAAATAGTTGAAATCATTTATCTCCATCATTTAAAAGAAAACATTAATGGTCTATTACTTAATTATAAAACTATTACCCACCTTGAAATCCTTGCTTATAAGATTTGCTTAGGGATGTCTTTCCTCTTGCTTCTCTTGCCTCTCTTAATCCCCTCCTTGATTTCCTTCATAAATGACAAAATTTCCATTGAATAGGAATTCAAATTGAGAACCCATAAAGCATATTCACTAAAATTGACTCTAGATTGCTTAAACCCATGTATTTCCTAAACTTCATGAACCAAAACCCCTTCCATATATCCAAGTATAAAAATCATACTTACCTTGAATCGTCACCAATTTATGAGATTATTGGCTCTAAAGAAAGCTCTCCCCTTCTTTCCTTTTCCCTTCTTGAGCAACCTCAAACTCTCTTTTTAAGACTAAGAAAAGATGAAACCTAACTCAAAATTCCATTCTTTTCTCTGCTTCATTGAAACCCCTCTTTCTCACCTTTTCATTTTCGTATTTCACTTCTTCTTTCACCTATTTTCATTTTTCTCTCCTTTAGGAAGAAGACAACACCTTTCCTTTCCCATTGTACCCTTAATGAATGAGAAAAGTCCACCTTGCCCTTCCTTTAATGCCTTAATGTTTTTAACCTTAGGTAAACTGCCCAAAATGCCCCTTTATACATTTTTACCATCTTAAATTCAACTAACCCATGAAATAAATTCTACTAATATAGACAAAAATCAAAAAAATTCAACTCCCAAAAATTCACCTATCCAAACCTTATTGTCTAAATCATGCTTAACTAAAAAAAATATTCGGGGGTCAACATCAACAATTGGAAAAATTTTAAGGATAAAACATAAAATACAATATAAATCTCATCATGATTTTATTTGTAAAGCATTTTTATTTCATGAACTTTGTCTTATATGTTAGTTAATTAAATAAGCATGTATAAAATAAATTATAACTTTAATAAATTATATTAAGTAGTGAGTGGACTGAACAAATTGTTTTTATATTATATCATATACCATGCTCGTGTATGAGCATTAGACATTCCATAAATAGTTTATTGTTTAAAAGTTTGAAGCACCTAAGTCCCTTTCTTTGTAATGTCTTTGGAGATAACAGTGTTGATTGTCACTTTGTCTCCTATAAGGTGATATAGCAAGATCATAGATATAGAAATTGTTGGATCGGAAAAAGAAAGCATGCTATATTTGGAGAAACGGTAGATTTCAAAACTTTTAAGAAATCATTTTTCCAGCGGAAGCAACAAATCCAAATC
>JANVCQ010000004.1:23957799-23975308 GCA_025531925.1 Erythroxylum plowmanianum
CTTAACTAATTCTAGATATTTTATTATTATCAAAACATAAAGGGATTTAATTTGTCAACCACCATTGGTCCAACAAGGGGTACGTGAATGACCTTCTCCTTGATAATGTTACATATGCTCCTAGTTACTATAAGGTTGACATAGTTGTTTAAAAAAATTAGGTAAACATCTGCATATAGTTCAAATGTCAATTATAAGTTTTTATACCACAAGAATTTATTTATGTCTTGCATATTTTTTTTCTTCGATTTTCAAGAGACCCTTTTATAATGTCTTCATCCATTTTTTCTTCTATAAATTTAAAGCTAGTATGTAGTCATCAATAAAGAAGTAATATACTAATGAAAAACTGATCCTCTAAAGCTTTATCTTTATTAAATTAACCAAAATTGAAACGGTATGATTTATACAATCCTCTATTACACTTTTTTATAAAAATTAAAAAATTTATTAAAGAATTAAGGGGTTAACATATAGAAGATGTCTACCACATAAGAGCCCTTAATACACTGAAACATCTAAGCTAATACAAAAAACGACGACGTAAAGAGCAAAGACGAAAGTTTTGTCATTATACAATTAGGGTATAGCTAATTTCTTCTTTCTCAAAGATTACATAAGCTTCTCAATTCTGGTGCGTAAGAAGCGAAGTGCAGATGGTAAGGATAGCAACATGATTATCCCGTTCTTTTTCTCCTTCTTTATCCGCACACGATGGATCTCATCTCAGGTAAGTCTCAGCTATAGAATCACTATGTTGTTAGTGTTTTAGGGCATAATGTTTCTTTTTTCCTGAACTCTATAGACATGGCTAACCAAAAGAGTGAAGGATGCGCTCTGAGGAAGGACAGAGGAATCTAACTAAAGTAAGCGTCTCAGATCGGTTTGGCTCTTTTCTGTTACTTTTTGAACTCATAGTGACTCTTCAATCTGACAGGAGGGGTACCTTTAATCAAGACTGAGGAGGGAGCACTACTCTGCTTTCCAACAGGTGAGTGCAGATCTCCTCTACCCTTGTATTTTCCATAAGTAGAGGCATGATTAGGCGTTTGTATTCATGAAATTTTTTGCATAAGGTCTTGATTTATGATCTATAGTGAGATTGAACTCTGGTCATGAAGTTACTGAGTAACTATATACACTTAATATCTACTAACCATAACTATATATACATTGGATGCAAGAGAAATTTAAACATGTTGATTGATTTTCTCTTTAGAGATTCAAATGGGAAGTCATTATTTTATTAGTAAATTTAATTACAAGAGTGAAGTTACCTAATTTTTTAATCTTCTATTTGGAATTTGAAGTGTCTTGTATAACCTATATTTAATCTTTCTGATTCCACTAAAGCTAAATATGAAATTAGTGAATATTTAAATAGAATTCATTTCATGAAACTACCATGGATCTGTCAAAAATTCCACATCTGTTTAATTGATTAGTAGTTACAAATTGTAGGTGGTTCATAATTGTTGTTCCCATACAAGACTAATCTCATTATACTAATATAGGTTAAATTATTTTTAAGATTATAACAAATAAAATACATTAATTTTTAGATGATTCACCATATAAACTTTGCGCAATCTAATGCATTCACATACATTTATCTTTTATCATTATTATAGGTGTGTAATTGATTGCTTTATTCCAACCATTTGATGTCTTATGTTTATGACTTAACCTTTATTTTCAACCATATGTTAGAGTATTTTGAATGCAAATACTAAAAGATTAGTGATTTTACCTTAGGTGAGATACTTGTATAATTGTTTATTTTTTCTTAATTTCTCGATATTAAGTTACTGATTGATGATTTTGTCCTTATCTTATTACTCTATTCTTTACTTGTGGTTTTCAACAGAATGAACTAGTGATCTTCAATGTATTTAGAAGGATTAGCAAAAGCAAGTATTGTGTCTGATATGTTACTCAGACTACTTATAATCAACCATCTATAATAGAAACATACCTTTTTGAAGTTTTTATTGATGGATTATAAGTGATTGATGCAACCATTCCTAAGATATTTATGATCCTATAACATTATGACTAAAATTGTAGATTTTACTAAGGTTTTCCATATCTAACTTTATATTGAAAAAGAGGATCCTATTGTTTGTTATATGTATCATTATTTTAGTTTACATTTTTAATAAGTTTATTAGTTTCCTTTGAAAAAAAATAGTACTAATGTTAAATATGAATTTTAATACATTATAGTCCCCTAGTTATGGTGATTTATTTACTTTACAACATTAACTATCCTAACCCACTCATCTTAAAAGTAGTCTACCTCACACAATCTTTATATTTGAATCCATAATGCAAATGCAAATATTGATAAGAGTCTTTTTAAAGATAGTAGGTTCTCTTTATTTTTAATTTTTAATTTTCCTACCCTGATTTTATAATCATCAATCTATCATCTTCCAAGTCGTTTAAATTACATTCTATTTTCTTAGTTTGAATCTATAATGCAAACTATGTGAAATACAACCTGAAAAGAAATTTACATTACTTAATTACAATATCTATGTATAATCGCAATAATAAAAGATATCATAATATAAAAGAAAATAAGAGCCACCATAATCATTTGGACAAGTGACATCAAGAGCACTTTATTTTTGTTGGTCCTTTGAGCATGAATAATGGAAAGGTAAGGCAACGATTCATATCCAATATATGAAAAAACAACCACTTATTGCCTCTTCTATCTAATCTAATTGGTCTTCTTGATCCTCTTAAATTTCTTTAATCTCTTTTACTTTTCTCATAGTTCCCATAAATCATGGAGGATCTTATTCTGCTCACCCTATAAGTTCTCCAAAATTGATTGTATAGGT
This sequence comes from Erythroxylum plowmanianum, assembly GCA_025531925.1. Classification (NCBI taxonomy): domain Eukaryota; kingdom Viridiplantae; phylum Streptophyta; class Magnoliopsida; order Malpighiales; family Erythroxylaceae; genus Erythroxylum; species Erythroxylum plowmanianum. The sequence continues at coordinate 23,960,652 of JANVCQ010000004.1, forward strand.
GGTAGACCAACATTCTCAATGAATGATGGCTTTTTATTATGTTGTTAAGTAGCCACCATTGGTTGGTAAATAATCCTATCCACTTAATCATCAACCATCATTTATTCATCACCACCTACCTTAATAACTTTGACACTTGTTAAAAAGCACTCTCCCCTAGTGACCTTCATTAAGCTTTTATGTCGCATAACTTTAATGTCAAGTTCAAGCGTTGTATATGCAGTGATCATCTAAGGAAGCTTATTAAGAACCTGTAGGTATATAAATAACCTTATTTTTTCTATTTACCATTATATTTAAGTAATTTACAAAATAAAAGGCCAATTTGTATTAGTGATGCTCAACTAAGCACCATAAATAAATCGCATAGAATGACCACCCACGTATTCCCCATTCTCCTAAAAATAGTTTGAAAAATTAGGTAATGCAAAATAAGGGGATAATGATTTTATAGAACAACTCTTTGATGTTGTCGAATTATAATCATGACTTCTATACAAGATTGTACACCAAAATTTTGTAATCTTATATATGTCTTCACTGAAGAGGAGATTGGTATGTGAAAAGTGTAAATTACATCATGTTTTAGGGCATAGTTGATATGTGTTTAGCCGTTAATTTAATCATTTAGTATGTTTTTAGTTTAGAATTGTGTTAGTTTGTTAATTATTTATATTTTAAGTGTTTTATGGGTTAGTACAAGTCTTTGAGCTTAAATATTATAGTTTTGAGGTACCTTGATGTGATTACTAGTGTTTTACATCAAAGAATGGAGGAGTTTTAGAGACATTCAGGTCGAAACAACGGCTAACGATCGTAGTATGTCAGGCCACAATCGTGATAGAAGCTCCAGATTTAGCTCACGATTGTTGCCTACATGCTATGATTGTGACATAAGCCCAAGGAAAGGCCCACGATCGTGGCTTGCATGCCATGATTATGATAGAAGGCTCAGATGTGAGCCACGATCGTGGCCTGCATCGAGCAAACATGCAGACACTCACAAATGTCAAGTTTTGAGGGATTTTTTAGACCTTTCGAACCTTAGAAAAACCCTAGGGTTACCCTAAACACAAGAGGATATAAAAAGAACAAAAAGGAAGAGAAATGAACTTTTTTGCATCAGCCACCTTGAGAACCCCTAGAGAGAGATCATCGAGAGGTAGAGGAAGAGAAGAAGGAAGAGAGAAGAGGAGAAGGAGCTGACTCGAAGTACTTCCAAAATCAAGAGGTTTTTTTATATCGCTGCCTCTCGTCATTTATTTTAGATTGTATTTCATGGTTTTTTCAATTTTATTATTGTATAGAATTGGATGGAACAGTTGATGATAGGATCTAGAATGTCAAGGATGATCTAAACTCACCTTCAAAATTTTATTCTTGAATTAATAAGAATCTAATTATTTATTTGGTTATTAGAAATTGTTGTGGTTTAATTCTACTATCGCATAATTCGATAATAAATTAAGAGGGTGAATTGAATGAAAAATGATTAAATTGGACCAACGAGAGTTAGGTGTTTGAATAGAAACTAGAATTAAATTAGATCGATAATTTGTGTAGAGAGAGATCTTGTATAGATTTCGATAATTTATTATAGAACTTCAGAACTAATTAGGGTTTAGGATAGGTTGTGAATTGAGAGATTGCAACCTCTATAATTTGATTAGAGTTTATGATTTAGGATTAATGGTTATAAATCGAGAGAGAGTAATCAACCCTAGGATAGTCTAGAACCAACAATCCAATAATTCATAATCAGTTAGGTTAGCATTAAGGATAGGTAAAATTCCCTTTCTCTCAATTGGAAATTTCCTTCGGTTAATTCTTAATTGTGTTGCAAATTGCTTAATAATTTGCATTTTCATGTTTGATTCTTAATTTGATTGATTAAATTAAATTCTTGTATTAGTTTCGTTGCATCTTGAATTTTTGTTATTTATTTATGGCCTTAGATTTTAGGATTAGATTAGGTCCCTTCTCATAGGATCGACAACTTTGGTACTACACTAGCGAACCGTGCGCTTATGGATTAACCAAGGTTAATAATTGAAACTTACACACAACCAGACCCCAATTAGTATGTAAATGCTTATAAAAATTGAATATAATAAATCCCATATTTGACACTGAATTATAAAATTAACATCGGGAGATATGTGCCACTTATCCAAAGTTTAAATCTCATTTGGTTATCCTAGCTAACATGTTTATTCAACTCGAATGCTGACAAAATTTTGAGGTTCAATTCAGCATACACATTTTTATAAATATCAAAAAATTTGGTTTACCCTGCATTTGTAAACATATTAACTAGTTCTATAATCAAACTAATTTGTACCAAAGAATACAACAAAAAATGCATACTATATTCAAATGCTCTAGTAGTTTATTGAAATGTAGCATAGGATGTTTAGACTCCTCTCATAGTCAGGTTTCATTATGTAAACCTTCATTTCTATTCATTATGTCCTTACCCTTGCTTAATGAATGTATCTCTCATTTTTTTTTAGAAATTTCCTTGTTAGGAAGAGATTTGTAATAAGATTACTTAAGGGATTTGAGAGAATTTCTGAAATTTCACCATATGACCGTGTTATATGCTCGTATTTAAATAAAAAATCCTAAATATATATGAAGTTACAATTAAATATGGTTAACCAATCAAATGTGTGGTTAACCACAACTAATAAAATATATAATGGACACAATTTGTTACACGAGAGTGTACTAGTTTGTGTCCTTTAAAGGGTCCTTTAAAAAAATAAGATGGAATATGATTGTATACTAAATTGTGTTCACTTCTTTTTATCTTAAACATGGTTTGAAATATGTCTAGTTTAGCACACAGACATGTAATAAATTTTTTCCACTAGTATATGCCTTTAGATAGGTGAAAGTATTACTTAATATAATGAATGGTAGTATTTTTTATTAAAATGCATGATACAGGATGCATGAAATCCTTGTATAGTTTTTTAATAAGACACAATATTTTTTTTACCTAACAATGATATTTCAATATTTAAGATAAGGTATTACTTATTTTCAATGAGTGATGTTATTTTTTGTATATAGTCTGATTTTCCTATATTAAAGTAAAGTTGCTACTTATATAAGATAAGTGATGACATTCTTTGAAAATATATGTGGTATTGGATGTATAGATTCATGGTATAGTTTGTATTGCTTGGTGACATTATTTTTTGTAAGATTTTAGTTTTTGTAATATGAAGACATGGTATTTAAATATTTCACTCAAGGTTTTGATTTAATTTGTTTGTTAGTTCTAATATTTAAGCATTATCTTTTTAAAATTATTCTCAAAATGAACACCTTACAAAAGACCATAGTAAAGTGGAATATTTGCAAATTGTTTCCATAATTAAATTATATTAATGCACCCAATAACCTTATAAATACATAATAAATTTCAAATAACAATAAATTGATATAAAATGCTAGAATGGCCTTAAATTAATTATCAACCAATCATTGAGTGGTATTTCAAGTGTGTGTTCTTATTTGAAGTTTGGTTATAGGAGGAAGGCATTTACAATGCAAGTAGTTGAAATTACTTAATATCACCTAATTACAAAGATGCTTTCGAATCTCAAATGACTCCTTCTGCTAAAAATCAAATATTTCGAGAACAATATATTGCATATTGGGTATATACAATACATAAACATGAACCTACCATAATAACTGATTTAGCTAACTAATCCTCATACCAAAATTCCAAGGAATAGAACAGATAAATCCACAGTCATTGTTTTGTTGAACAACATAAATACATACTTAAAATTTTAGACAATCTCTATAATTCAACTTAATAATAATGTGTAATTAGAAATTTTAATTATTCTTTCAAACAGAGATGAACATAATGTTTTTATTACTTATTTTATTACCTTAGGAATTCTCTTGCATAAGAGAAAAAAATTTTGGATCAACAAACTTTATCATTGCATTGCAAACCTAAAGACATCATCACTTGCCATAATACATATTCCTATAACCCTAAAATATTTTTATTATGTTAAGTGTAACACAATAAGATCTTATATTATGAGATACAATGCAAACAACATAATGCAATCCACCAACACTCAAATTCTTCTTAATGCCATCCTCCATATGATTAGAGTTAAATATCGTAATTTCGTTGAAATATAACAACATTGCCAATGATTGTTTTGAAGCATGGGGACAAAAATATAAGTAAAAATATATTCAACTACAAATCATTATCTATATCGTTATTTCTCACATCAATGCTAATAAAAATAAAAAAATACACTTACCTAAATAATCATGCACGCATTAATGTAATATCCAATATTTGCTAATATTTCTTGATACTTGGAGATAATATGTAAGAAATGAATAGATGATAAGGATTTGTCCATGTTTTTCTCCATCGCTTAGCTTATGTCCCTCAATTCTAAAACAACATTTATTACCCTTCTTTTAATAACCAAAGATGGTAAGATTGCTCACCAAAAGCATTGCGTTTATTATGTATCTGCCTAGACAAACTCCAGGAATGACACTCTTAAGTAACAAAATTAATGAAAAGTTGCTAACAAAGTTCCACACATTTATACCATAAAATATATGTAAAGAATCATAATATTAAAAGGAAATTTGGAATTACTTTCTTTCATTAATTTGCATAGTGTGACCCATCATATTACTTATGTAGTTAAGGTTATCCTTTAATGTCAATTCAAACCTAACATTTTGAACGAAGTCACTATTAATAAACATACTAAAACATTTCAACCGAAAATGATTTAATGTTAAATAATATATAACAAAGCACTAATATTAATTTTATCCTAACAATCTTAAACTATCTTTTGTTCGAAGGTACTTAATACACACAAACTTAAAACCTGGGTTCTCTTATAAGATGTAGATTGCTTCCTATATGGCACCAATTCTATCCATGTAACATCATTAACACTCACCTTTAGACCCCTTAATAAATTTACACTCTTTCCCTAAAGTAAAAAATATCTTTTATCAAATTCATTTCCATAAACTCAATTGATTAGTTAGGCTATTAATCATGTAATCTTACAGTCTTATTGGTGCATTTTTTTTCTATCTCCTCTTTATCTTTATTGAAATTGAACTCCATCATCGATGTCTTTATACAACCTGACATCTTATTCAATAAAGGCACATTTCAAATAAATTGTCTAATTTCATTAAAACTGGAATTCTAGTCTAAAAAGGGTTTTCAATATATACCATTGCATTCAACTTCCTCTCTTCATTTTCTCCTTAATTATTATCTCCTTTATCTATTAACAACCTTATCTTTCTCTATCATTAATGTCTCGTCATGCCTTAGGAATCTTCTTTCTTAGTTATTCATTAGTGTATACTCATTCCTTAAGATTGGTTGTTAGTTCACTTTTTTTCCATCATTGACACCTCTATATGCCTTAAGACTTCCTCATCCTTATCTTCCTTTATCATCAACGTCTCTTCAAGCCTCAAAATATCTTTTATTGTTTTAGTCTATCATTGATGCCTCTTCATATCTCAGGATCAATTGTTCATTATTATTCTTTGTCATTATCATCTCCTCATGCCTTAAGACTTCTTCTCTTCCATACTATTAAACTAAAATGTCAAAAACTATTCGTAAACAAACCAAAAATTATGGACATACACTGACCTAATAAGTTATTCACTCATTACCTTTACATCTACCACCTCCTACAAAGAATTTTTGAATTTTCTTGCTACTTCCCACTCACCATGACACTTATTAGGTGATCCTCATTGTAATCAACCCTCCATGTCTAAGATAATTAAAGATATTAATTGATTAAACTATTTATAAATAATTTATTAAAATTTAACCATAACTTTTATCTTCAACTTCCCATTATTAGTATCTAATACCTTGTTGATGCCTAAATTGTAATCCTTTTCATTTTCCCCTATTTAAAGTGTCAATTCATGTATAGCTTGTCAAGATAAAATATATACAAATAAATTGAAAATCAAGTGAGTTTCTTTTAATTACACATTTTGTATAGGTATATGTATAAATTAATAATATTTAATTATGTCAACATATGACTTGCCACCAATATAACTACATATCAACCTATGTAAGGCATAACTTCTTTAGCCTCTATAACTTAGCAAAATATGTGGACATGCTTGTATAGATGGCTCACAATAAAATATCCCTAACCAAGCTAGTCTTTGTAATCAACATTAACAATCGTATCCAGTAGTTGTGTGCTGATACCATAATTGGCATTTGGACATAAAAATATCCAATATATACAGAAGGAAATATCACCAAAAATATTACTCCATTTGTGTACCCCTTTACTTTATTAAGTATGTACTTAATCATGATTTGGGTATCCTTAAATTTGTAATCCTCCCAAAATCTTATCATATTAGCCTTATCAAATTGTATATGTACTTATTTGGTTTCAATTGGAACCCTTACAATCTATACAACACTACCACTAATCTCCTTCAATTGATCCTATCTTATTCTCAACAATAGCTCATCTAGATTAAACCAAACATAAAGTTAGTAACATATGCTCATCTTCACCTTAAACCTCTATATCTCTTAAACTTTACTAGATCTCATATCAATGACCCTCTTAAAGTACTCTAGATTCAATATTTGCATCAATTTGAAAGCCTTCTCTATATAACAACATATTTGATAACTTTACAAATACTTATTTAATATATTTGTAATTTAATAACATTAATATTTAATGATCAAACTATATTAGTTTAGTTTAATTCGATGCAAGTATCATACCTTGCTTTTTATTCCCCTCCTTTGCTAACTTATCCCGTAGATGATAAGTTTATCCTTATGCAACATTTTGAAGTATCAAACTCAAATTAACTTTATTGAAACATCATTCTTTCATTTCTCAATAAAATGCTTATTGAATATACTTCTTGATTATCTTTCATTTTGTTTTTATGACCTTTTTCTCTCTTTCTTGTGGAGGTGATGGTGCTCCAATTATAACTTTTTCTTACTTTTGTGGACTCTGACAATAAAAACACATAAGATAACTATAACACATGATAACCATAATAAACAAAATATCATAACTCTAAATAATGTCCATAAACTAACAATTCCTTATTATCCATACTCTATACTTTTCCAACTGAGTCATTTTGAACACATTCAATACCATAGAAACCATCTCTAAATGCATGTTTAAATGTATGTCTAAACAAACTTATTAGAGAGACAAAAAATAAAATCATAAACTCTATAGAGAGAGACAGAGAAATGGGAGAGACATGAGTCTACTTACTATGTCTACTGTTGAGTTGTTCGGTGATATGTCGTTACACCAATTATCTTACTATATAGGTGTTTAAAAAAAAATAGAATGGGAGAATTAAGAGTGATTTTGTTTATTTTCTTTTGTATTCTATTAAGCAATAATAAATGGAAGAAGATGATGAAGAAGACTACACTTTAATTGATAGGAGTTATTTGCAACTTTTTAAGAAAGCTTTCTACAAAAAAAAACTCTATCATCCTTAACTTTTTTAGATATAATAAACATGATAGATTATATAGGCATGTCGTTAATTGTGTCCAAGTAAACCTATAATACACATATTTTAGTATATGGACATATATTGATCCATATCTTAAATACTGTACAAACAAACAAAATATACACGAACACAATTACATACATAACCATATACTCAGCCGTGTTCATTTCTCTCTGTCATAAAATGGTTTGGAACATCAACATGTACCAAATTATATCCATTATCGTGTACCCTTAGATAATTAAAGGTGTAAATTATCTATAATGGTTGATGATTATTTTTATAAATACATATGATATGGGATATATATAGTCCTAGTTCAGTATATGTCAAGGTATGGTATCTTTAGATTTAGTCATGATATTCTTATATTAAAGTTAAGCTATTACTTATTTTTAATGCATGATATATTTTTTGTACATAGTTATGGTATTGAAGTATTGAGTTCTGGTTTAGTTTGTATTAATGCATGATATTCTTTGTACTTATATGCTATTTCCATTTTAAAGTGTAAATGCTACTTATTTTTAATCAATAAGGGTAATTTTTGTATATAGGCGTGGTATTCAATATATGAATTCTTATTATAATTTGTATTGATTTATAGTATTCTATATACTCAGTCATGGTATTCCCATATTAAAGTAAATTTCTTACTTATGTGTAATGAGTAATGATACCTTTTATATATGGGTATGGTACAAAATGTTATTGAGTCCCTGTATAATTTATATTGAGCATGATATTTTTATAATTACTAATGATATTCGTATAGTAAATTGAAGTTGTTTCTTATCTATAATGAGAGATGGTTTTCTTATATATGTGGTATTGGATGTATGGACTTATATTATAGTTTGTATTATGCCTTACTACTGTCTGTGCTAACTTCTGGTATTCATATATTAATGTTAGGGTGTCACTTATATGTATAGGTAAGATTTTCATTGCATGGTGGTGGTATTCTTTTAAATGATTATGGCTTTTAAAATTTGAAGAAGTGGTATTTAAAAATTTGACTTAATTTTTAATTTATTAGTTACAATATTTAATTGAAAAAATGTATTAATGGAGACGGATGATAAAGTTATAAAATTTCCTAACTGCTACGCATTAAAATTATTCTCAATATGAGCACCTTACAATGGACTATAGTAAAATGTATTATTTTCTAATTAGTTCCATAATTGATTTGTCTAACCAACAAACACATCTTTAGAGAAACTCAACCTATGGGCAATAAAAATTTTGTACAAAAAAGGTCACAACATAATCATTACATTAATTGTTAAACAACAATCCATAACATAATGCTTATATTATGCCATAAATATTACTACATTAGTTAGAAAATATCACTACATGATATAAAAAATACCACTGGATGATATAACATTTGTTAATAGTCACAAATATACATATAAAACTATACTGCACACCACTCCATTGCCTATTTGTGACAAAATGAAGCTTAAGTTAGTTGAGGTGTCAGGATTGCCTATTGGGGGTGAAATGAGGCTCATATCATGTGGTTTAGATGAGGAGTTAGGATTGCCTATTAATGGCAAAATGGACCTTACATGGGTTGGTCTGTTTGTGGTACTAGGATTGCCTATTATTGATAAAATTTTGGTTAAGCAAGGTGGTTTGGTTGACATGCTAGGAAAAAGCATGGAGGAAAAAAGAACAATTTGTGATATTGCACTTATCTTTCTTGCCTCAAACTTCTTCTCTTCCATGCTATTAAACTAAAACTAAAATATCAATAATTATTTATACACAAACTAAAAATTATTGACATGGACTATCATAATAAGTTATTTACTTATTACTTTTGCATATATTGAATTTAGTGATATGGTCCTGTTTCATACCAGTTACCTCATCCATAAATACCAAATTTCGTGCCTAAATCTATGTCCAAACAAATTTATTATAAACACAAATTATCAACATGTAAATACTATAGAGAGCGAAAAGGGGAGGGACATTATTTTGCTTACCATGTTTATTGTTGAGTTGTTAGCTTGGTAAGTCCATACAGCATATACTTTAGTGTATAGCCATCTAAAATGTCATAAGTTGGAAATTTTAAGAGAAATTTGAGTTATTTGCTTTAAGGTTGTTTAAAGCATTATGAATTGAAATTAAAAAATAAGGAAGAAAAAATTTAGACAGATGCTTTAAGACTTCTTAAATAAGTTTAGTAAATTCAAATTTACTCAAGGTCTACTTGTTTCTATTTATGTTTTTGGTTTTCTATTTTTGTTTTTAAATTTGGTAAAGAAATAATGTTTGTTGAGTTTTTAGTTTCTATTTTCAGTTTTGGTTTCTTTTAGCTTTCAAATTTTATGAAAACCACAAAAAGTGGTTTTTATTTTCTATTTATGTTTTCTTTTTATAATATAATTTATTATCAACTAAATGTATATTATATAATTATTTAATATAGTAATTATTAATAAGAATTATGAATAATTTAATTTAATATAATATATAATTAATATTAATTATTAATAAAATTATAAATAATTTATTTAATTTACTTAATTTTTGTAGTTAAATTGAATTAATTTAATAATAATTAATAAATATAATTAAATTTAAAATATCTTTAAAATATATAAATGTAATAAATTTAAAATAAAATTTAGTTTAATCATTAAATATATTAAATTAAATATTAATTTATAAATAAAATTTAATTTAAGATTTTTTATTTTAATAAAATAAAATAATTTTTATTGATAATTTATTAATAAATATTATATAAGATATTAAACTAAATTTAATTAGTTATCTTTAAACTATTATTTAATAAATAATATCATCAGTAATAACATTGATATTAATAATTAATTATTTTTATTTGAAAGAAAACTAGAAACTAAAAACAGAACAAAAAAATTAAAATTATAACAAAAATAGAAGTGGAACAAGCCATCTCTTAACTAGTTATTACATTATAAAGTTACACGATTATCCTTACTATTATCACATATATTAAAAAAAGTTGATCTAACAGCTAATAATCACAAATGACCATCAATTATCATCTTCCTTATTGAGTCCACAAATGTATATGAAAATTTCCAAAGGGTTGTAGTAGTTTCGCAAAATCTCTGATTTGATCGTAGTCATTTCTAGCATAATCAAAAACAAAAAAAATTAAACACACAAATGTAAATCAACACTGAAATTTGTTAACGCAATTTAACACACCTTACGTACGTCTACGGGGCCCTCACTCAGCTTAATTTCTTTCACTTGTGATACAACAATAGTTTTACTCAATGCTTTACAGAGCCAAGTCACCTAACCTTTGACACTATCCCTTGTCCTCACTACCTGTAAAAGTAATTCATACTCAATAGTACGACCGCCTCGTACTAACCTCAACAGAGAATTTTTCTCAACAACTTTTAACTCAAGTGATTAAAATAATAAAGAACATAAACAGATACATTTAAGTTTAGGAAAACAATTTCCCTAATTAATTTAACTCCTTCAATGACGAATTGGAAAGTTGTTCATCGAGAATGTTGCTGCAATCCTCCGATATTCTCACCTAACCACCACAAACACGACAGCAAACAAATCACCAATAGATGTAGACATTTCTTCACCGAAGCATTGCAAATGTCGAGGCTGTAACAACCATAATAGTTGTTGTAATTTTTCTCAAAAAACCACTACTATCGTTAAAGAATAGCAATTGCAAAGATTCCACAATCACAAATTTTGCCCAGTTAGATTACACAAACATATGAGGAAAACTGAGCTGCAAAATTGCCCTCAATAGACGTTCAAAATAGAAGAGAACGTAGCAACCAAATCATGCACAATCAACAATTTTGTAGCCCACAAAATCACACCAGAATAGAGAAACATAGCAACCAATGTGGATAAAAAATCAACGTAAAATCCAACAATCAAAGATCATTTAAGATAAGAAAAACCCAACAGCTATATATCACCACATGCATAGATTATACAACCAAAACATACAAAATAATTACTAAAACTTATAGCTGCAAAAAGACTTCCTAAAGACAACGAAGACTGCTGAAAAATGCAACTCCCAAGACTCCACTCAAGTCATGATCAAGCATCAAGTTCCAAATAACATCAAGATCATCAAAGTTCAAGAAACATCCAAAGAAACAATAATCCCAGATAAGCAATTATTGGACCCCAAATTTTTTCTTTTCTTTTATTTATTTATTTATTTATTTATTTTCTTAGAATTTAGTCATTAATTTAGCAAGTCTAAGTAGCAATTAGAATTTAAAATAGAAATGTTAGAATTAAGCAAGAGGATAAAGGGCCATTTTGGCATGTCACTTAAGCATAAAAGCCATAAGGCATTAAAGGAAGGGCAAAGTGGACATTTTACACTAATTAAGGATCGAATTGAAAGAGGAAAGTGTGGTCTTGCTCTTAGGAAGAAGGAAGAACGTGAATGAGGGAGAGAAGAAGAGAAATAACGAAAAGAAGAGAGAAAGGAGAGAAAAGAAGGAAGAGCAATTAGGGTTTCATCTTTTCTTAGCTTTTAAGAGTGAATTTGAGGTTGTTCAAGAAGAGAAAAAGAAAGAGGAAGAGAAGAGCTTCCATTTGAGCCAATAATCTCTTTATTTGGTGAAGATTTAAGGTAAGTTCAATTTTAATCTTTTAGATTTTTTGAAGGGTTTTAGTTCATGAAGCTTAGGAAATGCATGGGTTTAAGTATTATAGAATCAATTTTAGTAAATATGCTTTATGGGATTCTCAGTTTGTATTCCTATTGAATGGAAGTTTTGCCAATATTAAAGGGAATCAAGAAAGGCAATAGGAGCAAGAGGAGAGGCACTTTTAAGCAAGTTTGTAAGCAAGAAATTCAAGGTGGGTTACATGTTTATAATTGAGTTAATAAACCATAAATGTTTTTTGAAATCAATAGAATTAAATGATTTTAAATTGCGTCATAAATGTTGCTAAGCAAGTTTTTAAGCAAGGAATTCAAGGTGGATTACATGTTTATAGTTGAGTTAATAAGCCATAAATGTTTTTCCAAATGAATAGAATTAAATGATTTTAAATTGCTTCATAAATGTTGCATTTATTGCTCCTTGAATGATTTATAAACTTGCTACATGTTTGCTACATGAACCTTGTTGATGACTTATAAAATGAAGATGGAAATGGTATTCAAAATATATTGTGCGTATGGAAATTATGTTTCCGAAATGTGCCTTTTGGGCAATATGTTTACAAGTCATAAAAGTCATATTTGTGTGTGGGTTAGTGGTGCTCCGTTCTGTTATGTCACGTGCATGTTTAACATGTTAAAGACTTCTCTCGCCTACCTGTTAGTGGCATGGAGCTCCTTTACGGACTCCCTCATGTTTATGAACTACGCAAAACCATTATGTGGGTTTATGATAGTCCATTCTATTATTACTAGAGATTCGCAAGAACTCCCTTATGGACTTACCCAAACCATTTTGATTGCTTATGTGTTTATTATGTGTTGGCAAGTTGGTGAATACATGATTTATGTTGCTTATGAATTGGTTGACAAGTTGAGAATTTGAGAATTATGTATTTTATGGATTCAATGCAAGTTACTATGACAATGAATATTTTTTTCAATGGTTTTGCTTGTTTCTTTGTTATAAACTTATTACCCACGAGTTTTTAAGCTCACCCCCATTCTTCTCCATCTCCAGGTGATGAGTAAGAGATTGAGTGATCGAGTTGAGAGTCAAGGCATCACTTCATATTTGCATATTTTTGTATTTTGAGTTTGTTTTTGAAAAACACGAGACTTTAGCTGCATTTTAAGTTTTACTTATTCATATGTATTTTGCAATTTGGATTATGAGACCAATGATGTATTATGGCTTGAAATGCCCATTAAATATTTGTAAAACTCTTTTCTTTTGATGCTAATGACATATATTTGCATTTTCTCATGATTTTCCAAGTTTTCGCATTGCATTTTCAAGCATTTCATAGGGGTAAAAATATGTGTTCTAAATTCAAGGAAAAAACTGTATTAATATAGGCTGATTTAGACAAAGTTGTCATTTGAAAATTGTATTTTATCCTCTTAGCTTTCCAACGATATAGAGTATGAAATTTTTGGATATCAGAGTTGAGAGATATGTTCTTTATAAGTTTGTGATGCTGCATAGGATGTATACGAGACAGCTACAAAATTTGCGATTTTGACCCTTTTAGAGGCAAAATTTCTCTTCTGGATCTTCACAGAAGTTGTAGATCTGGAAGATCTCTTTGAAACTGTCTTAGAATGATCTTAATATAACATCTTTAATGAAAGTTATGCCTATTGTCCCAAAACAAGTACAATTATAAATTGTGGACTTATCAATGCTTTTCTATAATACATTTAGGCTTGAATGGAACTTGGAAATGAGTAGAGAAAACAAAAAGAGTGATATGTTAGGGTGATGATTGAGGACATAAACATAAGAATGGATTATCGTATATCAAGTGATCAAATAGGGAATTTTTGGGATGGTATGAGAATGAAGATGAACAACCGATGATGGCTAATGAGATTCCGTTGAGATAACCCTATAGGGTAATACGCTCATGTTTTATGACTCCAGTTAGACTTCGAAAACGAGGTCCACCATTATATGGTATCAGAGTGTCTAGGTTTAGGAGTATCCTTGGCATGAAATGGGTAGTTTTAAATTACAAAATGAACATGCATTGTTTTAAATGAACAATAAGTATTGTTTTTGTATTGTTTCATATGATTTGAAATTGTTTTACATGATTGTATTGATACACATGATTTGAAATTGTTTTACATGAACTAAATTTTTTTTAATATTTTTAAATTGAAGGAGTGATTATGCCGCCTTGAAAGAGAACTCGAGGAGCTCGCTCTCATCAAGGAAGTACGGATGAATCTTTTATACCATAAAATGCGGGGACACACTCTGCTCATGATTCTGAGGCACTTGGTGTGCAACATGAAGTGTTGGGCCCCGATTCGTAATAAGCATGTTTAAATTATTTTGAGGTTTTAGTTTGATAATTTTAATTTGATTGGA
>JANVCQ010000004.1:23994126-24006514 GCA_025531925.1 Erythroxylum plowmanianum
AGAACAATGACTAGGAACATTTAGGAATAATACATAAATGCAATATGAATCTCATAATTATAATATCATTATAATTTTATTTGCAATGTAAAATTATCCCATGGACTTTATCATATACACTAAACATGTACGAGATAAAGAATGCCTTTTAAATAATTTGTCGCTAAACTACAACCAAAGCGATTAACTGTAGGGCATAAACCAACGAAACAATCTTCAGACATTTATCTTCCTATAAATTGGGTGATATCATTGTTCTGCAAGACTTATTCACTGCCCCATTGCCAATGTGATATCGTTTCTAAACATAAATCACAACTCTAGGAATTGCCTTACCACAACAAAAAAGCCCGTACTTTGATTTAAACACAATTTGACAACTTAAAAACCAATTTGGAAGATTTGTTTTCATATCAACTAGTATAGTGGCTAAAGGAGTACATGACACCAAAGTTGAATAAATTAAGGTTTTCAAATCCAATTAAAATTGGATACGAAACGCGACCTGCTAAGGACTAACTATGTGTCTATGTCCGCAATTCTACAATCGTACTTTCCAGCAGACAGTTCTGACTTATTCCTGAAACAACTGTCCATTGAGGAACCAAATCTTCAACCCTTATATATATATATATATATATAAATCTTCAACCCTTATATATATATAAATAATAAAAAAAATCTTCAACTCTTACTACATGTTGCCCATATTTATTTTATGATTGTTTGGCAGCAACCGCCATGCACATCAATTTAACTGTAGATCGATTCAATGTTTAGCATGAATCAAATTCCTGGTTACATATTGTAGAATGCCTCCGTGATCAAAATATGCCAGCTTAACCTCCGTATCAAAACGCAAGGTACAAGTGAATGACTTATCATTGTCCGTCACCACAGTGACATCTTGACCAGGTCTAATTTCACTCACACTGCCCGCAAGATTGATGGTATAACATTCATGACCAGTTAAGCCCAATGTCTCAGCGTCCTGTCCAGGTTTAAAACATAATGGAATAATACCCATTCCCACCAAGTTACTGAGATGAATCCGCTCAAAGCTCTCTGCTATCACGGCCTTCACACCCAGTAGCATTGGACCATTGGCAGCCCACTCACGAGAGCTTCCACTCTCATACTCAACACCAGCCCAAGAAACTGTATCATGCCCCTCACTTTTGTATCTCATGTAAAAAAAATGTGAAGCCCATGTCCTCATGTAGTTTTTTTTAAAAGAAAAAAAACAGAAAAGGGTATGTGTTTCGTTTTATCGTCCTTGACATTTCGGCAACCTTTAAAGAAAATTGAAGACCCACGGCCAATGGCCTACACTGCCAATGCGATCAAAACGACCAACTCTCCTCTGTTTTAATCTCATTTCTCGTGTCTCATCTTCACTACTTGCGCACCATTACTCGACTCTATCAATTTCAATTTCACATGAGCGTGCTACGACAAGCCATGCCTCCGACAAGTTTGTTGTTCATTGCAACACTCAGATTACCCAACATGGAAGAAACGGGAACCTCGAAGAATCAGAGTCGATCTTCAATCGTATGTCCCATAAAACCATCGTGTCTTATACTGCCATGCTAACGGTGTATGCACTGAATGGCCAACTTGGTAAAGCACAGAAGCTGTTCGACCAAATGCCTGAAAGAAACACGGCTTCTTATAATGCCATGATTACTGCATATGTAAAACACAATTGCATGGTACGTGAAGCTTACAGTCTGTTCTCTCAGATGAATGAAAAGAATGAAGTGTCTTATGCTGCCATGATCACAGGGTTTCTCCGCGCCGGCCTTTTTGATAATGCTGAATCGTTGTACCATGAGACGCCGGTTAACTGGCGAGACCCAGTTTGTTCTAATGCAATGATAAGTGGCTATTTGAATGCTGGAAGATTGGAAGATGCTGTCAATATTTTTGGGAGTATGAAGTACAGGGATGTTGTCTCGTGGAGCTCTATGATTGATGGTTATTGCAAGAAGGGAAAGATTGCTGAGGCAAGAGTGTTGTTCAATATGATGCATGACAAAAACGTGGTCACCTGGACGGCAATGATTAGTGGATACATGAAGGCAGGGTCTTTTGCAGATGGGTTTAGCATGTTTTTGAATATGAGAAAGGAAAGGGCTGTGGCAATTAATCCCACTAACTTGACTGTAATGTTTGAAGCTTGCGGTAATTTTGGAAGATACAGAGAAGGGATGCAGCTTCATGGGTTGGCTCTGAGAATTGGATCTCAAATTGATATCTTGCTGGGAAATTCTATAATAAGCATGTATGGTAGATGTGGTTTCCTGAATGAAGCAACTAGAGTATTTCAGAGGATGAGGGATAAAGATATGGTTTCTTGGAACTTGTTAATTTCAGGGTATGTACAACAAGGTGAGATTGAAAAAGCTCATAGAATTTTTGTGAAGATGCCTGAAAAAGATGTTGTTTCATGGACAACAATACTTTTGGGGTATTCAAGAAAAGGGGATACCGGAAGTTCTATTCAGTTGTTTCGGATGATGCCTGAGAAAGATGATGTTGCTTGGACTGCTCTAATTTCAGGTTTAGTGAGCAATGGGGACTATGAGAAAGCTATTCACTGCTATATTGAGATGCGTCAAAAAGCAGTCAGGCCAAATTCTCACACCTTTAGCAGTATGCTTAGTGCTTCAGCTGTCTTGGCAAATCCTAACCATGGCTCACAAATCCATGCCCATATAGTGAAGATGGGTATGGAATTTGATTTGTTCATTCAGAATTCACTGGTCTCAATGTACTCTAAATGTGGAAATATTTATGAATCATGGAGGGTATTTGTGAATATTAGTGCACCCAACGTGATTTCTTTCAACTCAATGATTACTGGGCTATCCCAAAATGGAAGTGGGGAAGAAGCTCTCCAATTATTTGGAAAAATGCAGAATGAAAACATAGAACCAAATGAAGTTACATTCCTTGGTGTTCTAGCAGCTTGTGTTCATTTAGGACTAGTACAAAAGGGGAGGGAATATTTTAATTCAATGAGATCCTTATATGGTATTGAACCTGGACCTGATCATTATTCATGCATGGTTGATCTTCTTGGACGAGCTGGATTTGTGGATGAAGCAAATAATTTGATTCAGAGAATGCCTGTTGAACCACATCTTGGTGTGTGGGGTGCCCTTCTCAGTGCAAGCAGGATACATCATCGTCTCGATCTGGCAAAACTTGCTGCTCACAATATTATAGAATTGGAACCTGATAGTGCAATTCCTTACGTTGTTTTGTCAGACCTGTACAATATTGCAGGAAGAAACCAGGATGGAGACCAATTAAGAATGAGGAAACATTCAAAAAGAATAAAGAAGAGTCCCGGGTGCAGCTGGATAATGATGAGCATTCAAAAGTGAATGAACTTCTATCATTTGTCCCCCTGTTGGAATGCTTGTGCATGAAGCTGATAGATTCCTGAGCACAAATGACTAATAATGGATTTTGGTTACTCTAGTGACCTTGGGTAAGAACAAGATGACTGCAAACTGACAGATATCCTGTTTCAACATTCAAGCTTTGCCATTCCACCGTATTCTATCAGGTATCTTTGGTGATACTATTAGCAGTGGAAAAACTAGGAACTCTCGACGCCATCAATTGCAAAGTAGGATGGATTCTGCTACTTCTTTACTGTCAAAAAATGGGTTTTTAATGTTGCAAACTATACACGACACTGAAGCAACGCAGTCAACGTAGGGGGAATAAGAGAAGTGGAGTATATGATGTCAAAACCAATTTTTCATTGTTGAAACGTGTAGATACACGTAAAGGAAAGCACGTTAAAGTTTGAATATTGTCTTTAGTAGTGTACAAGCTTTAAAAAGTTTTGATACTGTTGGACCACCTGCTCTAACAAAAGATTGATGAAAGTAACAAAAACTGCAATTGATTTGGACGGAAAACAGCAAAAGAAATAGAAAAGAAAATGAATTAAGACTATAAAATAGTGAAAATGATATTCTGCAGCTAGGATTTGAGGGCTAGCTAAACCTCCCAATACTCTACTTTTCAGTATAGTATAACAAAATGAATATTCTCTCTCCCCTAACAACATTTTATTCCCCTCTCTAACTAACACACATATGACTCACCCCTCTGTAATTCCTAAATTACCCTCACATACTTCGTGAATTGCTGGTCTTTATAACCTTTCTTTTCTTACTATATTGTTGCTGGAACCTGGTCTCAACAATAGGAACAGTAGCTTTCTTAAGTTTGGACATGTGGAAGATGTCGTGAATCCTTGCAGTGGTCAGAAGTTGAACTTGGTAAGATGCCTCTCCGATCTTGGCTGTAATTGGATAAGGATCATAGTACTTTGGACTCAGCTTTTCATTACTCCTGACAACTAGTGATTTGAACCTGTAAGGCTGCAATTTTAGATAAGCCAAATCTCTCACTTCAAAAGCCACAGGTCTCCTCCTGGAATCAACATATATCTTTATCTGCTGTTGGGCTTTCAACAAATTAGACTTCTGTTCATCTATGATTCGATTCCTGTCCACTAGTTGTTGATTAATTTCCTCTACTAGAGATCCTTCATCAGTATACTTGAAAAGAGTGGATGGTTCTCTACCGTATAACGCCTTGAAGGGAGTCGTGCTAATCGCACTACTATAGGTGGTATTAAACCAATACTCTGCCCAACTCAACCATTTAGGCCACTCTTTGGGATGTTCACTAACAAAACATCTTAAATATGACTCCAAACACCTATTTACAACGTCCGTTTGACCATCCATTTATGGGTGATAAGTAGAACTCATGTGCAAGGTAGTACCAGATTGCTTGAACATTTCCTGCCAAAAAATACTCATAGAAAGTTTATCCCTATCTGATACAATTACTTTGGGGAAACCATGAACCCTCACTACTTCTCTAATGAAGATCGCGGTCACCTGTTTAGCAGTGTAGGGATGTTTGAGAGCTAAAAAATGACTGAATTTTGTTAACCTGCCCACAATGACGAAAATAGTGTCCACTTCCAAAGCCTTAGGTAGTCCGCTTATAAAGTCCATAGAAACTTCTTCCCACACTTGAGGAGGAATTAGTAATGGTTGGAGCAAGCCGGCAGGTTTCAGAGCTAAATATTTATTTTTCTGACACACATCATAGCACATTATGAACTACTTCATATCAGATTTCATTTTCCTCCAATAGACAACATTGGCCAACCTCTTATAAATTCTGAAAAACCCCGAATGTCCCGCTATCGGAGTTGAATGGAACTCGTTGATCAATTTTTGTATGTGAGATATGTCAGTCGGCAATACTAGTCTGTTTTCATATAGAAGTTGCAATCCTACCAACTTAAATGGAAGATGACTATCCGGCTGCAATAACAGGTCCTATATTATTCCTTTTAGCTTAGGATCCTATTGAACCATGTCCTCCAGCTGGTTTAGTTCTTGATGATACCCCATGCTCAAAGCCATGCACTCAGATTCAACTCTCCTAAACAAAGCATCAGTTGCCCTGTTCTCAGAGTCAGGTTTATAAACTATGTCAAACTTGAATCCCAGCAATTTTGTGACCCATTTTTGCTGCTCTTCCCCTAACAACCTCTGATCATTCAAGAAATGCAAACTCCTTTGATCTGTTAGAATCGTAAAGTGCCTACCCATTAGGTAATGCCTCCATTTCTGGACAGTCCACACTATCGCCATTAATGCCCTTTCATAGACAGGTTTGAACAGTTCATGCATGAGTGATTGAAAAGTAGTAGGAGCTTTCGTGAGTCCAAAGGGCATTAACATGAATTCGTAGTGGCCCTTGTGGGTTCGGAAAATTGTCTTGGCTATGTCTTCTTCTTTCACCCTTATTTGATAATATCCTGACTTAAAGTCAATCTTGGAAAAAAATTTAGATCCTCCTAATTCATCAAAAATCTCATCTATACAGGAGATTGGATACTTATCAAGTACTGTTAGCTTGTTCAAAGCTCTGTAATCTACACACATCCTCCACCCACCATCTTTCTTCCTTGCTAACAATATTGGGATGGAATAAGGGTTAGTGCTAGGCCTTATGATCCCAGTCTCTAACATTTCCCTTACTAATTTCTCAATTTCATTTTTCTAGTAATAGGGATACTTGTAGGGCCTTGCATTAGGTGGTTTAGATCCTAGTTCCAGTTGAATGGCATGGTCAGTGAGTCAGTTGGGTGGTAATTTTGTAACAGGTTCAAAAACCCTTCCATACTCCAGTAGTAAGCTGCTAATTTCCTCCGAGACTATGGGGTCTAAATAGCATTGATTTTGTAGTCTCTCTAACCTTGTCAACTCCCCTTCAATCTCTACTTCTCCTCGATTCAACACACCTTGTCCCTCATATTCAAGAATGAAACCCTCTGCCTTTTGCTGTAAAAGCATGGCAACTGTTTTAAGTGAAGCAACAGTTGCCCTCGACAAAGTCTCCCCATACAGCTTAATCTTTTGTCCATCAAGTTAATAAAAGCGAGGAGGTGCCTTAGGCAAGGGGACCCTCTCTCTCCGTACTTATTTGTTCTCTTTATGGAAGCCCTAACTATACTTTTAGCACGTAAGACAAGTACAAATCCTAAATTCCATTTCCACCACAAATATAAAGGCTATGAAATTGACCCACTTCACATTTACAGATGACCTGCTTTAGTTTTATAGGGCAGAGAGAAACTCTATAAATATACTCTTGCATTCTTTGGAGGAGTTCCAAAATATGTATGTTTGATGTACAACCCCAAGAAAAGCTGTTGTTACCTATCAAACAACTAACTATAGTAACGGAACAACTAATATAGCAAGAGAAATGGGAATGAAGCAAGGAAAGTTACCATTCAAGTACCTTCGAGTACCAATTTCTCAACGAAGAGTTAGTGAGTTGATTGCAAACTAATGCTAGACTTTATACGTGGAAGGATTAACTAATGGAGGAATATTTTCCTTATCTATGGAGGTAGGCTCCTTCTAATATAATCAATCCTAAGTAACATAAAAAAACTATTGGCTTAGTCATCTTCCTATACCCAAAAGGATACTCAAAGAAGTGAACAGAAGACTATGAGAGTTTCTATATAATGGCGCAAATCAAGAAAGATGTAAAGCGAAGATTAGTTAAAGGAAAATTTGTAGACCAAAGGAGCAAGGGGGATTAGGATTACATTCCTCAAGAGAGCTCAATAAAGTATGCTAGCTAAGAATATATGGTGGTTGTGCAGTAGAAAGGAGGACTTATAGGTGAAATTAATCCTTCATGTGATCATAGAAAATGAAAGCATTTGGACATTGAAGATAAAGTAACACACATATAAGATCCTCAAGGAAATCTTAAGCACAAGACATTGGATGCAAAGTTTGGTGCTCTATGAAATTAAGGATGGTAATAATACTCTTTTTTAGTTTGATTATTGGCATTGTAGGGGACTTCTATATAAGGTTGAGGAGTTGCAACAATTGAGAAGACTGGTGAATCCTGACGCTAAAGTGATTAGTTTTATAGAAAATAACTAGCGGATTCGACCTTTCTATAGTAGCTGGGGGATGAGCTCATCCTGAACCAAGCACTAAGATGCCAATAAGGAAAACAAGACAAAATCAAATAGATGACTATATAAGGTTGAGGAGTTACAACAATTGAGAAGACTGGTGAATTCTGATTCTAAAGTGATTAGTTTTATAGAAAATAACTAGTGGATTCGACCTTTCCATAGTAGTTGGGGGATGAGCTCATCTTGAACCAAGCACTAAAATGCCAATAAGAAAAACAAGACAAAATCAAATAGATGACTACAAAATCAAGTCAGTTTAATATAAAAAATTGTAAACTCTTTGCAGAAAGATAAACAAACTAGGGTGAACTGGGACTGCAACAGTTTGGGATAAAGACATTAGACCTGCTTCTTCATTTATCTTTTGGTAAGGGATGAGGGGGGATTACCTACGAAGGACAAACTTAAGATTAACATTAGTTCTTTGAATTATGATATTTGTTATGTGCAACTAGAAAGTTTGGAACACATTAAGATTAAGTGTAGCTACACAAGGAAGAATTGGAGAGGGTTATTCAACTGATTCATGAGAGGAAACTATCAGTTGGTTAGTGACAGTGAGGATGGGAAACTAGGTAGATTACAAAGAACTAAAGATAAGCTGGGCTTTAATGGTTTACCATGTTTGGAAAGAAAGGAATTATTGGATTTTTAGACAACAAAATAAACGTATGGAGTAGATTTTTTTAGGAGGCAACACTTCAATCCCAACTCAACCTACTAGTAAGGGGAATTGTTATTAACCTAACTACTAGCATGAGAAGGAGATAGGCATTAGACTAAGCTAATCACAGGGACCTATAAATTGACATAGAGTTGTGGCTCTTGATTTCATTTGCAATGTGGAAGAACCATAAGTTGTGGGAAAATCAATGGATATCAAATTTTGGTGCAATGAAATATTTGTTTACAATCTTCTAAGATCTTTTTAATAAATTAACTTGAAACATAAATTGGAAAATAAAAGGGTTAAATATAAACCTGATTCGAGTATTTGTAAGATTTATTCTTTTTTGCTAAAATTGTTAACCACAAACTCTTCAAATGTCCAAATTATAACATTATTTATGGAATAAAGAAAGTGAACTCAATTTTTGAAAAGGACTAGTGGGAGTGCCAGCTCTCTTAATTCTTTTCTTTTTTGGAGAAAGAATAAAATTTCACAAATATAATTCAAATTAAACTCTTAATTATAATTAAAGTCTAATTTTAATTATAATTTAATCTTAATAGATCAAATATCTTATATTAAACCTCTAAAATTCTTAAACTTCATAGTTAAATATGAATTAATTAAAATTAAAATTTCTATCTTTAGTTACTCTTCATATGTGATATTTTAAGTTTCTAATATGTTTAAACTGATTTTAAACAATAAATATAATTCATAGGTATAATTAAATAGGTTTAAACCTCTTTTTAATTTATCATCAATTATCCAATTAAACAATTGATGTCGAGCAACATATCATAACCAACCAAACATAGGAGTGTCAAAGTGGTTTAATTTAAACCTTACCATGTATCGTAATAACATATAATTCAATATTTTCGTCATCCAATATTCTAATTAGATATTGTCTACTCTATTTAAATTCAAACATGCTCATTCTTGATAATTAGTGTTTATATTCAGACATGTTCATTCTTACTAATTAGTAATTCATTTACAATTGATATTTTAAAATAACCTTTCCAAATCTTGGTTTACTCTGGCCAGAGAATTTCTTAAATCATTACTAATCAAGAATAATATAACATTTTTCCTACTTATTTTGGGGTTATGAATCATTTATTAATTTACTTAAATATCTCTATATAGTTCATAATATACTCAAGTGCTATCAGCTATGAACCCTCAATGTAACAGGTCATAAATAATATCAAAATAGTAATTACCATATGAGACATTTTGATAATCTTAAGTCGAAAGATTAATTATACAACTGTTATAATAAGGAAATTCATATAAACACTATTACTACTCTACCCAAGATCCTTATTATTAGGTTAGTTTATTAACTTATTGTCTACTATAAGCATAAAATAATAATTCCCTACTTGCATTAAAGTTAATTGCCTACGTATCTACCATATCCATCTATATGTTAATCTCATCTCTTTTACAACAATGACTTAGTGAGAGGGCCTACATGATTCTCTTTCATGGACACATTGTCTTTTTGCTCTACTATCTCCTAGGTCAAGGAAAACCTTCCTAAGTTCATGCTTAAACTGTTGATTAGGCCATAGTTCCTTTATCTATGCAATGGTGTCGTTGTTTTCATAATATATGATATGATTGAATTATCTTATATTTTCTTATGAATTTCAATGTCTTTTCAATCCTATTTTTGCGTTTAAGTACTCAATTTGTGTTTACATACTATTGTGGTCTAGACAAAGCAATATAAATCAAATTCTATCTAGACCAACTAAAGGCACCCCTTCGATAAGTACTATAAAATGATAAGAATCAGATATCATACCCAAGTGATTCTAACGCGTAAGACAGTTAAATTAAACGATGCAAAATTACCTAGATGATCAATAATTGATTGATTTGAAAATAAAATAAAGTAAGTGAATCAAGAAAATAACTAGCCTTAATCAAATGACAAAAATTGGCCAAGGTATTGGATTTTAGTTGGATTAGACACTAAAACTTGTAACGGTGGGTTGGTTTAGGATTTACTTCACTTAAGCAAGTTAAACCTAATGTTTATATGAATTCCTTTCTCTTCTAAATCTGAATTACCTACTTGGTTCATAGATAATTTGGAATAAAAATTAAATTCGTTAATCCTAGGTATTCTCATACAAGATCCTAAGGTTGGTCTATACTTTTGTCTCAAGTATGTTGCTAGATTAATTTTCTGACACGTTAAATGCCATTCATTATGGCATTCAATCATCTAAGTCCTTAATCTAGGTGATCAAGCTAAATTAGGACTAAATATGTATTCAATAAAGCAAAAACTAATACCAAAAAATTGTCCTAATCTAATATTAATCATAACCTCAACCAAAAAAAACTTACTTATACATATTCATCATTGTAACATAAATCATGCTCATAATATATATTTGCATTGAGAATTCCCAAATTTCACACAGAGGGACATGAGTGTGAGTGAATATGAGCTAAAGATTACCCAGCTTTCATAGTATGTGGTCAATATTATTGCAAATGAGGAGGATAAGTTTCCTCTGGAATTTCTTTCCTCAGATCATCCACATTAGGCACATATAACCTCTGTTTCAACCACAATTTCTAATCCCTCAACTCAAACTCGGAATTCGGACTCATCTTCACTTTCTCTACAAGCTTCAGCATATTAGCATCTTTCCTCTAGACTTTTCTAATTCTATCTTGTAACATTGGTCTCAACTTTAGCATAGTGATCAATGCCTCGTCCTGCTCCAGATTTAGTTCCACATTTAGTGCACTCAAATGCATTAGGTTTTCGTAACCTCGATCATTGAATCTGAGCTACACTAGTATTAGACTTTCTGCTCAAAGAATTAGCCACCACATTAGCTTTCCCCGGGTGATACTCAATTATGTAGTCATAATCCTTCAATAACACAATCCATCTTCTTTATTTCATGTTCAACTCCTTCTATTGTGACCGAAGTAGCCACCGAAAAAGAACTTAAAGCTTAGAATATGATAAGAGCCTCTGGCTCAGTTGTTAATGTATACGGTATCCACAAAGGATATGGGACATTATCTCAATAAGCCCAGTATCCCTAAGGGATATGGGCCAGTAAAAAGATATCGGTCACAACAAAGTAATAATTGAAAGTGAGCCTCATGAGCACTACATATGCATTTGATACATATAATTAAAATATTTTGAATGATTTCTAAATGTGAAATATGATTTAAGTGGATATGAGATGTATGTGACTCAACATGTTGAATTGATGAAGTGATGTGAATTATGTGATTATATGAATTGACGTGTTATGTGATTGAGTAAGCTATCAAGGACAACCCACTCATTGAGTTTGCAAAACTCAACCCAAAATTTGCAATATTTTTCAGGCTTAGAGAAGATCTCTAGTGAGACAAATTGGAATCTACCCATTCGAGTAACAGATAGAGCTCGAGATCAGTTCACGTATGTGTTTGTATTTCTTTATTTTTAGTATCGAATTGTGTATTATGCAATTATTATACCTTGAGTATTTGAATAATTCTATTTCGTAATGACTTTCCAAATTGGAAATGTATTTAAATGAGATTGAACAATGAGTGTAGTAACACTTGTAATTGAAAAAGTTTATGAACAAAGTGGGCCCAATTTGTTTATTGATTTCTTAAATATGTGTGTGATGTTTGAAAAATTTGTAACTAGTTTCGATTGTTTGACAGTTCTACCATGTCACCCTTGCTAGGTACGTACTCGAATATCCTTCATAATGTCAGGTACATGTCTTGTGAGAGTGAGGTGTTACATACATAGTCGTGTACGAGACCATGTAACTCACTAGAAGCATGTAGGAGTGTAAAAATGCAGATTTAGCCTGTCCTGAAACTTACATGGCCATGTGTGTAACTCATCAACGCCATTTAAGTTCACGAATTTGGAAAAAAGACATATGCAGTTAATAGTTTCTAAGAGAGGTAGGAAAACAACATAAAGATTACATGTGCTCATCCGTGTATAGGCCGAGATTGTATCGAAAACTGGATTTTAAGTCTATTTGTCAATCCTATTATTTTTCCACCGTTTTATTTAATTTGCTTTAATTAGTTCAATTTCACTTTATTTTCGTAATTGAATCGAACAAATCACCACCCCCCCACCCCCCACC
>JANVCQ010000004.1:24030633-24042320 GCA_025531925.1 Erythroxylum plowmanianum
ACTGAGTTCGCAAAACTCACCCAAAATTTGCATCTATTTTTCAGGTCTTGAAGAATACCCCGTTTGACACGGGAGTATGTCTACTGTATGCAAGTGAAAGATAGAAGTCGGGATCAGTTCGCGTCTGCATTAGTGTCTCATAATTGTATTTCAAAATCTCTATAAAAGAATGCTCTGTATTTATAATGAGCCCAATATGGTTAAGGCTTTTGTTCATTAAATGGCTATTATAATTATTGTTGATTGTCTATAATAACTGAAAATGCTTCCTTTTACCATGGGCTCAAGTTGTCTACTATTTTTCGCGCGAATGAATGTTTTAAAAAAAAATATTTATACTGAGTTCCGTCTGACTGACTGATGTAGTACGCCACCCTCGCGGGGCACGGACTCAGATATCACCAACGATGTCGGGTTCGGGTCACGCAGGAGTGGGGTGTTACAATGTATGTTTATAAAACCATGTTTTCAAGAATGGTTTTCAAGATATACATCAATCATGTGAAAAGCAAGTTTTCAAGAAAAGTGCTAGTTTGGGCAACAAGTTTACAAGACACGAAATATATGTGTTATGTGAGTTTGTGGTGGTCCCCTAAATAAAGTCAAGTGCACTTGTCTAAAGGTTTCTCCCGCCTGCCCGCTAGTGGCATGGAGCTCCCTTGCAGACTTCCATAAGTTCACGGCTACGTAAGACCATCACATGGGATTGTGTGGTACGTTCTGTTCACAGCTACACAGGACCCGTATGGGAAATGTGTAGTACGTTCTGTTTGGATCTACCCAAACTATTCTGATGTGCTTATGTGCTCATGCTATGTTTGATCAAGTTGACGCATTCATGATTTTCGAATAAGTTGAAAAATTGCATAAATTGGGTTGGTTATGATTTTGATTTCTTGACAAGACAAGAATTTTTAAAAAACATGTGTTTTAGTTTAAACTCAATGAAAGCGCTTTTCAAATGACAAGGAAGAAATTACTTTAAAAGTTTTGCTTATCTTTCTTATATTATAAATGTTACCCACGAGCTTCCAAGCTCACCTCCTCTCTATCCCCTCCTCAGGTGATAGTTAAGAAGTCAAGTGAGCAAAAGTCTAAAGGAAATTCTTCAGATTTGCTATTTTTGTATTCCAAGCTAGATTTTGTAACAAGGAGAGTTTAGTTGCATTTATGAAAATTTATAGTTCTTGTAACTTCTGTATTATTAGATTCTCGGGTTATAATGTATTGTGGCTTGTAAGACCCTTTTGTTTTGAGGGAAATGAAATATGCATGATGAAATTTAGTTGTATGAGATCTATTAAAAAGTATGATGAAGTAAAGATATGAGAGTCTGACATTTCAGCAAGAATTGGACTTCACATTTAGAGATGGGATCCAACATTAAGGTAATAAGTTTGTTTCGATATTTGTTTGTTATGGGCACGCCACCTTGTAGGATGATGCCTAATAAGGGTTTTTGGAAATAACCCTACAGGATCATACGCTCTAGTATTATGATATTCGCAACAGGTTGGGTTCCAAAAATAGCGGCCAACACCTTTGTTCTGCATGTAACACTTTCGTTATAGGTTCCCTCATTTTGTTTATTTTGTAGAAATATTAGAGAGAGGAGCTTCTCAACCCCATAGTGCCTTACACTTAGGTAAAAAAATCCAATAGCTATATTCTGTCATTTTTTTGCGAATTTTGATCATCCTATATTAGTTTATAGTTGGTTTGCATGTTATGGTCAATTGGGAAAACAATTGAAGTTACATGAAGGGATAAAAGCGGAGAAATGGGGGCAAATAATTGATAAAAGAAGAGGAGAGGGGAGAAGTGAGGAGAGTGAAGATGATGACATTGTTTTGAAAATTTAAGTTGCATATAAGGGCAGAATAGGAAGTGTAGAAAGTGAAGCACAAATTTGCAATTTACTTGTAACAAGGGATTTTTTGGTGTTACTTAAAATGGATGAGGGTAAAATAGGACTTTTAATTATTTAAGGGTATTTTAGTAATTATAGGGGTTAGGTTAGTAAGGATATTATTTTTATAATTAAGAATAAATTAGAAAAGAGAATAATGTTGGATTATTAAGTGTAATTGGGTTAGAAAATTTTTCGTAAATTAGTCGTATAGAATTTTTTAAATTCTAGGTCCAAAAGTCTGATTAAGGAGTAATGGGGATTATCAATTTATTGAATCTAAAATCAAGGTAAGAATAACTTTGGACTTTACTCTTAAAATAGAGTACCACTTCGTTGTTAATAAATTATTTTTATAGTGATTTATATTTTGAATTAGTCATCAATTTAATTAATGATTAATATTTACATGAATTATGTTTATTTTACTTAACAAATAATTAGTGTAATATAAGGTGTTTCATTGGTATATTTTGTTATGTTTTCTGAGGTGTATTGCTTGTTAAGTTGACAGGAAATGTGATAATTAAATAGAGACTGGTAGATAATAAGTTGTGAATAATTGGTAAAAATCGAGAATTAGTGGCTTGCCTAGGATAGGCTACATTCGATGGTCTTAGATGGTTAGGATGTGTCCATATGAGCAAATGGTGGCTAGGTATCTGTCCATGGAGCAGATGTGGGGGCATCCTGAGTCTCGGGGATGTCCTGTGTCGATGAATAGATACTGGAGTGGTATCGAGATATCCTGTGTTAATGGCTAGGTACTGGAGTTGTACCGGGATACTAAGAGAGATTAAGAAATTGAGATACCCTGTGTTGATATTTATACATTTAATTGCATTTTCACTTGGTGAGAGTTTACGATAAGTTGAGATGAGCCGGTAGACCATTAGATGTAAGCCTACTAGGTTACGTTTGGCCCAGACATTTCAGTTAAATATTGGAATAAAACATAAATGATAGTCATAATTAATATTTATGTTAATCATAATTGGGTAAATTTTTTAGATGTTTGTTAACTGTTTGGGTTAGACTAAGCATTGTTGTGTGTATACGAATTAAACGTATAACTTAATCGGTTAACTAGGTCTTACGATTATTTTTTTGAGTTATTTGATAATAAAGGTATGGTCGGTTATCCTTACTAAGTAAGCAACTCACCGCTCACCATCACTTTTTTTAGGGATCGAGATATTGCCGATAACTCTAACGTACAAGATTGATAGTGACAAGCCTCTATCTTGTAATGATTATATGACTAGTCCAGCACGTCACGGTGGCTTTCCAGTCGATATCCAAGTCGGTTGGAAAGTTCCCATGAAGCTAAGCCTATTTCCCTTATTAAGGAAAAGCTTCAATTCAAAATAAGAAATGTAAACATTGGAGTTTTATTTTTCAACTTATTAAAAATTTTGACAACACAACGACCGTATTTTGACATCTCAAAAATTTCAAAGTCCCTGTAAAAGTTAAAAATACTTTTATTATTACATCAATTTCTAAACTCCAAATTGTGGAGTTCAAATCTACTCGCATGCAGTCTTAAATAGTTACATCAATAAACTTTGACTAAAATAAAATTGTGCATTCCATTAAAAAACCTTTATATACATCCATTCTTTATATAAATGTACTTTCCAAAACATGTTCGAAGATATGCAATAGTTCTCAAAAATATGTACAAGGCAAAATAAAAATGCTTACACAGTAGCATTTGACGAAGTTAACTACTAGTGAGATGAAGTCCCTACTACTTAAGCCCCTGAGCGTGCACTTGGAACGTTTTATTTAAAAATAGAAAATAAAGGGTAAGTTAAACAAGATTATTGGTTTCAAATAAAAACATTTATATAAATATTAACCTTTATAAAAGAAAACAATTTATTTTCTTTTCAAGTAACAACCAATGTCCTTATAAAACACATTCTTTTCTTTTAATAAGATTAATGCATATGTAAAACAAAACATATAAATTTTTTTGAGATTAAGTTCCACTTTTCTTGTAAAGAATACAACGATGGCAGTCAATACTTTTATGAACTTTCTTTTTAAAACATAGCCTATTGTTGAATGCAAAACACACTACCAGTCTCATGCTCAAAACTACAAATATATGAGTCATACTTGTTGTTGGGCCTGGGTCCCGTTACCTATCACGAGGGGACCATTTGAGGTGGTCGTGTGAAGGTTATGTAAGAGGGAGTTGAAAACATTCAATTTGAAATGAAAACTTTGTAGTCAACAATAGCAGGTTTGCCGTAGCAAACTAAAAGTTTCGCCACGACAAAACTGTGGAAATATTTCCAAGGACCTTTCGGGGCAAGTTCGCCGCGATGAAGCGATCAAACCCCCTCACACCATTCAGGACAAATAGGTCGCAACAAAAGGTTGACTTCGTCGCAGCGAAGAACACAAATAATTCCCAACTACTTCCCGGGATAAATACGCCATGACAAAATTACCAAAATCAAATAGAAGTACCCTTCGGGAAAGGTTTGCTGCGACCAAGTTTGGCTTCATCGCAGCGAAACCTTCGAACCCAGACATCCAAACTCAACTATCAAACACCAAATTTTCATTACACCTCCAAAACCACATCTATAACTTAACCAAAAGATGAATACAACCCTATATAAAATAAACTTCTTCAAATCCTTAGTCTTTTAAGAATGAAATGTCAAAACATGAAAAGTCATAAGCAAACCCAAATATGTTTCATTCATATCAATAGATAAGAGTTTTACAAAGCTTTAATGGGCATTTCAAGCCACAATACAAAATTGATCTCAATCCTAAAAATATCAAAAGTACATGAACGAATAAAACTTGAAATGTGACTAAAGCCTTGTGTTTTCCAAAAACTAACTCAAAATACAACGACATGCAAATTGGAGTGATGCCTTGCCTCTCGTTCACTTGATCTCTTGCTCATCACTGAGACATGGGAAGGAATGGGGGTGAACTTAAAGCTCTAGGTGACAAGTTTATACTAGAGAACAAGCAAAACCATTTAAAATCTTCATAACCATAGTAATTCCGTATTAAAATCATAAAACACTTATTTCTTAAATTCTTAACTTATCAAACAATTCATAAGCAACATAAGTCATACATTCATCAAACTTGTTAACGCATTCTAAATACATAAGCAAATCAGAATGATTTGGGTATGTCCATAGAGGAGTTCTTGCGAATCTCCAGAAATAACAAAACGTATTAACACAATCCTACATAATGATCTTGTGTAGTTCATAAATAGAACTTACTATT
Source organism: Erythroxylum plowmanianum (assembly GCA_025531925.1). NCBI lineage: Eukaryota > Viridiplantae > Streptophyta > Magnoliopsida > Malpighiales > Erythroxylaceae > Erythroxylum > Erythroxylum plowmanianum. Next base: position 24,035,816 of record JANVCQ010000004.1, read on the forward strand.
GCAATCCCACATAATAGTTTTGCATAGTCATAATATAAGGGAGTCCATGAAGGAGCTCTATGCCACTAGCGAGCAGGCGGGAGAAGCCTTTGACAAAGTCAATGTGCACTTGATAGAATAGAATGGACCACCATAAACCCACACAACATGTATTTCATAACTTGTAAACATATTGCCTAAAAAGGCATATTTTAGAAGCATGATTTCATAATCACAATATATTTCCAAAAATCATTTCCATTTTCATTTCATTATTCATCCACAAAATTCATATACAAAACATGTAGCACTTTCTGAAAGCATTTAAAGAATAATAAATGCACATTTATAAGGTAGTTGAAATCATTTAATTCCATTTATTTGAAAGGTACATTAATGGCTTATTAACTCAATTATAAACATGAAACCCACCTTGAATTTCCTTGTTTAAAAATTTTCTTAAGGATGCCTCTCCTCTTGCTCCTCTTACCTTCCTTGATTTCCTTTAACAATAGCCAAAAATTCCATTCAATAGAAATTCCAATTTAGAACCCAAAGAAAAATATTCACTAAAATTGATTCTAAAATGCTAAAACCCATACATTTCCTAAGCTTCATGAACCAAAACCCTTTCAAAAAATCCAAGGGATTAAAAATGCTCTTACCTTGAATCTTTACTAAATAAAAAGATTCTTGGCCCAAATGAAAGCTCCTCTCTTCCTCTCTCTTTTTCTCTTCTTAATCAACCTCAAATTCACTTTTGAAAGCTAAGAAAAGATGAAACCCTAACTATCTTCCTTCTTTTCTCTCAAACACCGAAACCTCTCTTTGTCTCTTCTCTTTTTTGTTATTTTCACTCTTCTCTCTTTTCAATTTACATTGTCTTCCTCTAACAAACGAGACAACACTTTCCTTCTTCACATTCTACCCTTAATGAGTGCTAAAAGTCCACTTTACCCTTCCTTTGATGCCTTATAATTTTAATGCTTAAGTGACTTACCAATAATGCCCTTATATATATAGACTCTAACTACTTTAATTCAATTAACCAAAGTACTAAAATCCTACCAACATGGACATACTAACACCAAAAAAATAATTTATCTATCAAGGCCTCATAATTTAATTAAATCATGCTTAATAATAATAAAAATATTCAGGGCCAACACTTGTAGTTGAAAGCGGATATCGATCACATGAGGATTGTGCTTAGGCATCACTTAATTCAGGTTGTTCTTTGTTTAAGAAATTTTTTCAATCGAATTTAAAAGGATAAGTGAATAAAGACAAACTAAAGTAACAGGTAACAATGCAACCCAAACTAAAATCATAAGCTAAGACTTGGAGAAAATTAAGATTAAACATTAGGAGTTGTCATTATCCCTATTTGCTCCCTTTTGATTAATTGATTCAATTTAGGTTTGGCCTAAGATTTCCTAAAATTCTAGCTACCCTCTCTCAAGGTGCAACTAAATATCACTATTTAAATAAATTAGAAATAACTTTGGGATCTCTTGATGTGCAAAGCCTTTCCTAAAATTCAACTAGATATGAAGCTATCCTATAGGTAGCGTATTGATCTATTAAAATCTCTTCCTAATAAATCAATAATTTGTTATTTATAGGTCTATTAATTGACAACTCTCGTTGTACAATTAACACAGATTACTAAGCTCACTCTCTCGATTTATTACAAGGTTTAAGCACAATAAATAACATGAACATGTATATCATTAAATCAATAACCAAAGGTTCACAAATAGTTTAACTATAAACCCTAAAAATTGTTTTAGCCAATCACAATATCCATAACATCCCCACCATTCAAATAATCCATAATAAACATGCTAGGAGAGAAAGAAATTGAAGTAAGACTGGATGGGGCAGCTCCTCCTCTTCCTTGCCTAATCTGGAAAATCTGGATAACAGGGTGCTCTTTACCTAATTAGGATTGAAACCTTTATGCTCCCCTTATCTTTATGATCTGAGCCTATCTTTTAACTCTAGGAAGCAAGTTCCACGACCCTCTGGTGGCTCTCAGGATTTTATGTCTTATAAGGTCACCAAAACCTTAAAAAATACATAAAACTTGTGTGTCTCTTTGACTTCCAGTTCCCACAATTATGGGAATTATACTTATGCTTCCCACAATTGTGGGTTAACTTAACATAAACTTTCTCCATAGATTTACCACTATTGTGGAAAACATGCCCTTTTCTGCAAGCATGGTTTCTTATTTTTTAGCAACTCCACTTCTTTTCTCTTCTCTTGGTCCCTAACTCAATCACATAGGTGTCCACCCACCATTCCTACACCAAAATGATCAATCCCTACCCTAAACCAATATCAAACATAAAAGTACAACCATGAAGATTAAACTAAACAAAAACACATAAAACAAGTCCTAAAACACAATAATACTAACCTATCACGTAAGAAACACATACCAAATTTTGGCCAACTCAAATGTCAAACTATTATACATATTATGACTATTTTTCATTAGTGTACATAAGCAAACCCAATTTATGGCACCATCAATCAAAGATAAGTATAAACATAAAATGAATCTTCCTCATAAAAATACTCATTTCTCTCAAGTGTTTGATGGTTAGTGTTTCCCTTAAGCTCCTTATAGGAAATTACACTACCATAAGCTTGCTAATACACCAATTCTACTCTACAATGATTACATGTATAAATAGATTAAAAGGGCTTGTCTCGGGTTGTAATGTGGTAAGGGTTAAAGTGGGTCAAATGAGGTAAAGGGTATAATACAAGCATGCATAAAGTAATAAGTGAAAAAGGGTATACAAAGCATATTGTGAGATATACAAATGTAAATATACTACTACTCCGCACTTATTAATGATACCAAAACATTCTTCCCTTTTTCTTTTCTTTTTCTCTTTTCCTTTTTTTTTCTTTTCTACTTTTTCTTTTTTTTATATAATTGAAGAAACAACAATCACAATAACAACTAGATACAATGTAATCGCAGAGTAGAAGTGTAACTTAACTCATTTTGGGATGAAAAAATTATACTAAAAATTCCAAACTAGTCCATCATTTAATACTTTGTTACGCTTGTGAATGGGTAGGCTACTGAGGTTTTGGTTTTTGAATTGTGAGGTGTTTTTAAGAAACAAAAGGGTTAAGGCTCAACCAGGCTAACAAGGGATAATAACAAGAGTTGGTCATTTAAGCTAAGGGTTATCACAAAAAAGGCCTTAATCATTTCTATTAAGCATGCATCCTATAAACTCAAACTAATTCAAAGAAAATACTGAAGGTAGTAATCTAAAGGTGTATCAAACACTTAAAGAAATAAGATGACTATAGATGGAGTCATATAAGCTCAATCCTCACATTGGCTCATCAACAGATAGAACTCTCTGCTTCAGGTTCAGAAACTACTTCCACTTCTCCTTTCTATAAGCTTCCATCACATACTTGACTTTAAAATCTTAGGAAAAGAAATCCCAAGTTAGAAGCTCCAGTAACTAAGGATTCCTTAAAATAAACATCCACCACTCGTAGGCTACTCGCTGAAGAGCAGAGGTAGCATAGTGCACCATCTGATCTAATGGGTAACTAATTTCATCTAATACCCTCTTCACCTTCTATAACTAGAATTTTGCCCTTTAAGACTCCTCTAGAGATGTTCTAGTAAATTCCTCAACTTCATACTTCCGTAACTGATCAATTGGAGCCTTGGTCATGATCATATGATCTAGCAAAGTCATCAAGTCTTCCGACAGCTTAACCAAAACATGAGCTAGAGGTAGAGATGGTGGTATAACATCTCGATTCACTTCTGAGGTTCCTGATATAGATGGATGAGATCGCTCAGGATTATTACTTTAAGCAGCCTTGTCAATGCCTTTGTGAGATCTTTCCATATTTAATTCTATAACCAAAACATGGGACAAACCACATTAGGCCAAACATAAATCTTATATCCAAGTATAAGCAATAGTTAAGCGTTGGTTAAACCAAAATCACCTAAACTATGCTCTGATACTAAATGATGTAACATCCACATACCCCCTGGGAGGATATGCAAGTTTCATACAAAACAAAACTGAAACAATCCAAAACATACCAAACATTCCTTACATGCATTTCCAGAAACTCAAACAAACATACATTACATATCATTTTATGTTGTAGTAAACAAAACATAATATACATCATTTATAATGAACTTATCAAGATACATGCCTTAAACATAATCCATCCTGCAACAAGGTTATTACAAACCATTAAACAAAGTGCAAACTATCTCATATTGTCAGGTACAACACAAAAAATCAAATAAAAGAACTTCTAAAATAGAACACATTCTTCTAGGCCTCTGCTTTAATTTTGTCCCAGTCTCAAACCTTTTTATTAAAACCTACTCGGAGGTAAAACCACCATGCTAGGCATATAGCTTAGTGGGGAATAACGAAACAAGATAAAATATGATGATTGTTTCTAACAATTGTCTAACATTCACATGCACTGAATCATGTCAAATCACATACAACCTTTAATTGTTTAAATTAAAGAATAATCCAACATTATTTTCATCAGAACAAAATATAACATATCAAAATAGCATATACTTTCTTTAAAAAAACTTACAAATATTCGAACATAATACAATAATATTGTTGGATCCCTGGTCTCTTAGGGGATCCTTAATACAACTAATCCCATGAAGGTGAATACTTTCATAGAGGGAAGTATATGGAGATTTCCTCAAAGCTTATTGTCGTATCAGCCTAACTATCGTCCCACTCCATAGGAATTTGATATCTTTTTCTGGAAGGGCATACTAGCTGGCAAGATCACTAACAAAGTTATTTGTGATAACTTACGTAAGCAATTATCCACAGTTTCTTGGGCTACTAAGGTATGGAACAAACATTTAATGCGAAGAATATCTTTCATTTATTGGTTGGCTATACAAAACAAACTCTCTATAGCAGATATCCTTTCGTATATCCAAGTAGATAAAAATTGTCCAATGTGCTCCTTGCAATTTGAATCATACAATCATCTCTTCTTTGAGTGTTGTTTTAAAAAATCGATATGGGATCATGTCACTACTTTATGTTATTGGTCGGATTGAGGAATCACTATCTCAGAGATTACAAATGGTCTCTCAATGCAACTACCTATCCATATAATTGTTTTGGGAGTTTGTATCTACAAACTGTGGAGGGAGCAGAACCTTCGATGATTTAAGCATCAAGCATCCACTAAAGACCATTTGATATCCTTATTATTAGAAGAGATTCGCGAGATAATTTTGACTAAGAACCTATATCACATTTGTAGCCCCAATGTTCACGATTCTTTAGGTATATAAGGATACTTCGAGAGCAACTCGCACTGCTTCGAGTGAGGTTCCAAATGTGCATATAAGCTGATCATGTTACAATGATCTATTCCATATTATTAATGGTATTTTAAGGATTTGGAGTTATAATCATTTACGTTGTTCTTCAGCATGACTGGATAGTTCCTTTCTTTGAATTATTTTGTATTAGGTCTCTACTTTGAGCACCCTTGTTTTTTTTTTTCCTATTATAACATTTCCTTATAATTTAATCAATTTTCTTTTTCAAAAAAATATTGTTGGACCTCATTTTTGGAGTCCAACTCCGGATATCATAAGATGTGAGTGTATTACCCTATAGGGTTATTTCAATGAACTATTATTAGCCATCTCAGTTCATCTTCATTCTTATAACATCAAAAAATTTCCTATTTCATCAATGGATAAATGACAATCCATTCTTATGTTTATGTCCTTAAACATCACCCTAACATATCACTTGTTTGTGTTTTCTCTACTAAGTATGTTTCAAGTTCCATTCAAGCCTAAAATGTATTTTAGAAAAGCATCGATGAGCCCACAATTTATAACTATACCTATTTTGGATTAAGGTCCTTTTAGGAAGGTTTCGAAGGGGACTTCTAGATCTATAACTTTGCGAAGGACTTGAGAGAGATTTTGCCTCCGAAAGGGGAAAATTCACAATTTACTGTAGCTATCCCATGTATGTCTACTAAACGGACATACATCTCCCCCTAATGGACATAGACGAGCTTGGGGGTGCTTTCCAAACTCGAGAAGGTTTGTTTAATGGACTTAATTTCTATTTAACGAACATGGACTGAGCTGGGGACATTTTAATACCTGAGAAGGTCTGTTTAATGGACCTAAAGTCCGTCTAATGGACATTGGTGACACCTAAACCCCTCCAAAGACTTTCCAATGGTTCATACTGTTGGGACTCAATCAAGGAATCGGATCCCAATTGGAAGACGAAACGAAAGTGTTCGCAAACAAAATGAATGCACATCGGATAATTCAACTCCAAAGGCGAATCGAAGAACACATGCAAATGAATCGAAGCAAAGCTGGCGAAAAACGAAAACACAAACCAATCAACTCGGATATCAAAGCGAATGCAAATCGGAATCGAAATGAACGTAATCACGAATCGAATCGAATCATAGAACGAAGACA
>JANVCQ010000004.1:24044507-24056666 GCA_025531925.1 Erythroxylum plowmanianum
AAATTTTGCCTTTTTGGTCTCAAAAATATATCAATAAATCCAACCTAATAGTCAACACAAATTGAACACAAATTGAATATTTTATCTTTAAAATAGGATTGAAATCACATGTAAATGCATAAGAAAATCTAATATAATTCAATCCTATCACTAGCCACACAATCATATATATATATATATGTAGAATCATAGTTAAACAAATATCATCACATATAACATGTCATGTATATTTAACCATCAAAGTATACACTCAATTTTATATCATACTTGATAAATCAAAGATGAAATGCACAAACAAATGGTTTAAGAGTCTCATGGGTCAAAATGGAGAAACCGAAGTTTACATCATGAACAAAATGAGTCTGTTTCTAAGGAGCTCATATGCCATAAGCGGGCAGCCAGGAGAAGGCTTTAGGTCAACGTGCACATGACTAACGAAATGGTTTCTCTCTTACCCAAACACAAGCAAATATTCATGCTCAATTCATCTCATCAGATACTCACATTTTCATGCTTTTCAAGTTACTTCCTCTCTTGATTATAAAAAATGTCATAGCATTTTTTAAGGCATGACATGATAATACATCATATTGTAATTTCAAACATTCACAACAATTCGATTTCAAACAATTAAGCATATACACATACAAGTAAACAAATTGCCCATTCACATAATAACTATAAACACATTACCCACATAAATTGTATGAAAAATCCAACTCAATTGTACCTTTCCTTTTGCTCTTGGGTAAGATTTTTTTGGTTCCCTAACACAAACCAAATTCTCATATTCAACCCAAATTCAAATGAAAATTCATAAAACTTCAATAATCAAAAATGTTAAAATTGATTTTAAACTTAATCTACCCATAGTCCATCTAGGTTAGAAAGATTAAAACATAGTCCAAAGACCCACAAAAATAAAAAATGTGTTCCCTTCTTTCTTCCAACATAAACCCATTCTCTCTCTAATCCTTTTTGTTTTTCAAGCAAGAAGGGAAGATGAAGATTGTTACCTCTAACAAGCTTGATTTCTCTTCTTTCCATGTTTTCTTCTTCTTTCCTAGCTTCTCCCATGATTTTTCTTCTTCTTCTTTCTTCTCCCATGTTTTTCTCTCTTATTTTCTATTCTCTCCCACGATTTCTTCCTCTTCTTCTAATTCAAGACAACATTTTTTGTTCTTGTCTTCCAAAAATACCCTTCTCTTTGTTTGCCCTTCCAAGTTTGCTCTTCATTTTAATGTAATGCTTATTTACCTATTAACTCCTTAGTCCATTCAATTTAATACATTAATTGTACTCTAATTTAATTCTAACTTTTATATTCTAAATTCCAATTTCTACTTATAGTTGTTAAATTATGACTAAATTCTAATAAAATAAAATAAAATAAAATAAAAATTTTAGGGTCCAATAATTCTCCTCCCCTTAAAAAATTTCATCCTCGAAGTTCTTGCTTGAGTCTCCTATAACGTGTGGATACTTCTCCTGTATGGCTTCCAAAGGCTCCTGTATTGCCTCCTCTCTTGCATGGTTCTTCCATAAGACTTTATATAGCTTCACAGTCTTATTTCTCAAGACCTTTTCCTTTGAATCTAAGATCTCCACTAGTTGTTCTTCATAAGCCAAATCCTCCCTTAATTGAACCTCTGAAGGTTAGACTATGTGTGAAGGATTTGATCGATATTTCCTCAACATTGATACATAGAAGACATTGTGAATCTTAGATAACTCTAGTGGAAAAGCTAACTTATAAGCTAAAGGCCCAATCTTCTCAATAATCTCATAAGGGTCTATGTATCTTGGACTGAGCTTGCCTTTCTTACTAAATCTCAAGACTCCTTTCTATGGAGAGGTGCTCAGAAACCCTTTGTCTCTAACTTTAAATTCCATCTCCCTTCTATGCACATCCGTATAGTTTTCCATCCTATCTTGAGCTGCTATGAGTCTCTGCTTCACCAGTTTAATCTTGTCAACTGTAACTTATACCAACTCAAGCCTTAAAAGTCTCCTTTCACCTTCCTCATCCTAACAAATAGGAGTTCTGCACCTCCTACTATACAAAGCCTCATAAGGTGCCATTTGAATTCTTGAGTGTTAGGAATTATTATAAGCAAATTCAATTAAAGGAAGATGATCATCCCATGAGCCTTTGAAGTCCATAACACAAGCTCTTAACATTACCTCTAATGTTCAGATGGTCCTCTCTAATTGGCCATCAATCAGTGAATGGAAAGTTGGGCCAAAGTGTAACTTAGTTCCCAAAGGCTCTTGTAAGCTTTCCTAAAATTTGGAGGTGAATTTAGGATCTTTATCTAAGACTATAGAAGTTGGAATCCCATGAAGTCTAATTATTTCATCTATGTATTTCTTGACCAAAACATTCAAAGAATCTACTTGTTTAATTGGTGAGAAATATGCTGACTTAGTTAGCCTATCAACAATTACCCATAATGCATCATGCTTCCTGCTAGTTTTTGACAATCCCATTAAGAAATCCATCGTAATCTTCTCCCATTTCCATTCCAGAATCAACAAAGGTTTAAGCTTACTAATAGGTTCTTGATGTTCTGCTTTAACTTGTTGACACACTAGGCATTTCCTAGCATAATTTGCAACATCTTTCGTCATTCCTTTCCACCAGAAGTGCTCTTTCAGATCTCTATACATTCTCATACTCTCTGGGTACATTACATAGGGAGCATTATGTGCCTCATCAAGAATCTCATCTTTCAGCTCTAGCACGTATGGAATACATAATCTATTACTTACCACCATCAATTCATCTTCTCTTATCTCTATTTCAAAAGGTTTACTGCTTTTAATCGATTCTCTAAGCCTACTGAAGTACTCATTTTATTCCTACAATTCCTTAATCTTCTCATTCAACACTGGCCTTATTCTAAAATTAGTCAATATACATCTAGATTTGACTTGCCTCAATGTCACCTTAAATCTGGTTAATTCCTCCAACAAAGGAAGATATACCGTCTCCACATATGCCATAGTAGATTTTCTATTCAATGCATCTGCTACTACATTAGCTTTCCCTAGGTAGTAGTCTATATCAATTCATAATCCTTCAATAGTTCTAACCAACTTCTTTGCCTTAGATTTAACTCTTTTTGACTCATCAAATAATTAAGACTCTTATGGTATTTAATCACCTTGGTGGTGACTCCATATAAGTAATCTCCATATCTTCATATCTTCAATGAAAAATTATGGCAGCTAATTCCAAGTCATGCGTAGGATAATTCATCTCATAGGGCTTTAATTGCCTAGAAGGATAGGCAATCACTTTATCTCCTTGCTTCAACACACACACTCATCCCTTCCTTGAGGCATCACTATACACTATATATCCACCACTACTAAAAGGTAAAGTCAAAATCGATGCAGATGTGAGCCTATTCTTCAATTCCTCAAAACTGTTCTAGCACTCCTTTGTCCACACAAACTTTTGATTCTTCCTGGTCAATTTGGCAAGTGGGGCTGATATTATGGAAAAGCCCTCTACAAATCTTCTGTAATACCCAGCTAAACCTAAGAAACTCCTCACTTCTACTACATTCTTAGGTGCTTTCCATTTCACAATTGTTTCTATTTTCGTCGGATCCATATGCACTCCTTATTCTGAAATTACATGTATAAGGAACATCACTTCCCTTAGCCAAAATTCACATTTATCGAATTTGACATACCACTCCTCCTTCCTTAATGTCTCAAAGGAAATCCATAAATGTTCCTTATGCTCCTTGTCAGCCTTGGAATAAACCAATATATTATCAATAAAGATAATGATAAATCAGTCTAAGAAAGGCTTGAAGACTCTATTCATTAAGTCCATGAAGGCTACAGAGGCATTCATTAATCCAAAGGGCATAACTAAGAACTTAAGATGCCCATACCGTGTTCTAAAAGCAATCTTTGACACATCGGACTCCTTTATCCTCAATTGATGATAACCTAATCTCAAGTCTATCTTGGAGTAGAACCTTACCCCTTGCAATTGATCAGACAAATCATTTATGCATGGAAGCAAATAACATGATTAAGCTTTTGATAGTCCATACGCATTCTTAACAATCCATCTTTCTTCTTTACAAAAAGAACCGGAGCTCCCCAAAGTGAACAGCTAAGCCTAATATACCCTTTCTCTAACAACTATTCTATTTACTCTTTAAGTTCTTTCAATTCTGCTAGAGCCATTCTATAAGGCGAAATGAGATTGGTGCAATACTTGGAAGATGTTCAATGGGAAATGCAATTTCCCTAAGTGGTGGTAGTAATCTTGGTAACTCCTCTGGAAAAACATCTAGGAATTCCATGACCACAATAATTTTTTCTAATTTCCCTCCATCAACCTTCGTGTCTACTACATAAGCTAAGAATGCTTTACATCCTTTCGTCATCATTTTCTCTACTGTCAGAGCTGAAACAATTCTAGGTGGACTTGCTTTCCTGTCCCCCATAAACACCACCTTTCTACCTTCATTCAACTCGAACTCTATTGTCTTATATTTGCAATCTAAATTGGCATTGTACATCTTCAGTGTATCTATGCCCAAAATCACATCTAATTCCCTCATTCTCAGTGGCATTAAATCTACCACTAATTGTTCCCCACTAATATATATCTGACAATCTCTATAAACTTGTCTAATAATAATATACTGGCCGATTGGAGTATCAACCATCAAAAGAGTATCCAATGGGCTCAAATTCTACCTTGCGCAATTCTACTTGACAAAATAAAAGAATAGGTAGACCCCAAATCAATCAAAACAATAAAATCATCATTAAGTAATTTAACCGTACCAGTCATATCTTTCAGAGTGGTTTTTGCATCCTCCCTCATCATTACGAACACTCTAGCTGGTGCTTGTCCCTCAGTCTCCTTAGAGGGTTCACTTTCTTTGCTACCTCAGAACTTTCCACTTCAGTTGTAGTCTTGTGTCCCAAAATCTCAGCCCTCTTTGAAGCTTGCATCTGAATTCCCTCTCTTCTTACATACTACGGGCACTCTTTATCCATGTGCCTTTTCTCCCCATAGATGAAATAAGCTCCAATCAGCTGATAACATTCCCCTTTATAAAACTTCCTTCAATGATCACACTTGGGAATAGAGGGCTTATCCCCCTCTCCACTTCTACTGCCTCTAGCCATTGAGGCTTGATGAGATAGTTCTCACCTCTCTAGACTTGCTTACACCATTGGTCTCCTCCTCCGACTACAAAGGGAAAGCCTTGACACTCCTCTCTAATATAGGAGCACCACCTCCCCTCTTGAGTTGTACTCTTCCTTTCCTCTTTCTATTCACAGTGCTCTTTATGTTCTCCACATTCTCAACCCTCAATGTTGCTTCAACCAACTGTTGAAAATCACAAAAATTTTATGCCACCACTTTCTCTCTAATGGCCAAATGTAACTCTGTTTTAAACCTACAACACTTAGCTGCCTCACTCATCATCATCTCAGCTGCATATTGGGACAGTTGTGTGAATCTGCACTCATTCTCACTCACTGTCATCTCCCTTTAGTTGAGACTCAAAAATTCCCTCTACTTCTGTTAGACATACACCTCAAACAAATACTTCTTCTTATAAGTAGCTATGAAGTCTTTCCATGTCAACACTAACAGTTTCAGTCGATTCCCTGGTGCACTTTTCCATTAATGCAGAGCATCCCCCTATAGGAAGCTTGTAGCATTGTTGGACCCTGATTCTGGAGCCCAACATCCAGATTCATAAACTATGAGTGTATTACCCTATAGGGTTACTTCAGTGAACCCTCATTAACAATCATCGGTTAATCTTCATTCTTATAGCATCCCAAAAATGCCTATGTTCATAACCATACCATGCTCTTCCAACAGTTCCCCTCACTTTCTTTCCATCAATCTTTTTCAAATCAATAACAAAGAATACCAATTTTTATAAAGGGATAAAAAAATTTGTTAGGATTTATTGGTTCAAGAATCAATTCATTGGAGGTCGGATGATGAATTTATGGCCAAAAGAATCAAACAAGGTTTTGTCCTCAATCATATTGTACCTATCTTGGTACAATTAGCATAACTTTCAGTAGAAATGTTGGATTAAGGTTATGTTAGAACGGTTTCAAAGATAACTTCGAGAGCTACAACTTTCATGCAGATCGCAAAGAGCGATTTTGCCATCTAAAGGGTCAAAATTGTAAATTTCCAAAAGTTTACAATGTATGTTAGTTAAACGGACATACACCTGTACATAACATACATTCACAACGTCTGGAGCATTGTCCAGACCCACAAAGGTTCGTTTAGTGGACCTAATGTCCATTTAATGGACATGGACTGGGATGGAGGTGTTTTTACACCCGAGAAGGTCCATTTAACAGACCTAAAGTCCACCTAATAAATATATGTGAAACAAATCTCCCTCCAAAGTGTCTCTTATGGTTCCTACATCCATTCTAACATCACTTTCACTCATAATCTTTCCAAATTCACTTCTTCTATTGCAATATCACTCCTTAAACATTCAATTACCAATTTGATTATATTAAACTATCAAATCTCAACTCAGATGACTCATCACATACAACAAATTATCATCATTACTATAGTTGTTCTCTATATACATCCTATGCAGCATTAGCACTTATAATGATCATATCTTTTGATTCTGATGTCCAAAGATTTCATACTTCATACCATTGGAAAGCTAAAAGGATAATCTACAACTTCAAAGAAGAAAACTTTGTCTAATTCTGCATATATTTATACATTTTCCCCCTGAAATTAGAATATAAATCCTATCCCTATGTAAAGCTTGAAAATACAATGTAAAGACTTGAAAAGTCATGAGCAAACATAATGTATATATATTTCATTAACATCATCAACTAAAGGTTTTACAAGGTTTTAATGGGCATTTCAAGCCACAGTACATCATAAACCACGAAAACAAAGTTTACATAAACTAGAATTGCTCAAAATGCGACTAAAGCCTTGTTTTACATAATCTAACTTTAAAAACAAAATATACAAATTGGAGTGATGCCTTAACTCTTGACTTGATCACTCAATGTCTTACTCATCACCTGAAGATGGGAAGAAATCGAGGGTTGAGCTTGGAGGCTCATGGGTAAAGGTTTGTAAGGGGTAACAAGCAAAAGATTCCAAATGTTCAATTGCCATCAAAATTCTTATTGAAGCATAAAAACATAATTCTCAATAATACAAATCATGTATGCATCAATCTTGTCAACATATCATGAACATAAAAACATCATAATGGTTTGGGTAGGTCCAAAAATGGAACATACTTCACATTTCCCATAAGGTTCCTGTGTAGCCGTGAACAGAACGTACTATCGCAATCCCATAAAATGGTTTTACGTAGCCATGAACTTATAGGAGTCCATAAAGGAGCTCCATACCGCTAGTGGGCAAGAGGGAGAAGTCTTTAGTCAAAGTGTACGTGACATAATTAAGGGACTAAACCAAACCCATATAACATATATTTCATAACTTGTAAACATGTTGCCCAAATGACACATTTTGAAAACATGTTTTGCATGAACATGAAATATTTCATATGCATTTCCATCATCATTTCCCAATTCATCAACCAAATTCATATACCAAGCATATAGCAATTTCTCAAATCATTCAAAAACAACAAATGCCACAATTATAAAGTAATGAGGAATCATTTTATTCTCTTGACTGAAAAGAAAACATAATGGCTCATTATCCAATTATAAACATGAAACCCACCTTAATTTCCTTGCTTGAAAACTTGCTCAAGGATGCCTCTCCTCTTGCTCCTCTTGCCTCTCTTGCCTCCCTTCAACATTGGCAAAAATCTCCATTCAATAGGAATTCAAATTGGAAAACCCAAAGAAACATATGCATAAAATTGATCCTAGAATACTTATACCCGTGTATTGCCTAAGCCCTTTGAACCAAATCCCTTCCAAAAATCCAAAGATTAAACATAAACTTACCTTGAATCTTCACCAAACAATGAGTTTCTTGGCTCCAATGGAAGCTCTAATGCTCCTCTTTCTTTTTTTCTTCTTGAACAACTTCAAAAATCACTTTCTAAAACTAAGAAAAATTAAATCCTAACTTAGCTTTTTCTTCTTTTCTCTTTTCTCCACTGAAACTCTCTTCTCCTCTCTTCTATTTTCGTGTTTCTCTCTTCTCTCCATCAATCCACGTTTTTCTTCTTCATTTAAAAGCAAGACAACACTTCTTCTTCCAATTATGCCCTTAATGATTGAGAAATGTCCAATTTTCCCTTCTTTCAATGCCTTAAGACTTTCCAACTTAAGTGATCTTTCAAAAATGCCCTCATACAATCATATCCCCTTAACACTTTAATTCAATTAATATATGTCATAAAATCTTACTCACATTAACATGCTAATTACTAAAAAAATAATAAATCTATCAAGACCTCAAAATTAATTTAAATCATGCTTATTCTTCATGAAAAAAATGTCGGGGCCAGCAAGCATGCTTAACTTTCTCATCATCTTCACAGTCTATTTGCTCTAATACCCTTTCTATCTTCCTTAGCCAGGTTTAGACTTTTCTGGATCGGTTGTCCCATAAAAGTCCACTGCCCCATACTTTCTCAGCTTATCAAACTACTTTCCCTTCTTAACTAGGATCGAAGCAGAAGTCTGCAGCATCTAGCCCACAGCTTGGACAAACACCTGAGCTAAGGCTTGGAATAGCCTAGGGTCCAAGGGAGTAGGCACTTATTCCTGTGGAAGGGGAGACTCTTGCGTTTATGATTGAGAGGGACCACTACCATGGCCTACAAAAGCCTCAACATTTCCTAAGGCTTTAGACTCATCAGTGCCCTCCTCTCTTAAAGGAGAGTCAGGTGCAAAAGATCCTTGTAAAACTCCTCGTGTTCTTCTACAAGATGGCATAAATTATGTTTATAATGCAAGATATTTTGATATTTTTTGATGGATTTATTATCTTTCTGTTATTTTAGATAGTTGAGGAAGGGATGCTGATTTGTTGGATATTTGGGCTTATTTGGAAAATTCTAAATGGATTGCAGGAGTCCAAAATCATAAGGGCTGTTCTATTTTCTTGGAAGTCAATAACAACCATCTATTTTTGGAAGGTTATTAACAGTCCCTAGCACAAGAATTAGGGAGACAATCTTAGGATTTTGTTTCCTTATTATTATTTATTGGGTTGTAATTATCCTTTCGTTTTTGGGAATATTCTCCTCTTTTATAAAGGGAGGAAGGTTGTTAGTTTGGAAGACTTTTTTTCTCTGCAGTAGAATTTTTATCTTTTAAGCTCCAAAACAACCATGAACGACTAACTCTTTTACTTCTAGCTTAAGGCTTAATCGAAGTGCTTAGTTTCACAAAAGTGTTGTGAGATCTTAATATTTTTCTTCCTACTCATTTCATTTCTTCAATATTTATTTATTTCCTGCACTTATTGGGTTGTGGTGGATGTTTATTTTTCTATTTAATTGAATGGTTTGGCCAATTGTTTAGTTAATTAGGATAATAAATTGCTAGTTAATAAGATAAAATACGTAATTTTTTGGTTGAGTTAACATTTGTAGAAAATAATATAGCGTGATTAAAACCAAATTTTTAGGTTATATTAAGGAAGCAAATAATCTAATTTGAATGAACTACGCGTGTGGTTTATTGGTTAGGATCAGGTTTTTCTCATTTTTAGTGCTATCAATGAATTAAATCCTAGACGTGAGTCAGGATTATTTGTTGGCAAGAGATTAATCAAAGCATGTTGTCGAGTTTAATCTAAATTTACAGGAAGATTAGGTTGTTAGAAGCGTTTTCAACAACTATGACTAGTCTATTGATTGAATTGATAAATTTATATTTGCATCCATGATCGACACCATTGAATTAGCATGGAGATGACCCTTGGTTGGAATTATTTCTTTAATCAATTTTCTCTATTTTTATTTTTGTGATCTCATTCAGTTTTTTTCCAATTAAGAATCCCCCTTTTGTTTGTCTTTACTATTTTTTCTTGTTTTTAAAAGAATATTATTAATTTCTAGTCTCTGTGGATTCGACCTTGCTTACCACTATCTACAATTATTTTGTAACTTGATAGTAGGATATATTTTTGGTGGTTTCGACACCTACCAAATTTTGGCACCGTTTTCGGGGAATAGCACTAACTAATTTCACTCTTTTATGACTAGATTTGATCATACAGGTGAACTCCAGTATGACACCAAGATAGAGAAGACAGCAAAACGATTGAGGAAAGAAACAGAGCAGAAAAAGCAATCTTCTCTACGAACTACCTCAATGCCAGAAGAAGTCATTACTTCTGAACTTTCTGAAAATTCAAGTGCATCTGAACCAGAAGAAGAAATGGAAGAAGAGAGGACGTTAAGGGAGTTGGTAATGCCCCCTGTTAATCAACCTCCTCTTTGTATCACATACCCAGCTTTGGAAGTAGCATTTAAGCTTAAATCAGGTTTAATTCATCTATTGCCCACTTTCAGAGGTTTGCCAAATAAAGACCCTCATAAACATCTTAAGGAATTTCATATAGTTTTCTCTACATTGAAACCTCAAGGAATATCTGAAGATCAAATTAAATTAAGAGCTTTTTCATTCTCTTTAGTTGAAGCAGTAAAGGAATGGAGGAATGGTTGTTTTATTTATCTTCTAGATCCATTACCTCATGGATAGCCATGGTAAGAGCATTCTTAGATAAATTCTTTCCTGTTGCAAGATCTGTTAGTATAAGGATAGATATTTATGGGAGTAGACAAAAGGATAATGAAACTCTCTATAAGTATTGGGAGAGATTTAAGAGGATGTGTGCAAGTTGCCCTTAACATGGAATTTTAGATCAGGCCTTCATTCAGTATTTTTATAAGGGATTGTTGCCTATGGAGAGGCAAATGATGCATACAGCCAGTGGTGGAGCAATTGAGAATAAAACACCTCAAGCTGCGAGAGAATTGATCTATACTATGGTAACCAATTCTCAACAATTTGGGTATTGTCAAGAACCTTCAAGACGTGTCAATGAGGTAAATGTTTCTTCTCTAGAGAATAAAATTAACCAATTAACATCTTTGGTTCAGAATTTGGTTATAGGTAATAGCTTGTGGAATTTATGCCTATACTGGACATCCTACAGATATGTGTCCAACTTTACAAGATGATGGTCAAGAATATGCCTATGCTATTGGAAATTTTTCAGGTCCGCCTCAGTGGAAATATGATCTATATTCAAGCACTTACAATCTGGAATGGCAAGATCATCCAAATTTCAGCTGTGGACCTAGGCCTTCAAATTTCCTAAAATTTCAGAATAGACTGGTGGCCCCACCTAAACAAGGTTGTTCAAACTCAGATATGTCTTTTGAAGACATTGTGAAAAAACTTGCAACTAATAAGGTGCAATTTCAGTAGGAGACATGAAGAAGTATCCAAAACTTGGAGAACCAAGTTAGTCAATTAGCAACTTCAATGAGCAAGTTAGAATCTTAAGGAAAATTGCCATCTCAGATCATTGTGAACCCAAAACAAAATGCTAGTGCAATTACCTTGAGAAGCGAAAAAGAGCTAGAAATTCTAGCTACAAAAAAAAAAGTGGGAATAGCTTGGCATCAGAGGATGAAGTGGAGATAATGCAGCCATCAAATGGTGTTGTACCTGAAAAATCAAAGATTATGGAAGTTCATCCCCCTTTTCCTCAAAGACTTGCTAAGTCTAAAAAGGAAATGGAAGCCAAAGAGTTCCTTGACACATTTCAGAGGGTGGAAATAAATATTCCCTTGCTTGATACAATCAAGCAAATACCCAGGTATGCGAAATTTCTTAAAGAGTTATGCACAAATAAAAAGAAATTAACCAAGTATGATAAAATAAATATAGGAGAAAATGTTTATGCTATTCTTCAAAGGAATTTACCTCAGAAGTGTAAAGACAAAAGCATGTTTGCCATATCTTGCAAAATTGGGAATGTAGGGATAGAAAGGGCTATATGTGATTTAGGAGCATCAATAAATGTAATGCTGATCACAGCTCTGTAGATTCAACCTAAAGATTAATCCTTGGAAACCGGTTAAAAATAATAAATTCCAAGATTGCAATACAGGATGCAACCTCGGGTCGTCTCACTTAACT
>JANVCQ010000004.1:24080113-24102861 GCA_025531925.1 Erythroxylum plowmanianum
TCCGATCAAGAGAGACGACCCGAGGTTGCATCCTATATTGCAATCCTTGGTATAAATTATTTTTGACCGGTTTCCAAGGATCGACTTTAAGGTCGAATCGACAGAGCCGCGATCAATCATCTATCTTTATTCTCTTATAAACTCAATACACGTGAGACTCACTTTCATTTATTATTGTAATTGTGACCGAGTGCCTTTTTACTAGCTCATATCCCTTAGTGGAAACCGAGCTATGTCAAATTATGTCTCATATCCCTTACTAGATACCGGGTACATTTACAACCAAGCCTGAGGCTCTAATCATAATCCAAGCTTTAAGCTCTTTATCCTGGTGACTCCAGTTATAACTTCCTTTATCTTACATGCATTCATGTGTTGAATGTTTCGTATAACATATTCTCAGTCAATCACATGATTGATTCACATTTAGATCATATTTATCATCGGATCTTAGTCTAGTATTCAACAGAATTGTCGAGCAACATTTATTTCATCACATTCACATACAAGAATCGCTTCAATAACTCATTCATCCACCAAAATCATCGAACTACATTGACTGGAATCAACACAATCAATTCACATTCATTCAATAATTCAAACATAATATAAAACAAACAAATAATTGGGTGAGACCATCTGGGTTACTCACAGTTTGCTCCAGAAGTTATTACCTCGAAATCCCAGCAATGTCTAGATGATGGCGCTCTATATGTTCCTCTATATCATGCAATATATACACATATCACTATTTTGCATAATTGTAAGTATTCATTGATGCACATTTATGTATATGAAATATGTACGATGCATGTTCAATGACATTCTCGGGTATATATCCCTAATATATGTCTCAAAACCAATTATTAAGATCTTTGAATCATTCCTTAACACCTAATACACTCTTCTTACATTAATAGCTCAATCCTACTTCAATTAGGTTCATTTAATATCATTAACAAGCCTAAATATCTCATTGGACAAACATTGATAAGTCAATCATTTACAAACAAACGTATCTTAGGACAAAAGGCATAATATTGATGTCATTCTAGGATAGTTTCGAAGAGGACCTCAAGATCTACAACTTTCGTGAGGACCTGAAAGAGAGATTTTACTATTAGAGGGTTAAAATTGCCAATTTATGCGAGTGTCTTGTGTATGTCTGTTAAACAGACATACACTGCCCCTTAATGGACATAGACGGGGTCTGAAGTGTTTTCCAAACTTGTGAAGGTCCGTTTAATAGACATGGACGAGGCTAAGAGTCTTTCCAGACCCGAGAAGGTCCATTCAGCGAACCTAAAGTCTGTCTAACGGATATAGGTGAAACAAAACTCCCTCTAAAGCATCTTTAATGGTTCCTATATCCATTCTAACATTACTTTCACTCATAATCTTCCCGAATTCACCTCTTCTAATACAATATCACTTCTTAACAATTCAACTAGCAAGTTGATTTCACTAAACTCTCAAATGTCAACTCATTTGATTCATCCATTCAACTACATCTCATCATTCATAATTCCTATCCTTTTTTCATACAATATCTTATTCCTAAGTATAAAGCACTTCATATTCAAAATCCATTATTTCAAGTTGATAACTTCTTTAAGTATACCTAATTTCAACTCAACATCATGCGTACACAATTCATATTCCCTACTTGTTCATAAACACTCAAAATATAAAACATTCTCATACATTTAAAATAGAACACAACATATACTTTCATCAAATAGTGTACTGCATCTAGTTCCCAATTTCATGTCAAAATTTGAGACTCTTAAAAATAGAATTTAAATTTGATTTCTTCATAAGAAATATAGCCATATGTCTCTAATTTAATCCAAATTAAGAATCATAACATTTGGATAACTAGAGAAAATTTATGTCTAAAACACAGAAGCATACTCAAAGATCATGTTGCTGCTATATTTTCCATATCAACTACCAATTTTGTTTCCAGATCTTACCCTAAAACAACTCATACAAAAATCACCTTTTCTACTCCATCTACTCCTCATTTTCAACTCCATTTCAACTCAATATCATCCATACACCACTTACAGTCCATGATTGATCAAGAACACTAATTACAAAACATACTTGAATCACTCCTTCTTTCTCATTTCTACACTCATCCATTAACACAAACAAGTCATAAAACTGATTTCTATGCTTATCAACTTCCAATTCTCATTAAAACATCCTTTTCACAACTAATCCATCTTAAAAACATATGTAGTATAACTCATAGTTTCTTACTCATCATATACAACATCAATCATCCATAAAACAACTCCTAACCCATTATTTAGCATTTATATGAAACAAAACATTATATACATATATATGCTCATTTCTTCCCCAACATTCTAGCATATACAAAACTCCTTGTCATGATCATTCAACCCCTAAAACATCTATATAAATCATTACTCATCAAGAATATATAAAAGCAAGAAATTTACATACTCTTCATTATCCACGACATATACATACACAAAACACCATTTCATGTCATTAACCTCTAACTATCATCATAAATGCTTCATTTAACAAAACCCATGATATTTAACAAGATACTTAGTTGATTTAGCTTCCAATTCTTCACAATCTTCAAGAATATCAAAAATCCCTAACTTTACATACAACCCACGATCATCACCATCTTGAGGGTTGGAAGGTTTGGGTTTTTTGTGAGAATGAAAGAGAGGCCAAGATGAAAGAGTAGCAAATGAAAGATAAGAAGGCTAGGTTCAACATGAATGAAGGTTTGAAGGATTAAAACTCATGAAGAAGAGGAAGAAGAGAAACTATGAAGATGAAGAAGAAACCAAACAAAACACCAATAGCCTTTTAAGTGAGAAGCATCGAGAGAGAACAAAACAAAGTGGGGAGGGGGGGGGTCTTTCAATAAAAAAATAATAACTTAAGACATGGTTTGGCAAGTGATAAGTGTGTCCAATTTCTAAAGCATTATACTAGGTTCTTTCATTTAACTAGTCCAATCAATTCTAATTTTTACTCCAATTATCTACCAATTTTCAATGACACTTGTCAATAAATCCTAAAGTCATTTATCAAAATTTTCCATTACCATTGGATAGCATTTTCTACTACCATTTAACAATTGTTTTGCCACTTGGCAATTTTTCTAGTCCAAAATTACCCAAATTTTTAGAAATTTTTTTCTAAAATTCACCAAAAATTCTAAATCACTTGATACACTCTCCAAATCAGTTTTCAACATGTAAAAACCACCATTCTTAATATAATCACATTGCATACATAATAAATCAATTATAACTAGAATTCGTCAACAAATGCATGTACAATTATTCCATATGCAAAAAGTCAACATTCAAGCATATGTGCGTATCATATAATGCATGAGTATGAAAATGCATTTTCTAATCTCTCTATAATTTATCCTATTTACTATTCTAGCCTCCACATGGGTAATGAGATGTTACAACTTATGTGTAAAGGGAGTAGTTGCAATTATTCTTCAATAATTCTAGTCCAAAGGAGAGCTAAAACTTTGGTGAAATGAAGGTGGAGCAGCTCCTCCATCATCTTTGTACATGCTACATGTTGAAGAGGGCTGTTCACATATTGCAAAGTTTTCTTCCAACAGTTGTCCACTATTTTAATTCTCACCATATTTGTTTAATTAAGCTACTAACTTGTTGCATCATCCACAACAATTCTTTTGCCCTAAATATAAAAATTTGTTCTGATTTTTTCTCGTCAAAATGTCACATGTTCATACTATGAATTGATCTCTCATGTAATGAATTTTATGTCCCTTACATCTACTCCTTCATAAACATGACAACATAAGGTTTTTGTGCATTCATGTTCCAAAATAATAAGGAATTCTTCATGTACTTGACAACTACCACTTAAGGTTCATTCACATTTACATGTATTATTTGTTGTCCCAAAATGATTAAATGACTTAAGAAAAATCTGTTCAATTTTGATAAAAATTTCATATCCACTTAATAATATGTTACACCTAAATATATCAATACATAAGTTGGATCGATTTACTTTAAGTATCATTAACTATGGCTGATTCTCTCATGTTTGGTTTAGTTGGTTTATATCTCTATGTTTTAGCCCAAAAGTCCTTCCAATTTACTCTACAATAATTTAAAACAAGGTTGACAGTGCTTCCAATTTACTCTACGATAATTTAAAACAAGGTCAATCTTGATCTATCATAAATCCATCTGATCAAATTTATTTTTTGTCCATTTTATAATAGTCAACTCCAATATTTTTCAACTGTCATTTGACTTTAATACTTGTCTCAAGTATTGTCAAATCATTCAAGGTTGGGTCCCCAATTCACCCATTAGAGAAAATAAAATTTACATTAGTCCGAAAGCATCATTCATAGGAAATGCAATTTTATAGACACATGAAAACAATAGTCATTAGTCCGAAAACATCATTCATAGGAAATGCAATTTTATAGACACATGAAAACAAAAGTTTGGGGTTTTACAAACAAAGTAGGTGAGGCTAGGAGTTTAATTGTGTAAAGAAATTTGACTGTATATGTGTTTGATTATGATAGCTTGGGTAGTCGTGTTATGTAGAATACTCTTGTGTCTAACAAACAATGCTCTCTTTTGGAACTAATGAGGAATTGGATGATTAATGGTAAATTTTGGGAACTATTTGGTTAATTGTGGTTTAAGAATTTTTTTAAGATTTTTGGGAGCGTCACATTAGGTGATATTAGAGCAAGTTTACATTTCTAAGGACGTATTGAGGAAAAAATTAGTAGGAGACTGTGTGATAGTAAATAATGTATGGAGGGGAATGCTACTGAGGAGTGGTGGAGTAGAGCTACTAGCTGACTTGCTAGTGATGGATTTAAGGGAGTTTAATATAGTTCTTAAGATGGATTGGCTAACACAGTATCAAGCTATAATGGATGGGTATGAGGTATATGTAGCTCACAATATACATACAAGGGAGGTAAATCCTAGGTTAGAGGATATTTATTTGGTGAGGGAATTTTCTTAGATGATTTACCAAGTTTACTGCCTCAACGACAGATAAATTTTACCATTAAGACTATGCTTAAAGTTGTACCAATTTCCATTGCACCTTACAAGATGGCTACTGTTGAGTTACATTAGCTAAAAAGGTAGTTAGAAGAGTTGTTGGAAAAGGACTTTATTAGACCGAGTACATCACCCTGAGGAGCTCTAATGTTGTTTGTGAAGAAAAAGGATGGTAGTATGAGGCTATGAATAGATTACTGACAACTAAACCAGGTGACAGTAAAAAAAAGTACACATTATCGAGGATAGATGATCTTTAGATCAACTCAGGGCAGTTGTCATATTTTTCAAGATTAACTTGAGATCAGGATACTAGTAGTTGAGGATAGCTAAGTCAAGTATTCTCAAAATAGCTTTTCGTACTCGATATGGCCATTATGGGTTCCTAGTGAAGCCTTTCAGGCTGACTAATGCACATTCATGGCATTAATGGATATGACTTTTCAGGAGTATCTAGATCAATTTGTAATAGCATTCATTAATGATATATTGGTGTATTCAAGGAGTAAAGAGGAGCCCGAGCAATATGTTTTATGATTATGATACATATTCTAAAGGAGAGACAATTGTATGCAAAGTTGAATAAGTGTGAGTTTTGGATGGAGTGAGCAGGTTTCTTAGACATGTGATGTCCCAAAAGGGAGTGATGCCTGATCCTTCTAAGGTAAAGGCAATTATAAAGTGGGAGCCACCTAGAAATATATCATAAGTAAGGAGTTTTTATAAGACTTACTGGATATTATCAGAGATTTGTAGAAGGATTTTCGATAATATCAAGCCCATTAACCAAGCTAATGAAGAAAGGAGTTTAGTTTGAGTGGACCAATCGGTGTCAGGAAAGTTTTGAGGAACTTAAGCGGAGATTAACTTCTAGCCCAATTTTGGTGATACTATTGAGTGGTAGAGGTTTTGAGGTAGATATTGATGCTTCGAGGATAAGTTTGGGTGTGTATAGATGCAGCATAAAAGGTGATAACTTATGTCTGACGTCAGTTGAGATCGCATGAGTTGAATGATCCCATTCATAATCTTAGAGTTAGCAATGATTATGCATGCTCTTAGGATTTGAGACATTTTTTTTTATACAAGGAGACATCTGAATCCTTACAGATTAGCATCACCACCAGAGTTATTCCAAATTCATGATATGTTCCATGTGTTAATGTTAAGATGGTGTCAATCAGATCCTAGTCGTATTATATCGAGACATGAGATCAAAGTTACAAATGATATGACCTATAAAGAAAAGCCAGTGGATCTATTGGATAGACAAATTAGGAAATTAAGGAGAAAGAAGATTATAATGGTGTGAGTTTTGTGGAGTCATCATCCTTCTCTAAGAGAGGCGACTTAGGAAGAGGATGAAAATTGACATTAATATCCTCATTTGTTTGGTTTCTCAAGCGTGTAATTTAATTTCGATGACGAAATTATTTTAAGAATGGGAGATCTGTAAAGCCTATTTAGTAAATTAAAAACTAAATTTATGGTTGTTCTTTTGTTTGATGCTGATGATATACTTATTACAAATAATGATCTATCTAAGATTATTTCTCTTAAAGAATCCTTTGAAGGACCAGAGGCATCTCATCTATTTCTTGAATGTTAAGGTATCTCGTTATGGGTCCTACCTATCATATTTCATAAGTCAAGTATGCCTCTAACCTTGTTACTTGTGTTGGCTTGCAATAGTAAGAATGTTGTTGAACCCAACACTCATCTCATGGCTATTGATAGTATTCCTCTAGATGATTCCTACTCACTACCATTGCAGCCTTATCTGCCTCACTATATATCCTGACTTCATCCATGTTATATTTGGTCCAACAGTTTATGTCGTAGTCATTCCCAGTATATGTAAGGCTGTAAACCTTACTGATCAATGTTTTATCACTAGTTACTACATCTTTCTTGGTGACACTTGTTGCCTAATCTAGCACATAGGCTCTCACGCTAATATTAAAGTAAAATATAATGCCATGACCTTCAGTAGCTCTTCATTGATATAGGACTATTTATCCGCTTTGATTTTTATTATGAAGATCGCGACACCATTCAAATCTTTTATACTGTTGAAATTGATTGTTACTTCATTCGATACCATGCAAAGCAAAACTCATTTCACTTACTAATCCTTTTGCAAAGTCCCATCCCACATCATATTTCCTCCGCCGCCTTTCTAAACTCAAATTTGCCTCCTTCTCACTACCTTGAATTTGAAAGAGGATGTTAGAATATTGTGGATTAAATGTTAGAATATTTTGTATTAACATCTCACAGTACTGCATATATATATTTCATATTAATTATAACTACCTAAATCTAAATGTATACATCTCCTTGGGATATAAATATGGCTGTCATTGTGTCATTCATGGTTCCTCCCTGTTTTAATACAACTGAACAACTATATGCATGTATATGTATACCTCGATTTATATGATCCACCATTGCAATAAAAAATCGATCAATTTCAAACAAAAATATTGAGTTACTTAACTCCAAATCTATAAATCTCCCTCCTCCAACCAAAATCTGTCTTCTTCTAACCAACTAACTTCAGCATCACTTTTGTAGTTCAAATTTCGATTGAAATTAGTCATCGCCTTCCTTCAACCTTTTTCAGCAGCAAGACCTTACGCTCTATAATACTTCCAAATCCCCAACTTCTCAATGTTCCACCACTTCAGATAAACATTACAGCAAACTAGTATAAGGATATAATATCTGATGGCCCAATTTTTTTGAATGTTCTCAATTAGTTCCGATCAATGCTATAATATGTTCTACCATACAAAACTGATTCTATATCATTCAATAGTGTAATTGACCAATGCACCGCATTTGCAACAGCAGAATAAGAAAAAGTAAGATCCAATACATAATTGTACGTCGGCATGGCCAGGAGGGAGCGTTCGTTTACCCATCAGACAAGTGTTTCCCATTCCCTGGCCACAGCTTAGTAACAATCTACTTAAAACGTTCATCCGTACAAAGCAGCTCAGCGCTACACGATGGGAAAGTGCGAAATGCTAAGAAACCATTGGCCTAACATCAAAAGTAAACAGTGGACTTCAACGTAGTTACACTATTATTTCTGGCTCTTCTTTTTCCATAGGTCACCAAACCTTTTAATACTGGAGCCCCTCTGCTTTCCGCTTCCAAATCCATCATCCATGTCATCAGCCATCCCAGGTGATCCTACAAAACCAGTGTAACCACCAGTTGACGGTTGGAATATGCCACCAATGTGCTTATCCATTGAAACACACCTCTCAGAAATCCTCCCATTCATATCAGCACTGCCAGCAAGAACCGCTGCTGCAGCATCTGCGGCTTTTCTCCACTGCTCTGTCTGCACCCTCATCTTCTTCATCTCTACTTCGAACACTTCTTTGGCTCCTTCAACAGCTTCCAGCTTCTCCTTTAACTGGGCTACATTTTCTTTACTTTCTTCCAGCTCTAAACTCAGTTGGCTCATTCTGGAGGATATTTCCTCCTCCTTGGCTTTAGAAGTCGAGATATTCGAAGTTGCTTCATTCAGTTGGTTCTTCAAGTTTTCATTTTCTTTGCCAAAGAGCTCAAGTTCCTTCTCCTTATCTTCTAACTTGGCCTTTAGCTTATTGATTTCATCATCCTTCAAAGTGAAGTCCAGAGATGGCAATTCCGTCTTGGAAACTACTGGCTGTGCAGTTGAAATATCAATTGAGTTGCTTCCAACTTTCACATGATCAATCAGGTGATCAAGTTCAACATCTGGATCAAGAGTTCTTTTTTCTATTGGAACTTCAAAGACATCAGTTTCCCGCTGGCAGCCAGCAGATTTGCTGTTTACTTCTTGGGAATGGTGAGCTTCGGTTGGAGAGTGCTTCTCTTGGACTTTCCTAGGCTCTGGAACAGCAGCTCTTTTTGTTTTCTTTTCCAATTCTTGTTGAGCTTCTTTCTTTGCAGCTTCCGCAGAAGCCAATTGATTCTTCAAAATCTTTAGCTCTTCTTGAGCTTGTCCAAGTTGAGACTCTAAATCTGCTATGCGAGAACCAAGTTTCTTTTGATTCAGTGCATCTGGCTGGGGACCTCTTGGGGACCGGCGATCTCCTAGCTTGGGGCTCCTATCAGTAATTGGTCGATGATTAGATGGGTCTGAATCTGAGCTAGATGTCCTAAGTGGATGTGGGCCCCGAAGAGGCTGCCGTTGAGGCACTTCTGAACCCCTAATCATCATCAAAATTGTAAAAGGAAAAAACAATCATCATTCAATTATTAACAATCATCATTCAATTATTAACAACCATAATTAATGATTTACTACCAGACACTAACACTGATACCCAGTGGATCATCAAACAACAGTTACAAAGTGCGATTGCCAATTTGAAAATGTTGAAAGAAAGGAGATGGCATATCCAAGTAATAAAATGTAAAAGAATCACTTTTACACATCATCTAGTTTGAAAACGATAAAAAAATTGTCCCTATTCAAAACATTAAAAAAAACTCCTCATGTGAGTTCTATAATCATAAAACAACCTATATAATTAATTTATTAATTAAATTGAAAAAATTCAAAAGAATTAAGGCAAAAATATATACACTAAGAAATAAGAAAAATATGCCCTCTCCTTGATGTTTTATACCCTGACTTATCATACCTACCTCATTTATAATTCCATCAAGCCCTCTTCTCTTTAAAAAATGAGTTAATGTTGCTAATTTTTGTGTTCCTCATAAAAAGCATGTGTAACTGTGATTATAAGACTAATCAAGTATTTCATCCAAAGAATTCTTTTTGGGGCCTCTTTGAGTAAATTTGGGTTCCAGTTTTGAATGGTCAATAAATAGACTTACATAAAGGAGCTGCTGTGGTTATTCCAAAAGTAGCTATACTACCTCAAAGAGTAATGTTGTTTACGGTTCATACCAACTTCCAGAATTACGGGTATTATTTGGATGCAAAAGATATAGAGCAAAGGTTAACAATTTGGAGAATATATATAAACCCCTTGTTGATTAAATTGGATAAAGCAATTTCTTTAACTCCAACAAAAAAATAATACCAAAACAATCATCAGAAATAATATTAACTTGTTCAATTCATAAGAACTGGAAAAAAGACTTTTAACATCAAAAGAATTAATAGCCATAAAAGGGTGTTTCACATTATTTCCCTTACCATCAATTGCATGTCTTTTTCTTGAAAACAAAAGACAAAAGAAGCCCTTTGATTCTCATTATTATTCATTGTTGAATTATTTGTTGTTAGTTAAGTTAATACAGAAGTTCTATTTAATCATTTTCTTAATCTTCTTTTCCCAATAGAGATGTTGAATAAGCTGAGCTTTGAGCATTTACGTACTAAACTTAACATACACATCAACAGTCAAAAAATAGATTTGTGCACTCTATGGGAAAATAGCAAAAAGATTTAAGGAATCATAAAGGAGGTTTGTTTTGGAGGGGGTGAAACAAAAATTATGGAGTATTATATAAACAAATTACACTTAAATTGAAATTTTAAATACTAAATATGTACAATAGACAGAAGTCAATCTTCCATTATGGATGTTTCATAAAATAATTCAAGCATGAGAATAACAAATCTAAGATACAAATAGTGGTCTGCATCAAGGAAAAACAAGCATATAACATATTATGTATTAAATCATTATATAGGAAATAAAAGAGATCTTATCTTCCCTACTAATAATGAAAAATTACTAATGAGAATTTTTATAGAAATTCCAATAAGAATAGATAAGAGCCATCCCTTTTTGTTTGGAATTACGAATTGAATATAGAATAAAGAGATTCAATCAAGTAAAGAATGAAGAGTTCAAATTCAAAGAATGCATTGACGCAAAGAAAGAAATGGAAAAACAAAAGAGTGTGTGAATTCACAAAACCCTGATCACAGAATCGAACAAGTTTGGGTTTCCTAGAAAATTCCACTTGTTTCTAGGATCCAATGTTGTTAACAAACACCATAATAAGGCTTAAACAACAAGTTATAGAACCAGAAACATATGGATAAAATGAATAGGAATAGGCAATGCAAGGACTGATGAAGCAAAAACAAAATTTTGGAGTAAGAACAGTGAATTAAATTCAAGGAATTTTTGTACTCTCCTATGCATAAGCCCAATAATAGAAATCAATGAAATCTTGCTATGAAAATCTGATAAATTATCAATACAAAATCAAAAGTTAAAATAATATAAACAAAGGAAGAAAAGAGTTATAGAAGGAAGTCAACATAATTGCTACAGCATATTTAGTTGCCTTGCATGGTGAGACGCATAGGATGCAGCTCTAGAAGTGAAGTAATCAAAAGCATTAGCAAAATGAATTTAGTAGCCTGCATAAATATAGGTGAGATGCGCAGAGTGCAGCTCTAGATATAAAGCAATCAAAAGCATGTTAAAGCATTAGCAATATGAATTTAGTAGCCTGCAGAAGCATAGGTAAGATGGTTCTCTGACCTTGATCTCGGCATTTGATCAGCTCAATAAACACTAGTCAGAGAGCACCAGGGCTAAAGATTAGAAGCCTGCAGAAATTAGTTGTTAAAAGATATAAAAATCATGAGATTCTAGTATTCAACACACGTAAGAAACAGAAATTACAGAAAAGCATAGGTAAGGAAAATTACAATCAGCATAATCTGCTCCACACTCCTACCATTATTGTCCCAAAAATGCTACTCTTTTCTATTCAATTCAATGATAAAATGACATCTAAACCTACACAATCTGATGCAATGAATGCTTGGAACTTGATTTATAATCTATTAATAAGGAAATACAACAAAAACATTAAGCACCATTATCGTTCCAAAAAGTTGGTATAACAGAACTCTACTCTTTTAAAATCAATTTCAGTGATAAAATATCATCTAAACTCTACACGCTTTGATGCAATGAAATTGCTTGGACTTGATTCATAATCTATTAATAAGGAAATATGACAAACCCATTAAGCAAAGAGCTCATACAGTGGTATGATCTTGAATTCACTCAAAAAACATAATTTGATGCTTCTACAGTGGTTTGATATCGTGCTCAGTCCAACACTGGTATGCTCTTGTGTTCACACTAAAGGACAAAAGAAGTAGACTGCAAGAGCATTCCACAAATGCAGTATTAGTGGAAGAAAAAGGTTCATAATCATCAAAACCAGACGTAAACTATAATTCTAAGATATAATTCTTTACATATAAATATATGTTTCTGAAAATATCTCTTTAACGTTGCATGTGTGAGCATTCAATAGAACTACCAAATTAACAGTAGAATAAAGTTAACAGGTAGATATACCCCACCTCATTTATGGACTGAACATGACATGCCTACAAGCACACCATTAGATTTTCTGATATCCAAACAACTGCCAAAAGTCAATATCTCTAGAAAAAGTTCAGATCCACTTAAAAAGGGCATATAAATTTCATTTTACAGCTCTGATGACAATTGGAGATTCAAAAGAAGATAGACTTAAACCTCAAATCTAGAACAAGATAAATCGATTCAATGTAACCCATCAAGACACACACGCAATTCGATTGGAAAACTGGTTTGGTAAGTTGGGTGGTAAAGTATTCAATATAGAACGCGGCCATCAGGCCTACATTAAGGTCATGTGAAGCACATCATTGATAGCCCATTATGGGAGCAGGTAATGTGTGAAATTTAATATGGTTACAGGTAAAGTATATGAGTTGGTGCCTTAACATCTAATGGCCATAGGAATAGCAGTTTTAGTAGTAATACCCAGGCATTGATGGAAAATACTACGTATGAGGATGGAACAGAAGAAAATGAAAGTACATAATGCATAACAGGGTGCACAGTAATACATAATGTGATTACAAATAATAATAAGTTGGTAAGAGTAACAAAATTAAATATGAATATATTTCAAGCCGTAAAACTTTGAATCATTTGCATTGATTGTGATCTTTAAAACCGAGACACGTAGCATTAAAGACAGCTACTACAACAATGCGACACATTTCTGTTCATCTCAACACCCAACAAGGTTTTTTCTTTATAATTAAAATTTATTGTAGAAGCACAGTACGCCTAGTTGCATATTTAGATCAATAAACAATGTTTTTGATTAACTTGTGAATAAACTGCGACAATTTCTAATGGGGCGAGCTTAGTTTGCTTGAGTGGACAGTGTAAAGCAAAAGTGCCCATTTCACTGTTCTTTTAGCATTTGTTTTACATTTGTCTGATTCTATCCATCTTTAACTGACAAGCCAGTTAAAAACAAGCGGATGACAACAATTGCGACGAGTGGACAATCACATTCCTGCTAAGCATTACACACGCCATAGCAGCGTGCAGTTGTCTAACCGGAAGAGAGAAGTTTCGGTGTTTTACGGCCTTTTAACTACTGAATAATATGGACTAAACGCCTAAAAACGATAAACAAGTAGATCAGATGAATAGGGGCATTAGTACGTTTGGTTGCCAAGAAAAAAAATCAAAATCCAAGAGAACTCAGCTGAAGCTTCAAGAATATTTTCTAGTGAGTTAGATCGGTTACAATAGGTATGAATTCCATGGTTGTTTTTTAAAATTGTTCTCTAAAAAAAGGAAATGATTTAAAGTACTTGGAATGCCTCCACGTTCATGACAGAATAAGAGAAAAGACCAGAACAAGATACTTTTTTTTTCTGTTTCACAAACTTACAAAGACATGCAGCACCAAAGCTCTCGTCTTTACGAAAAGGAAATAACAATAAGCAATCAAACTCACCGAGGACAACTGACAGCAGCGAGTACTTAGCTTCTCTTCTTAGTTAGCAAAAATGTGAAACAGAAGATGATGGTGGTGGTGGTGGTGGTGGTGCTGATGCCCTAAGAGACCCTTCGGTGCATGATTCGTTTTGTTCCAGTATCAAAAGCGAAGAGAAAGAAATGGATTTTGGTAAATGTAAAATGGCATTATCTTTCTCAAGCACTAAACCTGGGTAGTTAGATTAGAAATACGCAACGCCAAAAATTACATAGAGAAAGGGAAAAAGGGGGAAGAGAGAGAGGGTTTGAAAGTTTGAATTAAAGCAGTAACAGTAAGTGTGTATGTTAAGGACGGAGAAAAGTAATAAAGAGAGAGGATATCACCGGAGAGAAACGTCACAAGGGTTTCGACCATAACATTACAAAATATAAAATAAATGCTACACAGTAGTGTAGAGACTGTTGAATCTTGGAAATCCAACTTCATTGTATGCATGTTCATTGTTTCTTACTTACCCGACTCTTGCCTCTTTTGTTTTTTTCCACCCCCTCTTTTCGTCTTTTTCAAAAGTTCAAACCCCAACCTCTTTCTGCTGTCTGTTTGACATTTGATGCCAAAAATGTGGTGTTTTGCATTCTAATATTTAGATTAAAATCTAACTTAAATTTTAATAACTTTGAAAATTGATTCTTACTTTATAAGAATTATTTATTTAAATTCTAAATTAATAAAGTCTTAATTTTTTTTTAAGAATTTGGTTAAAATTAGTTATGTAACTTTTTCAATAGTATGTAATTTCAATTTACAAATCACCGCCTCTCTATTTTCATCCTTTCATTCACAAATATAAACCAATAAACTTATTGTCTTCCTTTTCTTTAAGTATAAAAATATATTCTTTTAATTCAAATTGTATGCTAAAAATAATTACATCATTTGACAAAAGGATAAGCTTAACTAGATAGGAACTCCTTTAAAGTCAAACTTGACATTAGTGCATTAGACCACGCAATTCTTAATGAGGCATACGCATTGGGAATGTGAAGAATGAGTAAAATGAGTTTGGATAGTGATCGAAGATATGAGAGAATGTTTCGGGATTATATCGCGATATGATCATGGTAAGAAACATTATAATGGAATGAAAGAAAGCAAGTGTTGCATGATTGCCAGCCTAGAAAGTTTCCAGATTTCCAACAAACATTTCAAGCCATTATTCCTCCATTCATGACGGGGCTAAGAAGAAGCTAAAAGTTGGTAGAAACACAATCATTTTCGTACATAGTATTGTAAGAAAGGTAGTGAGAAATGTGAAGAGTTAATTTAACACATACTTATTCTCTCAAGAGCATACATCAAACCTAGCACTTTCTGTGTGTTCTAAGCATTCTTCTTAAGAGGTTTCAAGCTTTGCTCTTCATGAGGATATCATTAGAGACATCCTCTTTTGGTTGTTGTAGTTTACTACAACCCAAAGAGGTGAAGACAAAGAAGAACGAAAGGAGTTAGTAAGGTACACATGTTAAGTTTTTTTATTACATCTAATGGCACATGTATAATTCTGTATTTTCTAGGTTTCGTTTTATTTTATGTTGCGTATTTTCTGATATGTGATGCATGTGATGCATAATCGAAACCTAACAGTGGTATCAGAGCCATCTTGTGCCTATTAGATATAGTTTTCATTGCATATGCAATAGGACTGCATGGTTGTGACAACAGTAGGCCTGTTCTAAGAAAATTGGACACGAAATTATGAAATTTTGTTTTCACAATTTTCTTTCACTGATATGCTCATGACATGTTTGTACATGGTTTTAGTGATTGAAAATTGATTTCAACTTGATTGAATTTTTTATTATCGAATTTTTAACAATATGCTAGAAAATTGTTTTCTACTAAACATATGTTATTGGTTAGCTAAACTGATAAGGTTTAATATGTTTTTCATGGAATTTGATTCTAGAAATTTTATGTAAACATATTTAGAATGTGTTTATGCCTCTGGAATTTTCCAGAATTTATTACAATTGTTTTAATAAATTTTCAGTTAGTAATCAGATCTGGTCAGTTTTGAACAAATTGATGGATCTGTTTGTTTGATAATTTTGTATGTTTATGTTTTGGTTACAGAACCTTAACAAAAAAAATTTTAAGGCCCTAAATTACACTTTAGTTAGAATGATACATATCCATGAAAGCAAACGAGATAGGTGTTAAAATTGTGATATGAATTGAATGTGAATTGTATATGTTTTAAATTTCTAGTTTAATGGATCATACTTAGTGACTTGGAATTAATTGTTACCATTTGAGAATTTAGGTATTAAAATGTACATTTGGACAAGGAAAATGTCAAGTGCAAGATAAGTTGATACATGAAAATTTGGATGACTGAGCCTATGAGTTAGTGACCTTTGGCATAGCTAATGCATTGACATTTGGCAGCATTGGTTGAGTGACAAGTGACCTAATTGAGTTATGGCATTTGGTAGCATGATAAGAAGACAAATGGCTCATTCCTATGTTTGCCATGTAAGTCACCACATAGAGGGACATGTTTCCCTTCAAAGTTAGGACACCTTGGAAAGCAAGAGTTGAATCACTCCAGCTCATTTGGTGTTTCTACTGCCTTCTCACTACTCTCACCACCGAAAACTCTCACTCCCTCTTAACTTCTGGAATGTTTGCTTGATTTTAGATCATCATCACTTGGAATCTTTACAAGATGTTGCATTAAGAAAGTTAAATCTTGTTTTAGATCTTGTTATCTTATATTTGCCTTTTTGGTGTTAAAATTTACGCCTTGATCTTAGATGTGTGTTGGTTACTTGGAAAGGCTAGATTAGCTGATTCTTTGGAGTTGGAATTTGAAGTTAAAAAAGTAAGGGAATTCTATACTTGATAGCATGCATTATTACAAGTTTTGTGATGACTGAATTGGAA
Source organism: Erythroxylum plowmanianum (assembly GCA_025531925.1). NCBI lineage: Eukaryota > Viridiplantae > Streptophyta > Magnoliopsida > Malpighiales > Erythroxylaceae > Erythroxylum > Erythroxylum plowmanianum. The sequence goes on from JANVCQ010000004.1 coordinate 24,096,892, forward strand.
TGAAATATGTGTTGAATTGATAATACAATGAGATATGAAATATGATGCTTGTTTGATAGGTTTTGCTATAGATTTTGTTCCATGATAAACAAAGGTTTGTGAGCTGATAACTGAGCAATTTTTAGTTGAAATTAGATATGAAATTGATGATTGGCATGTAATTAAAGTATACTTGAAGCATGATTTAGGGATTGTCATGTTGGTACTTTGAAGTTCGGAAAGAAGATGCTTAGATCTAGAATTCACAGGAAAATAGGCCATGATTATAGCACTCATCCCACGATCGTGGCCAGATCTTTAGCTTGTGTCATGATCATAGGAATGCACCCCACGATCGTAAACAAGGCCTTAATATGGTAATCTTTGTTTTATGTAATTGTTGAACCATATTAGGATAATATACCTTACATTGGTATAATTGAAATTGATTCAGGATTCTAATGACCCTAATTTAATGTAAGATTAGTTGGTTAAAGGTTGAATACGATTTGGATTGTTAACTGAGGTAATAATTTAAGGAAGGTGTTTTGGATATCAAAGTGACTTAATTAGAACTTATAAGTTATTAAAGAAATAAATTACACTTATGAACATAAATGTGATTTATATGATATAAGTGATGTGTTAGTTATAAATGTTTGTGAATTGGGAACTAAGGTGAGTACATGTAAAATGTAATTACTTAATGTATCCATTGGTGCATCATTGCAAATGCTTATGTTTATAAGGCATGTTCAGTTTGATCAAATGTGAATGAATATGTTCAAGTTGAGCAAAATGGAATAAAGTCATATGTTTTGCAATATAACTTTTACTTGAGGATTCTGAAATGTAAAATGTTTTGTTTTAAAACCACCAAGTCCTAGTTATGGGTAAATAGGCATGCCTAAAAGAGTCAACAGCTGCTTCTGTAACTTGACACTACGATGTCCCCTGATTATTGAAACTACGGTGGTCCCTTGATTATTGACACTATAGTGTCCTCTGATTTTGAGACACAAGTCTCTTCTGTTATGTGATACCAATCATGGTATCTTCTGTTCTAGTCCCGTTATCAACTTCTGTAAAATATATTAGTAGGCTAATCTGCTTGTATTTTGATATATGATCCGCTCTGATGATAACTAAGTTCTGTTTTAAAACAACATAAGTTTTGATTTGATACAAGATATGTCTTGGTCTAATACAAGTTATATTATGATCTAAAAGTATTATATCCTGTTCTGTTACTTATACATTATGTTCTGATATGTAAATGTTTTGTTCTATATTGATGAATCATATTTTGTTCTAATATACATAATGTTTGGATGACTCTTTAATATGAACAATTAAAGATTGCTTGTGATATAATCTGATTCTGTACATGTGAATGTCAAATGACTGTTAGAGACAGTTGCTAGTTTATATCTTTTTTAGTTGTTCCCCACTAAGCTATATGCTTAGCACGGTGGTTTTACCTCCATGTAGGTTCTAATAAGAAGGTTTAAAGACTGGGATAAAGACAATCGCAGTGGCCAAGATGAAGATGTTTTATTTCGGAAATGTTCAGTTCGTTTTTAGGTTGTACTCATTATGATGAGACCCTTTTGTATTTTGTGTGTATAGTTTGTAATAACTATAATACAAGTTGGCTTTTGAATTTATGGTATGTATTTTGATATTTATACAACATTTATAAGGTTAACAGTTGTCAAGAAAAAATAAACTGTAGTATATATTTGCTTGAGTTTCTTGAAAAACTTGGAATGCTATGGATTGTTTAGTTCTGTTTTGTATGGAACCTATATATCCTCTTAGAGAGTATGTAGGTGTTATATTGTTTGGTATTAGAGCATGGTTTAAGCGATTCTGGTTTAACTGGCACTTAACTATTGCTTATACTTAAATATAAGAGTTGTGTCTAGCCTAATGTGGTTTGTCCCATGTTTTGATTCTAGAATTAAATATGGAAAGATCTCACAAAGTCGTTGACGAGGTTATTGAGAGTAATAATCCTACATGATCTTGTCCATCTACATCAGGACCCTCTAGGGTCAATCAAGATGAAGCTGAAATACCCCTACCTCCATGTCCAGCTCTGGGGGAGGCTTTAGTTAAGTTGTTATAAGACATGATGACTTTGCTACATCGTATAACTACACCCAAGGCTCCGATAAATCAGTTGTGAAAGTATAGAGCTGAAGAATTTACTGTAACATCTCTAGAAGAATATGAAAGAGTTGAATTCTAGTTAGAGAAGGTCAAAAGGGTGTTAGATGAAATTTGTTGCCCACTTGGCTAGATGGTTCATTGTGTTGTCTCTCTTCAGGGAGCAGCCTATAAGTGGTGGAAGTTTATTTTGGGGTATCGTCAATTACCCCAGACTTTGACTTGGGATTTCTTTTCCCAAGATTTTAAAGCCAAGTATGTTACCGAAGCCTATAGAAAGGATAAGTGGAAGCAGTTTCTGAACCAGAAGTAGAAAAACTTTTGTGTTGTTGAGTATGATAAAGAATTTAAGTAAGCAAATATACCCTTGAACTTGTACTTATTGAGGAGTTCTACTGTCACACCATCAGTTGATACAAGCTACTATAAAAATAGAGAGGTAAGAGATGGTTAGGAAAGAAAGGGTTCAGCGAAGAGGTTTTGCTAGAGGAGGTCAGTCCTTAGGTAAAAGAAATTGATTAGTATGAAATGCATCATGTTTTAGGATATAGATTGATATGTGTTTATCTGTTTATTTGATTGTTTAGGATGAGTTTTTGGTAGAGCTATGTTAGTTTGTGAATTATTTGTGTTCAAGTATTTTTATGGGTTAGTACAAACATTTGAGCTTAATTATTATGTTTTTGAGGTACTTGAATGTGTTTGTTAGTATTTCAGGCTCAATAGCGAAGAATAGAGAAGTTTAGGAAAGACTTGGATCAAAGCAATGGCCCATGATCATAGCCCATCGGCCATGATTATGGTAGAAGCAAGAGAAGATAGCCCACAATCATAACAGAAGCATTAGACTTGGCCCACAATCGTGGCCTTCCTGCCACGATCGTGATAGAGAGCAGGCCACAATTATGGCCTGCGTTCTACAGACACATAGACACATAGAAAAGTCAAATTTTAAGGGCTTTTTCGTGGCCTACATTCTATAGACGCATAGACACACAGAAAAGTCAAATGTTGAGCGTTTTTTAATACCTTTTTTACCCCAAAAAATCCTAGGGTTGCCATAAACATATCAAGTATAAAAAGAATAAAAAAAAAGATGAAGAGGAACTTTTGATCAGCCACCACAACGAAACCCTAAAGGAGATAACTTTCAGAGATCGAGAAAGAGAAGAAGGAAGAGAGAAGAGGAAGACGGCGTTGACTCGATGTGCTTCCTGGAATAAGAAGCTTTCCAAAGTTATAGCCTCCCATCATCCATTAAACTTCTATTTCCTATGTATTTTAGTTTTATTTGATTGTAGAATTAGGATATATAGTTTGATGGTAGAATTGAATTGTTGATTATTGTTTTATACTCACCTTATTTTTTGGATTTCATAAATCTAATTGTTTTATGTGTATGTTCAATTAACTGTGGTTTAATTTTACAATTATCTCGATAATAAATTGAGAGGGTGAATCGAGAAAAAATGATTAAATTGGGCTAACAAGAGTTAGGTAATTTAATAGATTCAGAATTAAATCAGGTTAGTAAATCTTATGTACAGAGATCACGTATAGGTTTCCAATTGTTTATTACAGAACTTAAGAACTGATTAGGTTTTAGATAGGTTGTTAATTGAGAGATTACAACTTTCCATAATTTGATTAGGGTTTATGTTTTAGGTTTCAATTATAACTTGAGAGAGAGTAATTGACCCTAGGATCATCTAGAACTATTAATTCGATAAATCGTAATTGTTTAGGTTAGCATTAAAGATAGATAATTTTCCCTTTCTCTCTTTTAGTTAACTCACTAGGTTGAATTCTAAGGTGTGCTATCTTCGTTCAACAAATCAAACAATTTCCATTATTGTTTATTCATTTTTAATATGAAATTCTTAATCGTTGTTTGTTGATTGTTTTTGTTAAGTGTTAATTGTCAATTATTATTTTTTTATTTGATTTGGTTTGTTTGATTTATTTAGTTCTCGTGTTTAAATTCAATGTCTGATAATTTTTGTTTAATAGTTTCTGACCTTAGATTCTAGAATCAGATTAACCCTCCTCATAGGATCGACACCTTAGGTATTACGCGAATGACCCATACGTTTGCAGAATATCGAGGTTAAATTTTAAAACTTACTCTTATCAAAAAACTACAATCAAGTTTTTGGTGTCATTGCTGGGGAGGCAATTATTTAATTATATAATTTAAGGCGTTTAGTTAGTTTTTACCTTTCATTTTTATTTTTGTTCTTCCTTTTTATTTTTAAAATTGTGCTCTTGCATGAACATAAGAGTCATGAGAAGTTCAAGTCGCACAGTTGAAACTTTAGGTTTAGATATCACTCAACTGGAACGAATCATTAGGAAAGCTAGGCATAACGAAGAAGAAGAAATCGCGAAGACAAGAATGGTCAAGGAATTTCATCAAGATTTGGACCATGGAGTGAACCAAGGATGTCAACAGATGACCTTTATGGACTTTACGAGACTAGAGTTTAATGCGACTAGCCAAGGAGTAGCTAGACCACCCGTAGAAGCCACATCATTTGAGATCAAACCAACTCTCTTGGACATGCTTCAATAGAACGTGCAACTGTATGGAATAGCAAATGAAGACCCTAACGCACACATAGTGAATTTCTTAGAAATCTATAATATCTTTAGGTACCATCAGATGTCGTAAGATGCAGTTAGAATTTAAGCTCTTTCCCTTTACCTTTAGAGATAGAGCAAAGACTTAGTATCACTCCCTTAACCCAGCCAATGTTACCACTTGGGATCAATCAGTCCATGTCTTTTTAGATAAATATTCTCCCTTGACTAAAACTATTAAGATCATCAAAGAAATCACCAACATCCAACAAGGTAATGGGGAATCGATCTACGAATCATGGGAATGATATAAGGATTTACAATGGAAGTGCCCATATCACAGCTTACCTAAAGAATTTTTGTTACAAATGTTCTATAATGGAGTTACATCGCACACAAGAGGCATGATTGATGCAACTTCACGAGGATCTTTGATGACGAAGATAGTGGATGAAGCAGAAGAATTAATAGAAGAGATGGCGAGAAAGAGTTGTTTATGGACGAATGAGATAAGTAGACAGAATACTACATTTTGTGAACAAAAAGGAATTGTAGCTGTTGATTAGATGATGGAAATGCAAACGAGGATTGATAACTTGACTCGATAGCTCAACAACATGAAAGCTTCATCCTCAGCTCCGATGAAGGTCGTACAACTTAAGTGTGATCTCTATGGACAATTGGACCATAACACAGTGGACTGTTTCTTAATGAAGGAAGGTGATCCAAAGCAAGTAAACTATATAGGAGCCCAGTATGGACGAGGAGGGGGAAACAATCCCTAATCTAACACCTACAACCCTGGGTGGAAGAATCACCTTAATTTCTCTTGGACGAACTGTTGGACCATGTGCCCGAATCCCAACTATCCGGAGTCAAAAAGGATGAGCGGGCTTCCTTGTAGGGTTATTCCAATGAACCCTCATGATCGGCACTTCGTATCGATCTAAAGATCAATCCCTTGGAAACCGAATCAAAAATAATTAAATTCCAAGGATTGCAGTATAGGATGCAACCTCGGGTCGTCTCACTTAATTTGAACTAAGTGAAAAAGGTCTAAGCTAGCCTAATTGTCAAAAATGCAATCAAAGTTGATAAAATGGGGTTTTGGATCATTTGAAAGAACTAAGGAAATTTAACTAAAATTTAAGGACAAAGTATGAAAGTATCTTTTTGGATTTAAAAGAAATAAATGAAATTGAAAATTCAAGTAATAAGCAAATGAGAATAAATCCTCTT
>JANVCQ010000004.1:24105213-24115582 GCA_025531925.1 Erythroxylum plowmanianum
GGCCCACTAAATTAATGACCCAATTCTAAAAATAAATAATTAAACAAACAAACAAAACATAAGTAAATAATTAAACAGATAATAAGTAATTTAGAAAAATTTTCAGAATCCAACACGAACAATTATGGAGACAGTTCAGACCTCAAGGACAATCAAAATTCCATCAAGATAAACCAAACTCAATGGATTGGATAAGATTTTAAATAAATTGGAAGCATAGAGGATGCATATAAGAGGCTTGAAAGCAAATTCGAGCAAGTTACCAAGAATCACGCCTTTTCAATACATAATCTAGAGGTCCAAGTAGGTCAACTAGCTGAAGCAATATCTACTCGAAATACAGGAACCCTTCCAAGAAATACCAAGTCTAACCCAAAGGAAAGGATCATGGCCATTACTCGAACACAAGAAAAGGAAATTGATCATATAAAGGAGAATGTAAATAAAGAAAAAGGACAAGTAATTATGGAAATACTTCCAAGTGAGCTCGAAATGGAGCCAACCAAGGAATCTCGACCCAAGTTACTATACCCTATTCTAGCGAAGTGAAAATCATTATCAAGTAGGGTAACGAGGAATTTTGAGGAGGTTGACTTAAACAAGGTTGAGAACATATACAAACGATGCTCACATTAATGGAATCGGTGAAGAAGAAGGTTAAGGAGCGGGAAGTAGAAGAAAACCCCAACATAGCACAGAAGAAAGAGGATTCAGGGGATTTTTACATTCCTTGCGTTATAAATGGAGTCAATATAGACAAGGTATTCATGGATTTAGGAGCGAGCATCAATATGATGCCCTACACATTTAGTCAAAAGTTAAGGTTAGGAGAGTTAGTACCCATAAAGATGTTAGTAAAGGCGACTGACATAATAGTTCATCAACCAAAGGAGATTGTTAAGGATGTGCAAGTACAAGTTGGTAATTTTACTTTTCCCATAGATTTTTATATATTGGATATTAGAAAAGAAGTGGAAACCCTTATGGTCCTTGTAAGACCTTTCCTAGCCACTGATCACTCAATCATTGATGTTGATGGGGGTGAACTAACTTTGAGGGTAGGAAAGTAGTAAGTAACCTTCAAAGTATCAAAGAAAGACAACATCCCTCCTTTACCTCTAGCTAATGTTGAGGAACCCAAACCTTAAGGGAAATGGGAAGATATTGAGGATCCTAGGAGTGCCTTCAAAAAGAAGTGATCACGTAGAAGAAGGCAAAAGAAGGAGAGCCATAAGGAAGGTGGAATTAAGGGCATGGTAGCTTATGTGCAAATTGTTAGATTAATGACTACACTGTCATTACACCACTCATTTGAACCACCATAAACAAAAGAAAAACGTCGAGCTACTGACATTAAAAGAAGTACTACATGGGAGGCAACCCATGGAATTTCAATGTCCTTGATTGTTTTTAGAAGTTTGAATTTCACAGTTAGGTTATTACGTTTTTTATAAAATCAGGAAGTCATAAGACGTTGACGTGAAGTAGGTGATCAATGAAGGAAACAAAGAGAGGTAAAAGGATCACAAAGAGCTAAGAAGTGATTTCAAAAAAATGGAGAAGGACCATAAAAGAGGGAAAGTTTAAAATTGGTGGGAAACTGTAGGCCACGATCTTTTCTAGGGTGTGCTATCATCGTTCAACAAGTCAATCAATTTCCATGATTTGTTATTCATTTTTAATATGAAATTGTTAATCGTTGTTCATTGATTATTTTTGTTAAGTGTTAATTGTCAATTATTGTTTTATTATTTGATTTGGTTTGTTTGATTTATTTTGTTATCTTGTTCAGCTTCATTATCTATTAAATTTCTATTTAATAGTTTATGATCTTAGATTTTAGGATTAGATTAACCCTCATCATGGGATTGACACCTTAAGTACTACGCGAATAACCTGTACGCTTGCAGAATATTGAGGTTAAACATTAAAATTAATCATATAAAAAAATACGATCAAAAGTCGTAAAGGTACTTCCACTGCACCAGAATTCACTCGAAGATCTATAACTAAGGGAAGGCAATAAGACTTACCCTCATCTACTAATTCTGGTAGGGGTTCCTCTATTGGCTGAGGTTCTGGTGCTCCAGAGTGTCCTCATTGCTCTAAACATCATTGGGGTACATGTAGGAGGGCTGTGGGTGCATGTTTTTCGATATGTTAGCAGTAAGAAATTAATAGCCAATTGTCTTATAAGACAGCCTCAGACATCACAAGCTAGTAGAGAGGTTTCTCATGCATCTGCTAGAAATAGAGGACGTGGTAGAGGTTATGGAAGATCTAGTTAGATCAAAACTAATTCAAGTACTCTTTTAGAGATTGTTGATCAACTTGCTGTGCCTTTTGCTTTGGCTCGAGCTTATGTTTCAAAAGCATATGAGGATCAGGATGCACCTGAGGTCATTACGAGTACTATTTCTCTCTTTCATTGTGAAATACATGCTTTGATTGATCCTAGATCCACTCATTCCTATATCTGTGTTGGATAAATTTTTTATAAACAGATGCCTGTAGATCAGTTAGACTATGACATTCATGTAACTAGTCCTCTAAGTAATAGTGTGTCGATTAATCAGGTTTATAGAAACTGTCCGGTTATTATCCAAGGAAGTGAATATGTAGCATATATAATTGAATTGCCTTTTATGAATTTGATTTGATTTTGGGTATGGACTGGTTATCTAAACATCAGGAGGTGGTGGACTGTAGTGCTAGGATGATTGTGCTTAGGAAGCTTGATCAACTTGAAATGATATTGTATAGTATTTGCACTAGTTCTTTCGCTAGTATGATATTAGCTATGTAAGCTCAAAGGTGCCTTAGGAAGGGGTGTGAAGCTTATCTGGCTTTTGTGATTAATTCTAAGAAGGAAAGTGTTAACAACAAGATATTCTAGTGGTAAGTGAATTTTCAGAGGCGTTTCCTGAAGAATTAGCCAGACTCCCTCTTGAAAGGAAAATGGAGCTATCTATTGAAATTATGGATGGCACTACTCCTATATCCAGAGCATCGTACAGGATGGCTCCTATTGAATTGAAGGAGTTGAAGGTTTAGTTACAGGAGCTACTAGATAAGGTGTTCATTTGACCTAGTGTCTCACACAAAGGAGCCTCGATTCTATTTGTTAAGAAGAAAGATGGCACTCTTCGGATGTTTATTGATTACATGCAATTGAACAGAGTCACAGTGAAGAATAAGTATTTTTTTCCAAGGATAGAAGATCTATTTGATCAATTGAAAGGTGCAAGGGTATTTTCCAAGATAGATCTACGATCAGGGTATTATCAACTTCAGGTAAAGGATATGGATGTTCCAAAGACTGCATTCAGGACCCGTTATGGACATTATAAATTTTTGGTAATGCCATTCGAGTTAACTAATGCTCCAGTGGTATTCATGGATTTGATGAATAAAGTATTTAGGCTCTACTTATACCAGTTTGTTATGGTTTTCATAGATGATATCCTAAGAATGGGCATGATCATGTTCAACATCTCTAGATTGTGCTACAAACCCTGTGGGAAAACAATTATATGATAAGCTAAGCAAGTGTGATTTCTGGCTTCAGGAAGTATCTTTTCTAGGACATGTTGTCTCTTCTCAAGGGATTAAAGTTGATCCTAGTAAGATTGAAGCAATTGTTAACTAGAAGCCACCTTGTAATGTGACAGAAATGAGAAGTTTTCTAGGTTTAGCTAGTTACTATTGACAGTTTGTGAAGGGGTTCTCAGTGATACCTAAAACATTGGATGACTAAGCCTATGAGTTAGTGACATTTGGCATAGCTAATGCATTGACATTTGGTAGCATTGGTTGAGTGACAAGTGGCCTAATTGAGTTATGGCATTTGGCAGCATGATAAAAAGATAAATGACTCACTCCTATGTTTGCCATGTATGTCACCCCATGGAAGGACATGTTTCCCTTCAAAGTTAGGACACCTTGCAAAGCAAGAGCTGAATCACTCCAACTCATTTAGTGTTTCTGCTACCTTCTCACTACTCTCACCACTGAAACCTCTCACTCCCTCTCAACTTCTAGAATTTTTGCTTGATTTTAGGTCATCATCACTTGGAATCTTTGCAAGATGCTACATCAGGGAAGCTAGATCTTGTTATCTTCTATGCTATCTTTTTGGTGCTAAGATTTACACCTTAATCTTGGATGTGTATTAGTTACTTGGAAGGGCTAGATTAGCTGGTTCTTTAGAGTTAGAATTTGAAGTTAAATAAGTAAGGGAATTCTAAACTTAATAGCATGTATTATTACAAGTTTTGTGATGATTGAATTGGTGTGGAACATATGTTGAATTGATAATACAATGAGATCTGGAACATGATGCTTGTTTGATAGGTTTTGCTATGAATTTTATGACGTGATAGACAATGGTTTGTGAGATAATAATTGAGCAATTTTGAGTTTAAATTGGATATGGAATTGATGAGGAATTGGCATGTAATTGAGGTATATTTGAAACATGATTTAGGGATCATAATGTAGGTGTTTTGAAGTTTAGAAAGAAGATGTTTGTATATGGATTCACAGGAAAATAGTTAGGCCACAATCGTGGCACTCATCCCACGATCATGGGCAGATGCATTAGCTTTTGTCACAATTGTGGGAATGCACCCTACGATCGTGGACAAGGCCTTAACATGGTAATCTTTGTTTTGTGTAATTATTGAACCATATTAGGATAATATACCTCAAATTGGTATAATTTAAGTTGATTTGGGTTTCTAATGAACCTAATTTAATGCAAGATTAGTTGGGTAAAGGTTGAATATAGTTTGGATTGTTAACTTAGGTAATAATTTAAGGAAGGTGTTTTTGATATCAAAGTGTCTTAATTGGAACTTATAAGTTATTAAAGAAATGAAGTACACTTATGAACATAAATGTGATTTATATGATATAAGTGATGTGTTAGTTATGACTGTTTGTGAATTGGGAACTAAGGTGAGTACATGTAAAATGTAATTACTTAATGTATCCATTGGTGCATCATTGCAAATGCTTATGTTTATAAGGCATGCTGAGTTTGGTCAAATGTGAACGAATATGTTCAAGTTGAGCAAAATGGAATAAAATCATATGTTTTGCAATATAACTTTTACTTGAGGATTCTAAAATGTAAAATGTTTTGTTTTAAAACCACCACGTCCTAGTTATGGGTAAATAGGCATGCCTAAAAGACTCAACAACTGCTCCTGTAACTTGACACTACGACGTCCCCTAATTTTGAGACATAAGTCTCTTCTGTTTTGTGATACCAATCATGGTATCTTCTATTTTGGTCTCATTACCCACTTTTGTAAAAAGGATTAGCAGTCTAATCTATTTGTGTTCTGATATATTATATGCTCTAATGTAAGCTAAGTTCTATTTTGAAACAAGATAATTTCTGATTTGATACAAGACATATCCTGATTTGATACAAGTTATATTATAATCTAAAAGTACTATATCCTTTTCTATTACTTGTACATTTTGTTATGATATTTAAATGTTTTATTCCATATTGATGAATCATATTATGTTCTAAGACACATAATGTTTAGATTACTCTTTAATATGAACAATTAAAGATTGCTTGTGATATGATATGATTCTTTACATGTGAATGCTAGATGATTGTTAGAGACAATTGCTAGTTTATATCTTATTTAGTTGTTACCCACTAAGCTATATGCTTTGTATGGTGGTTTTGCCTCCATGTAGGTTTTAATAAGAAGGTTTAAAAACTGGGACAAAGATAACCACAGTGGCTAAAAAGATGATGTTTTTTTTGGAAGTGTTCAGTTCGTTTTTGTTTTGTACTCATTATGATGAGACCCTTTTGAATTTTGTGTATATAGTTTGTAATACCTATAATACAAGTTGACTTTTGAATTTATGGCATGTATTTTGATATTTATACAATGTGTATAAGGTTAACTATTGTCAAGAGTAAATGAAATTTAGTATATGTTTGCATGTTTTTCTTGAAAGACTTGGAATGCTATGAATTGTTTAATTCTGTTTTATGTGGCACCTATATATCCTCTTAGGGGGTATGTGGGTGTTACAATTTTTATGTGATAAAAATATGTCATTTTGATGAATGAAGAATCCCAAAATGATTTTGCTCAAATTAAGATTTTCGGAAAAATTTTATATGTCAAATTTGCCATTTTTAGCATCTCAATGGTGTTTCAGTTATCTTGATAATTTTTGGGTTATTCAAAATTATTCTAATGAACTTGAAACAACCTAGAGATGCATAGAATGATGATTTGATGTTTTGAAAATTTTGGGAAATCTTGGAAATTAATTTTGAATTAATTAAGTAGAGTATTATTTTTTAGTAAAACCAAAAATTGGCATGTGATACAAAATTAAAATGTTTAATTTTGATATCAAATATTCAATTTTAAGGTGAATTAATTTCTAGAATTAAGAGTTTAATTTAAATTAGTTAATATTAAATTATGAACCAAAATGACATACAAGATTAAATTTAGCCAAGATAACACTTAGGAAGAAATTTGGTTCAAGAGTTGAATCAAGTTCCAAAATGTAGGATCTATAACTTATCACAACGAATTTTGATGTATTTAATTTTATGCATTAAAGGATGCATATTAGTAGTATGAGTGGACTTGCATGATGGATGGTTATGGACTTAAGCCCAATATGATTAGGGTGTCTACATCATGCCATATAGTTTATAGTAACTATATATATAAATGATACATACAAGACCATCCTAGTTAGAAGAGACCTAAGTAGAAACCCCTCACCTAGAATATTAAAACTAATGCCTTCGATTAATATGGTGAGAACCAGAGTTCTTTTAGAGTTAGGGTTGTTGGGCAAACCCAAGCCCACTTGATATGTGTTTAATTGTTAATACATTTAATCATTTACACTTAGCAATTAATGACTCAAAAATACTTAAAATACTCACTTTAATTAATTTATGATTTTAAGTATAATTTGGAAGCAAAGAAATTAAAGTGAGTCAAAAACACTGCATTTGGGCCATTTTCTATAGATTAATACTCACTTGTCTTCATGGAGTGAGACAAAGAAAATTAAAAGACAAGAAAAATGAAAATAAGAAGAAAAGAATGTGAACTGCATAGATTGTGTGGAAACTTCATACATATGTTTATGTGAATTAATGGCCATACAAGTTAGGATTCAATTAATGGACAAAGGAAGGCATTAGAACAAGCTTAAAATGACATGTAAGCAACTGGATATAGAAGCAAAATGCGTAGGAAGGTGGGAGTAGTCCAACCCAAAGTACAAGGAAGCTAGCGTTAAATGCCAGCATCGCTTGCATTTAACGCATGATGTGAAACGCTAGCATTGCATGTGTAAGCACAACTTTCAATAGAGAAAGGAGTGAGGGTTTTAAAATGGAGGCATATATAGTAGATGGTCCAAGATGTTTATTTCGTCAAACCAGTGAATAGTGAGTTGGAAAATAGTGAGTAGCGTGAAATATGTTTAGCAAACAGAAGAGAGCTAAAGGGGTCTTCAGTGGGGCAATTTTTATGGGGGCTAAAGCATTTTCTTAGGAGAGACTTATGAAGGGCTAGACATCTCAACACCAGTTCGGAGGTATCATCAACGTCGAGGACCTGGGTTAAGTATTTCTTTCATATTTTTTGTTGTTTCTTTCTCTCTTATTGAATTGATTGTGTTATCCTAGGCATATTGAATTGGGTTTTGTGTATGGGTAATTGGAATTTTGTTATTGTTCAGTTATTTATGTATGAACTCATTAGGTATTGTGAGATAATGATTTTAATGCGTTTATTGAATCAATTAATTACAAACCCATTGCTAGAATTTCGATATAATTTGTAATTGTTATGTTGAAATTCATGTATAGCGACTAATGATTTGTAATCATTAAGGATAACATGACCTAGGTTAATTGACACATCGTATATAGTTGTTGCCTTGATTAATCAATTTTCTTAATTCGTAATGCTACAACCTAATTAAATCTAGAGATCGTATCCTAGGTTATTCATTGGTTATATTTAATTAATGATCATATCTTGATTAAAAAAAACCTAAGGGAAAACTTAGGTTAATTGTTGACCCGCGATTAATAGTTACTAGGGGATATTTGAGAACAACTAATCAATGAAATATGTTTAATTAGGGGTATAGGCCAAGATTGAACCAAAGAACTGGGTCCTTACTGAATTATTCATTTTTATCATTTTTTGCATGTTTTCTTTAATTTGTTTTTATTAGTCTAGTTTCATTTTATTTTCTTGTTTAAAAAAATTCAAAACCCCCTGTTAAACCTAAACACTATTTACTTTCATTTCATAAAGTTTGCACACATTCTCTATGGGATCGACCTAGACTTACCACTGCTATAGTAGTAATCTAGTTATTTTATTTTGACTAGCATAACAATTTATTGTCAATTTTAGCATCATTATCAAGAAGTGTTGTTGGGCCCAGTCTTGGTATTTATTACAAGTCTACATTACGAGAGGATCAAGTCAAGATCATGAGAGAAGAAGGCTGGAAACTCAAAATTGTAATGAAAAACTTGACGCAACACTCAAACTTATAAAAATCATATCTCTTAATTATGATGACCAAAAATTACAAACTTTATACATTGGAAAGCTAAGAGGATATGATACAACTTCCATGAAGACAAATTTGCCTAATACTGCCTAGATTAATAAAATTTATTCATGGACATTAGAGTCACTACTCCTATCTAAGGTAGTATTGCAGTTAGATTCCCCCCTTTTCTTCTTTTGCCTATTACGAACTTTTACAATTTTCGAAAAGAAAAGACCCGGATCCAGCCAACCACTAAATGTACATACATGGCTCTTAGCATAACAATTTATTTTAAGTTTATCCAGGGCCATCTAACAATATACTATTCTGTCTCTAACAACAATTAACAACTCAATGAAGAAGATAGTTATGAACATGTACGAAGGGAACTTCTTCAACTCTCAGTCTCATTACTTAATCAAAATGGAGTTTAAGCATAACTTTAACTACATAGCAACAACCAATCAATAGCTTAATAAAAAATATAAATGAATGCTCATGTTTGATATGTTTATAAAGCTACCCAAAAATGTTGGCCCTTGAATTTTTTTCTTGATGAATAAGCATGATTTAAATGATATTTGAGGTTTTGATAGTTTAAATTTTTCAAGCTAATTATTATGTCAAAGTTAGTAGGATTTATTGAACGGGTAAGTAGAATTAAAGTGTTAAGGTTATAAGAATGTTCAAGGGTTTTTTTGGCAAGGCACTTAAGGATAAAGAACATAAGGCATATAAGGAAGGGTAAAATGGACATTGCACATTCATTAAGGGTAGGATTGGAAGAGGGAAATGTGGTCTTACATTTAAGAGAAGGAGAAAACGTGAATTGGGACAGAAGGAGAGAAATAAGAAAGAGAAAGAAGAGAGATTTTGGTGGTTGAGAGAAAAGAAGAGCAAACAAGCTAGGTTTTCAATTTTCTTGGCCTTCAAGAGAGATTTTGAGGTTGTTCAAGAAGGGAAAAAGGTAGAGGAAGAGAAGAGCTTCCATTTGAGCCAAAGATCTCTTCATTTGGTGAAGAATCAAGGAAATCAAGAAAGACAAGAGAAGCAAGAGTAGAGACATTTTGAGCAAGCCTATAAGCAAGGAAATCAAGGTGGGTACATGTTTATAATAGAGTAAATAAGCCACTACATGTTTTCTTTGAATCAAGAAAGTTTAATGTTTTAAATTGCATCATAAATGTTGCATTTATTTGCTTCTTGAATGAATTGATAATTTGCCATATGTTTGATATGTGAATTATGATGATTTGTGAAAAGACTTTGAAAATGATTCTTTTGAAAAGATACATATTTATGGAATCATATTTTTGGAAATGTTTTCAAAATATTTCATGTCTATGAAAATTCAAGATTAAAAAAAGGTGCTATTTTGGGCAATATGTTTACAAGTATATGAAATCAAGTTTCCAAGAATGTGCCATTTGCGCAAATGGTTTTCAATTCATGAATTACTTGCTATGTGGGTTTGGTGTAATCCATTCAAGAATGTCACGTGCACATTGACCAAGTTAAAGGCTTCTCTTGCCTGCCTGTTAGTGGCACGAAGCTCCTTCATGGACTCACTCAAGTTTATGCTTATGCAAAACCACAATGTGGGATTGCGATAGTGCCTCAAGTTTACGACTACACAGGACCATTATGTGAAAATGTGTAGTTTTTCATGTAACATCCCATCCCTATATTAAGGGTTAGGACCAGAACTTTCAGTATTTATGAGCTCAAAGAGAAGTTAAGACAATGCATTTTCTTGCTCATGCATCATGTTAGCATATAT
>JANVCQ010000004.1:24135337-24145915 GCA_025531925.1 Erythroxylum plowmanianum
GGAATGTATTATATTCCAAATCTAAACTTTAATGTTACCTTATTTTGATTTTAAAAAATTTGATATGATAATTTATCGATGCTATAAATCATATTAAATATAAAAAACTTAATAATTTAATTAATTGATTATTATTATTATTATTATCATTATTATTAATTGTTCTATGTTTTTATTAAACTTATAAATTTAATTTTTGTAGAATTAAATATCTAAAATTTAAATTCCTATAAGACTATTCAACGAAATACTAAGATATATAATATTCATACCCTTATAATTTTTTTTAAATTCATGTCCTTATAAGTCATTTTACACATAAACAGCTAATACTAAACAGCTAATTTTACCAAACATCTCTAACAAACAGCTAATATAATCAGCTGGTCAAATCAGCTGATAGAATCAGCTATCAGCTAACAGCTGATAGAATCAGCTAACAGCTAATGTAATCAGCTGTTTGCCAAACAAGGCCTTTATTTTTAATGTAATGGTAGAAGAATCTAAATCATTTGATTCATGACAATAAACTTCACAGATTCAAAACGATATAGAATATCACTTAATATATATATTTATTTGTCTTCAATATTTTATAAATGTCTAAGTGAGTCTCTAACATTAACTTCAGTACTAATTTACTTCCTAAAACTATTAAAGCAGTGTTGATTATACCCAAAATAATGTGCAAAGTAATATTAGAAATAATGGTAGAAAGTCACTTGAATCTTTTGTAAAATATTGACGTGCAATTCACATATTTAATCAATTTTTTAAAAAATCATTTTTAAAATTAGGTCAGCCGGGCGGCTTTAGATTAAGAAGAGTTGACCAATGTTTAAAAAGTGTTCGGTTGAGAAGAAGCCAGATAAATCTGACTTTTAGTGGATAAAATCACCACAGACATGCAAACAAAAACAGCAGAAGCGAAGATGATTACTCCATATATTGCACTCAACGTCGCCAAGTTCATCAGATCAACATCACGCTCTCATTCTCCGCCCCATCGCAAAATAAAAATTGGCAACGGCAATACTTCTGCCTCACCTCAAAATCTATCTCACAATCTCAACCACAAAGACTGGCTTTCTCCTAATCAAGTTCTCGAAATCTTCCAAAGCATTCAAGACCCAAGTTCTATGATTTTCTTGTGGAATCAGTATACTGCAAGAAAAGACTACAAGCCCAACGAAGCTATATACACTATTGTCATAAACAAGCTTGGACAGGCCAAGAATTTCGACGCCATTGATAATATCATGGGGAGGATTAAACATGAAAGGAGATGTCGTCCTTTATCCGACAACTTCTTTTACAACGTTATCAAGATTTATGGGAACGTTGGTAGCCGGATCAAGAGAGCGATCGATACCCTTATTGACATGCCAAAGGGTTATAGATGTTGGCCAAGTGTGAAAACTTTTAATCTAGTGTTGAACATGCTCGTGTCGGCAAAGCTTTTTGATGTGGTTGATGAGGTATATGTGCGAGCCACGATGTTGGGTGTGGAGATCGACGCCTGTTGTCTTAATATTCTTATGAAAGGGCTGTGTGAAAACGGGGAGTTGGAGGCTGCACTCCACGTGCTCGAAGAATTTCCCAAGCAAAGGTGTAGGCCAAATGAGAGAACGTTGTCGACGCTAATGCATGGGTTTTGCAAGGGCGGGAAGGTAAAAGAGGCTTTTGGGTTGCTAGAGAGGATGGAAAGGGAAGGGGTTTATGCGGATACCGTTACTTTTAATGTGTTGATTATGGGGCTGAGGAAGCAAGGAAGAGTTGAGGAGGGGATGCAACTTTTGGAGACGATGAAGTCAAAAGGGTGCGAACCCAATGAGGGGTCTTATCAACAGGTTTTGCATGGTTTGCTTGAAGTGGGGAGATTCTTGGATGCAAAGGAGTTTATGAGTGAGATGGTTAAGGAGGGATTTAATCCTAGTTTTGCATCTTATAAGAAACTCATTGATGGACTTTGCAATGAGAATAAGATAAGGGATGTTGATTGGGCTTTAAAGCTGATGGTTAAACAGGGTTTTACCCCGAAGATGGGGACTTGGAATCATGTTTTAGAGTGCGTCTTTTATGGGAAAGCTTAGGTCTAGTTGATGATACATAATGACATTGCTGCTTAAATCTGCATGCTCATACTGAAACGTTGTTTAGTTGAATTGATACGAAGGGCACAACTTTTAGGAAAGATCGATTCACCATATAACAAACAAAGTTTATATGGACCCGTATACACACAACCTTTTTGGTTTACCAGATTAAGACTGTTAGTTACAAGTTTGATGCAGCAACGGCAGGCATTCTATAAATTAATATTATTAAAACATATATAATTTAATAATTCAAATTTATTAATTTTATTCACACAAATATATATATATATATATATTAAAATTTCCATTTTTTTTCAGTTTAGTCAATTAAACATAAACCACTAAATTCCAATGTTCACATTACAATTCTGAAGTTCTGATCTTAAAACTTTTAGTTGCAAGACAAATTAGGAATAAAATACAACTAAATATATATATTTTTTTGAAATATAAAGGAAAAACTCCATTAATCATATAAATGAGATAAACAAGGTGGGATAGACTCCCAAACTATCAAACGAGAAAAATTGCAAGACACTTGAGTAAGTTCATAAGCTCTCACATTTTCTCGGCGAGTAATCCAAACAACAGAAATATTAGAGTTACTTTGCAACATTAATTGGCAATCCTTAATAATTCCCTTAAATTCTAAAAGATCCTCTTGGTGTGATTTAAGGGCAAGCACGACAAGCTGAGAGTCAATAAAGATACTCCCCAAGTGTTACATGTTGTGAACAGTCCAAAGAAGAGCCTGTCGAACCGCTAAGGTCTCCGTCACTAACGCTGAATGTAGTCCCTCAAACAATTCAGAAATTGCATGTTGAAAGTTGCCTTCAAGGCTCTCAATGATAAAGCCATATCCCGATGTTTCCATATGCTGAAACCTTGCCCTGTCGACGAAAATATACCATTCATCCAAGCTATCAGTTGCACTTTGTCTTCTTCCAGCAGCTAGAAAACGATTGGCTGCTGGGTTTCGATTCCCGTTGGAGGACAAAAGCTGTTGTCTCTGTTTTTGTTCTTGCGCTAAATTCCATTGATATAGGTAATCCATTGCAAGTTGCCAAGTTCTAATCGCTGTAGGGACTTGAGATGTTCATAAGCTTTTGTTTCTTCCCTCCCATATCTTCCATGCTATAGTCGTAAATTTGGAGATGTTTGCTCCATTGTTTGCATTCAGTACCTGCAAGAAAAACTCCTTAAAAAAAGGAGTTGGGTTAGCAATAAAAAAGTCACTTAACTCCCACACCTCTCTCGCCCTCTCACACCCCACCAAGCAATGGTTAACATCCTCCACCTCCCTACAGTAGCATTTATCATCCACTTGTACTCCTCTACGAGCTAATTTGACCTTAGTAGGTAGAATGCCTTTAAGAGCTCTCCACATGAAAACCTTAACTTTTGGAGAAGAAGCAATAGTCCATAATTTGCCCCAAAACATCAAATTTACTTGTACATATTTTTCATTTTAACAAATTATTAATTTATATATATATATATATATGACATCATGGTTACATGGACTTTTTATAAAAAGTAATATTTTATTAGTTCAAAGCTGTTAGTATATTAATCCAAGTCCTAATTTTAAAAATATTATATAGTAAAAAAAATTATTAACTTACTGAGGCTTCAAATTTAATGTTCGTTACAATCGCATGACCTCGACCCAGATCTGTTTAACATAGTACAAGAACTGAGTTTTTCAGTGATGACATCTATATAGCTATTTACGGACAGAAAACCTCAGCTTGACGATAAGTACGTAGCAACATAGATGAACAATTTTGGATGGTCCATGGCGAGAGAAAATGTTCTTCAAAGGAGTTGAAAGTATACATGTCATTCTGCCAAAGAAAAATTAAGGAAATGCAGGGATCGAAACAAGAAGATAAAATCTATGGAAAACCATATGGATTAAGATGCAATATTTGCAACCGCAGCTACTTGCAACCCAACTTCATTACTGACAACCATTTCTCCATAGATAATGCATTCCCTCTTTCTATAGTTCACTAAAGGTTCTGATATGGATCAATGCACCAACTCTAAATTTTGATGTTAAAATAATCTGGATCAAAGTGATGTAATCTTACATATCCATCTTCTCCTCCGCTTGAGAAGCTACAAGTCACAAGTAAAATAATTAGCATGTCAGCTCACAAATTATGCAAGAATGAAACATATGACTGACAACAAGAAATTACAATAACCAAGAAAGATCCTAAATTTTGTTGTGCAAGTATTGACAAACTGCTGCATCATGTCACTTGGCAACGATGATAACCTTATGCCCGTCATAGGTTTCACCATAGACTACAAAACACTAACAAAGACAACTTGAACAGATACAAATAAGTCGGACAGAATGAAAGATGAATTGCTATGGAGGTTCCCACATTTCTGACCACCGAGAATGCATTAAATTACTATAAAGAGAATACAGAAGTTTCAAAGGAAAAAAGAGACCACAGTAAACAGAAAAAAGCTGGAGCTGGCAATCAAAAAGACGTCTTAAAATCACCATGTAGTGATTTTTGTCGAATAAAAAACCAGTATCAGATCTCAGCAAGAATTGAGTGCGAGCATGCTACTAAGCAATATATTACTGAGTTGAAGTGCATGCTTTGGTAAAAATAAATTACGAATAGGTTAGCCTATCATTCTTTAAGGATTTAGTTTCATGATCATTTTGGTAATCTCATCTACAAACCATGCAAGCTTCCTCCCCTAACCCGTGTTTCCAACAAATTTTATCACACAGTACCATGAAATGGATTAAGTCCCAGTTCAATCTACAGAATACAATCATCTTTGGCAGCAATAATCATTTCTGCCTTAATGCAAACTCAGACCATAAAAGTTCATATATAACTAACTAAAATGTATTCAAAAAATTAAAAAAGAACTGTAAAGTGTGACATATACATAGGTATTGAGATGGCCCCACACCAGACATCTAAATCGTTATTTTGTTAACTTCTTTTAATCACAGCTCCATCAGACATATATAAGCCACCTCACACTTTCACAACACCCAAGAAATTTCATACACCAATTGCGATATTTTTCATGTTAGGAAATAAATTTGAACATAAGCCGCTGAGGAAAAGAAAGAAAATTTAATTGGTGAAAGGTGAAAGACAAAGGTTAATGGTGCCAACACAACCAGTTAATGAACTTTCATGTAGACCATCCAGTTACTCAGTTAGACACATAAAACTGTAATCAGGTAAAGGAAATCTCAGTAAATTTTATCAGACAAAATATGCAAGGATCTTAGAATTATGTAGGCATAAAAAGATGTAAAGGCACAGGATAGTGCTCTAGAGAAGCTCAGATTAGGCATTAATTTGTTCAAAGCTAAAAATAACATAATCTGTTGGATAACAAACTTTAAAAAGTAGAAACTCTGCATCAGATCCTATCAACACCAGTACAAAATTTACAGGGCCAAATAAGCAGCAGATTTACCTTTTTCCATTGGGATTGAAAGCCAAAGCATTTATGGCCCCAAAATGCCCTTTCACACCTCCAATTTCCTCTTGTAGTATCTGAGCATAAAAAGCCAGCAAAAACAAATCAAAAGGTGTCCAAACAATCGACTTTCAAAAAACATAGAAATAAACAGTGATAAGTTTAAGTTAACCTTGTCATAGAATTTTGCTTCAAACTTTCCAGCACGATGATCCGTTGTAGTGACAGCTGATGCATCCTGACCACCTCCAAGCACAACCTGTATAGCACAGCAGTCAAGATCTTGAAAAATTAATTATAAAACTTATACGCACATGGCCATATTGATCAGCTATATCAAATTTTATTGGGAACACTTTGCTTCCTGACCCAAACTGATTTGTAAAATCCATCAATAAGTCCATGCGACAATAAAGGGATTCAAAACTAATGAAATGCTCCCATCCTATTAAAGTGGCTATCTATAACCTAGAACTTGGGCACTTTAATCACTGAATCATGATACCTTATCAACAAAATATTGGGGTAAATAATTTATATTTAACACAATGAAAACAGAAACAGGTAACCACAATGAAAATGAGCAGGAATAAAATTAAACTAAAATGGGTAAGCACATCCAAGAAAGGGATCACATTAAAACCCTGTAACAAAAAAACAATAAGATGCTCATTGTACAGATACTCAGGATGATTCCAAGTAATTTATCCATACATGATCCAGAAGTGGCGACATTGCAACAGCATTGACTGGACGCTCTGTCACATATGTCTTGATAAGAGTCAATGATCTTGTGTCCCAAAGCTAAAAATTCCACAAAGACAATTGCATCAGGTTATACACATCAGTTGAAAATAAAATTGAGGCAAAAGATCAAGAAGAATGACAGCCTCCCACCTTAGCAGATTTATCTACAGAGCCAGTAATAAAGTGGGAACCATCAGTAGATTTTGTAAGAGAAGTTATTGGCCTCTTGTGTCCAATTTCACGATCAGACTCTTTCAGCAGTGTTCCAGTCTGCAAGTTTAAAACAATAGCCTGACTGAAATTCTAACTTTGAGATCCATAATATAAATAGAACTCACAGAGCTGACCAAAGTATAAGAACCAGGTTCCCAAATGGCATGAACAAAAAAGTTAAATACTTAGGAAAACATCTTTTGAATGTTTTTTAAACCAAGAGAAAATTAAGAAAATGGGACAACAAGGGCTTCCACTTAGTTTTCAATGTTCTAAACAGAGAAATGACACTTTTTGACAACAAACTCTTTCTTCTCTTTCACATAGATACTACAGTTTTCTTTAATGCAAATTGAACCCCATTCAGATCTCCAAATATATTTTACAACTATGGTCTACTTCCTTAATGAGTTAGGATTATTAAAACCAGAAAAAGGAAAGAATATCGTTTCATTAAGACAGTTACACTGAAAATTGGTAAGCAAATAGATCGTTTATTTTGTGCTGGAAATAAAAACAAAGTTATCATGAACAATGCAAGGGCTAAATCAATGAATCCTCTAAATATTGACTTTGACTCAAATCTCAATTAACAAAATTTGAACTTTTTCACTCCTCCAATAGATTCCATATTCTAGTTCTTGTAAGAAAAAATCCAACAGTATCTCCACATCTTTGGGCAAAGGAAACTGTTTGCAAAGCTCCTACTTAGATTAGAATTAGCCAAGGAATTTTCAAAGTCAGTCAGTCCAAAACAACCTAATGTAACTACCCATGGGAACCGAGATGAAAAAAGAAAACTTGCCTCAGTATCCCATATACGAACTACAGCATCCTCTCCAGCACTTATGATAGTTTTGTTGAGAGGACCCCAAACAGCTCTGTTAATTCTTCCCTGAGGGCCTTTGAGGACAAGTACAGATTTACCAGACTCTACAAAATGACAAAAAAGTGTCGCTTGATTTGGCATAAGTACATATTAATCAAATTTGGTAACCATTTCGACATTAAAATGAGGAATGTGTAAATCCCCAAGTTTGTCGAGAATTTGAAACAGGTACACCTATAGACCTTGGAAAAAAAATGTTACACGAAAACCATAAATAAGTGAATAAAGCATGGTAATGGAAGCAACTAGAAAAGCTCAGAAAAAGAAAAAAATCAACAATACAAATGAAATTTTCATTATTGCTTATCATATCGATAAAACAACCTTCCAAACAATAACTTATTTTTCTTTCATGTACAAATGCAAAACTGGGAATTGAAATTTCCAAATTTCTCGCAACATTGGAGCATCCATAATAGCATCAACAGATACATCGACATAAAAATAAATTCGAAATAGTGCAGCCAACAACATGAGCACAAGGTAATACAGTTGCCATTGGACATGGCTATTAATAATGAACAATATACACAACAAAACGCAATTGTAGAAAACATACGGTCTGCAGGATCTCTAGCAATGCACTTAACATGAATGGCTGAAGACAATTCCATGAAAGGGTCAGTAGTGATAAGAGCAAGCTTATCACCCACAGAAAAGTCCACAGACCGAGCAGGAGAATCGAAATTGAAAGTGTACAACTGATTCCCACTTTTAACGTTCCACAGCTTTGCTGTCTGATCCGCACTCCCCGTAATTAGCTGCAATGAATCTCCTGAAAAAGATTTTAAAAATTATTTATTCAAGATACGTATAAAAAAAGTAAACAATTCAACAAAAGAATTTAATGAGCTCCTAAGAATTTCAGAGAAAAGAAAGACAGTACTTGAGACATCGCAAGACCAGACAGCGCCGTTATGGCCGCGGAAAGTGCCCAAGCGCTCGCCGTTGTCAGCAAACCAGACGGTAGGGTTGTGGTCCTTGGCGCAGGAGAACAATAAATCACCTTCCCTGTTGTACTTGAGGAACGTCAATGGCCTTTCATGGCCTTTCATCAAAATCGGTCTCATGGTTGCAACAAGAAGAATAAGAAGAGGGAAGTGATGTGAGTTTTCTGCCGAAGAGAAGGAACCTATTAAGGGTTTTAGAAGGTTGGCATAGTCGTCACATAGTTTTGTAAAAATTTGATTTTGGGCTTTCAATTACAGATACTGCACTGACCCAATATACGATGTCCCACGCTGCTTTAAAAGCGATGACATAGTTTTAAATTTTCCATGATTTAAAAATCGTAGCGAATACAAATAGGTAAAAGAAAAATTTTAAAATTTAAAGATTGATCAATATTAAATTATTATAAATAAGAAGTAAAAATTTTAAATTAGTCAGTTCAATTTACTTTAATAATATTTATTGTAGAAAATGAATAAATTTATTAATTATAAATTAATTTTTGTAAATTAATTACTTTTTAAAATCAAAATTAACTAATTAATTTTATTCATCAATTTTTTAATCATATTTTAAAATTTTAATTTTATTCAATCTTTAATCAATTTTATAATATTGTAATACTAATTAAACATTTTAAATCTTAAATCTCTTGCATTGTTTATTTTTTAATATTGGGTTTATTTTTTAAAATATTAAAAAATACAAAATTTGAAAATTTTCGTTACAAAATATTAAGAAAGGAAAAAATGTTTATTAAAATAGAACTAAATCATCCGTTTATGACCAAATAACTTAGCTTTTCACATTTGAAAGATATCATCATTTAAAATTTTATGAACAACGTTTTTACATATGTAAGCAACTTTTGATTCCAAAGAAGAATTTTATAGAATAATCTCAAAACTATCTGTAGCAACATCACTAAACCTTGGATGATCTATGGAGATTTTAACTCAATCCTCTACATATCATAAGCTTGGGATCACTGCAATTTGAGGAATTTCTTATAATACTTCAAAGATTGTGTGGAAGAATTGGGGTAACAGATTTTAAATACATAGGATACACATTTACTTGATCTAACAAAATAAAGATCATATTGGTACATCAAAAATAAGTCGGATCGAGCACTTGTTAATGACATTTGGCTGGATCAATTTCCTAACAACATTGCTATTTTCAAAGATCCGCTATTCTCGAATCATACTTAAATTATAGTGGAGAATTTTTTCCACAAAGTTGTTAAACATTATCCCTTTAGGCTGAAGAACTATCTTATTAATAAATCAAGTTTCTCTTAGGCTTGCAGGAAGGGAGCATATTACTCTTTTGTGGGCTTTTGTGGGGACCAAGAAGTTCAATTACGTTCAAAAGTTGAAGGTAAAAAAAATGAGCTTAAATTGTTAAACTCCTCAAAGGGATCCACTACATCTACTATAAACTCCACTAGATTGGAACTTGAAGATATTCAAACCAAGATTGCCTTTAATCCAAAAGATAAACTCTTGTTGGCAAAGAAAAACTAGCACTTTCTAAATACATATAAGTTATTAAAAACCACACTTCTCTACTTCAACAAAGGGCTAGAGTGAGTTGGCTTAAGGATGGTGACAATTACCAAGTTTCTTTTTCAACACTATACTTGCAAGGAAAAACCACAACAAAATCTATTCAATCACCGTCACAGATGGCTTAACACTTCTGAAACACAAGACATTCAAGATGATGCTATAAGGTATTTTGTTTCTCTCTTTGCCAGCCTTAGCTTTTCAATTGTTTCACTCATTGATCTTGGTAAAGTCACTCTGAAACAAGTATCTCCTCTGAATTTTGTGTTTTTTTAACTAAACATGTGGAAGATAATGAGATGGAGAATGTAGTTTTTGGTATGGATGGTATGAAGGGTGTAGCACCCCACTCTCGCAATGACCCGAACCCGATATCGATGATCATATATGAGTTCATGTCCCGCGAGAGTGGCGTGCTAGAGCACTCAATCGTTCAAAAGTTGGTACTATTTTTTTGAAATTCGTGACACATTTTGCGAAAATCATTACTCAAATTGGGTCCACATTCATTCATAAACATTTTCAGTTAACATCATTTTCAAAAATCCATTCGGGCCCTTTCACAATTACAAAACACTTGAATCATTTCAGAATACAAATTTACACAATAAGTTGCGGAAGATACAATTCA
>JANVCQ010000004.1:24165090-24187362 GCA_025531925.1 Erythroxylum plowmanianum
TACTGCAATCCTTGGTACAAATTTATTTGACCGGTTTCCAAGGATCAATCTTAGGATTGAAAGATAAGCCGCGATCAGCGGCGCTCTTTATGTTCTCAATGTTTTCAACCCTCCGTGCTGCTTCAACCAACTGTTCAAAGTCACAGAAGTTCTGCATCACCACTTTTTCTATGATGGCTAAATGTAGTCCTGATTCAAACCTACGACACTTAGCCGCCTCGCTCATCATCATCTTAGTTGCATACTGAGACAGTTATGTAAGCAGGTGTTCATACTTGCTCACCGTCATCTCCCTTTAGATGAGACTAAGAAATTTCCTCTGCTTTTGCTGAATGTACACCTCAGACAGATACTTCTTATAACCAATTAAGAAATCTTTCCTTGCTAACATCGACAGTTTTATCTAACTTCTTGGCACACTTTCCCACCAATATAGAGCATCTCTTTAAAACAAACTCGCAACATATTCAACCTTTTCATCATCTTCACAATTCATCTGCTATAACACCCTTTTGTCTTCCTCAACCAAGACTCAGCCTCTTCTAGATCAATGGTCCCATAAAAGTCCACTGCCTCATACTGCCTTAGCTTATCAAACTGCTTTCCCCTCTTAGCTGGGGCTAGAGCAAAAGATTGCGGCATCTGATCCATGGCCTGAGCAAATGCCTGAGCGAAGGCTTGGAACATTCTCGGATCCAAGGGAGGTAATTGCTCCTGCAAAACAGGAGACTCCTGCATCTGTGACCAAGAGGGCCCACTACCATGCCCTATAAAAGCCTCAGTATTTCCTGGGGCTACTGACTCATTAGTACTCTCCTCTCTTATCGGAGAGTTAGGTGTAACTAATCCTTGCAAAACTCCTCGTGTCCTTCTATGAGATGACATCTTACTCCTTCAATGTAAATACTAACGATTAGCTTATATTTCATTTTAATCTTAATTATTACATGTATGCATTATATGCATGTCACTTAATGCAATCAATCAATTCACAATGCAACAAGTAATCACTTAGCATAACAATTTATACTACTAGGCATCCTAATCCTAGGAAAAACCTAGGCTCTGATTCCAAGCCTGTTAGACCCCATTTTTGGACTCTAACTCTGAAGTCATAAAACGTGAGCGTATTACCCTATAGGGTTATTTCAATGAACTCACATTAGCTATCACCAGTTCATTTTCATGCTCTCATACCAAACATGTTGGATCCCATTATTAGATTCCAACTCCGGAGCCATAAAATGTGAGCGGGTTTCCTTATAGGGTTATTTCAATGAAAATTGCATTAGCCATCATCATTTCATCTTCATTCGTTGATATCATAATTACAAATAGACTTTTTCTGAATGCTCTATAACACTAGTTTATTTTGAAATATGGATCATCTCATTAGGAGCTCTACCAACCAAGATATGATTAAAATACCAAAGTATGTTAAGTAAAATAACCAATTTATGATCTTCCAATTGATTCCCTCACTTCCTTTCTATCAATCTTTCTTAAATCAACACCAAAGGCTATTACTTTTTTCAGAGAGATAGAGAAATGTGTTAAGAATCTATTGGTTCAAGAATCAGGTCATTTGGAGGATGGATGACAATGTTATGGTCAAAAGAATCAAGCATGTTCAGAGTTGGAAAATCCTTCGAGTGCGATCGCGAGAAATAAAAAGGTGATCGCAAGGAATGATGGTGAGATTACGAGAGTGCCTAGTGTGATCGTGAGAGTGCTTGGTGTGATCACGACTGAGGCTATCCCATATAAACATCTTATGTAGCATCACTAACTTATAATGATCATATCTCTCAACTCCGATATCTAAAAATTTCATACTTTATATCGTTAGAAAGCTATAAAGATAAGCTACAACTTTCAAGAGACAACGTTATCTAATTCTGGCTAGATCAATATAGTTTTTCCCTTGAATTTAGAACAAAAACTTGGCTAATATATTTATATCCATCAGTAATTAATCACAAATTCAAGTGTATGTATATATATATATACCTATCAATATACATCTATATCATATGTTTTTATCTAGAAATTTAATCATCACAATTCAAGCCCATAAACTTATAGTTAAGCAATTGTCATCACATAGAACATATTGAATATCCACTCAATTGTACACAATACTCAATGATTCATTATGTTCAACAAATCAAATGTCATGTACAAATAAATGGCTCAAGGGTTCCATAGAACAACATGGAGAAACTAAAGTTTACACCATGAACGAAATGAGTTCATTTTTCGGAGCTCATATACCACAAGCAGGCAGCCGGGTGAAGGCTCTTGTCAACGTGTAGGTGATGAACGAAATGGTTCCACTTTTTCCGAAATAAAAGCACATATTCATGCTCAATTCATTTTATCATATGCTCATACTTTTGTGTTTTTTCTTCTTTTCATTTATACAAAATGTTATAACCTCTTTCAAGGTATAACATAATCACAAATCATCAAGCATTATCAAATCTTCGCAACAATTAAAAAAAATCAAGAAATTTGCACATACACACACATAGGCAAGAATTTGTCCAACCACACAGTAACTATAAATACATTACCCACCTATTTGCTTGAAATTTCTCGAGTTCAAATTTGCCTTTCCCCTTAATCTTGGGTAGGTTTTCTTGATTCCCTTTAAATAAACCAATTTTTATTCAAACAATATTCTAAAGTAAATTTATAACCTTCAATAATCACAAAAAAACCTAAAAATTAGAGCTTAGATTTAACCTACCCATAGTTCATCTAACTAGAAAAACCAATCTTAATTCAAAAACCCACGAAAATCAAATGATTTTCTTCTTTCTCATATTATTTCCAATACAAAAACCTATTCTCCCTCTCTCTAATCCCTTTCTAATCAAAACAAGAAGAAAGATGAAGTTAACCTTAAGCAACGATCTTCTTCTCTTCTTTTCATCTTCTTCCTAGTTTCCCACGATTTCTTCCTTCCTTTCTTTCTTTTTTATGTTTTCTCTTCTCTCTTTCTCTCTTCCACGATTCTTTCTTCTTTCTAACTTATTCAAGACTAAAATTTGGTCTTATCTTCCAAACTTACCCCTTGCTTGTTTAGTTCTCTCAATTTTGCCTTTATGTCCTTTAGCTCCTTAAGTCCATTTAAATCTAATACCTTAACCATACACTAATTTCATTCTAACACTCCATTCCAAATTCTAATTTCTACTTAGGCTCCCTAAAATAATTGGCTCAGTTATAAAAATAATGAAACAAATAAATTAATAATAATTAAAAAATTCGGGGTCTAACAAAAGGATACATACATCATACTCTTATCTGAATTGATTTCAAGACTAGAGATCTTGCAAAACTCCTTAGTGGAGTTAAAAAGGACTGAAACAGATACATTGTCAACTCTAGAGAGTAAAATCAAGTCATTTGCAAAGCTAAGATGAGTAATCTTAAGATCTTTGCACTTATGATAAAATCTGAAGTTTATACAATCCTAGGTGTACTTAATTATCATCCAAGTAAGAATTTTTATGGAAGTGAAAAAAAGATAAGGAGAAATGGGGCCTTATCTAATCCCATTTGTTACTTTAAAAATAAGCTTAGATTGCCATTCACTAGAATGATAAAAGAGGTGGATGAAATACAAGTTTCATATGAAGACATAAATCTAACAGGGAATCCCAACCACTTCAAACTTCCCAAAATAAAGCCCCATCTAATTGAATCAAATGTTTTAGAGAAATCCACTTCGATGGTGCAACTCTTGATGAATTTATTAGTGTCATAATCCCTCAAAAGTTGCTGCATGAGTAACATGATATTTGAAATAGATCTGCTAAGAATAAAAGCATTCTAAGAGGAATTAAAGATTTTCACTTGGAAATAACCTTATATATGGTATTACAACATGAAATAAAACAAAATTCCTTGAGACCAATTACAATTGGAATCTTAGGTATAAGGCAAATAAATGAAGATTTTAACTATTTGGGCATTTTGATTTAGGAGAGGAACTCTTGTACAACCTGCACCATTAAACCACCTATAATGTCCCAAGTAAATTGAAAAAAGAAAACATTGAAGCCATCAGGCCTTGGAGTCTTCCTTGGACTCAATATGAATAGGCCTTCTTTAATTTCCAACACAACAGCTAGTTTCTGCAAGTCCTCTAGCGAGGCAGCATCAATAGGAGAATAGTACTAAGAGTTGAACTTATCTAAGCTCTTTGATCCAAGAATACCTTTGAAGTAATAAAAAACTAGACCTTGAATGGAGGGATTATCATACACAATTTGGTTAACCCTATCCTTCAATCAAAGGATTTTATTAGAGTTCCTTCTAGCTAAGATTAAATTGTGAAAGAACATGGAATTGACATCCCCCTTATTAACTAATTAAGCATAATCTTTTGGAACATTAAAGAGTTATGCTCCAGCAAAGCCTTAGTGTAACCCTCTAGCGCTTCGGTTTCCTTGAGTTTCAAATATGTGTTGTAAGGATCAAGGTAAGAAAGTTTCTTTAGTTCTTTCAACTTCAATTTGGCATTGTGAAGAGCTTGATCAAAAGGGGACTTGTGATTTAGAAAAGACTTTCATATGCTTTTTAGTAGTTTCAATTTACTCATCGACTGATAAAAATTACAGCCTTGAATCCTAGTCTCTCGTACATCTTTAACATCATCTAAAAACCCCTCCTTGAGTGCTAAGAAGTTGAAAAACCTTAATAGAGCAATGTGGAAATCTTGTCTATAAGAAATAATAACTTCCATAAAAGAGTGATCAGAACACATAAGAGGACCAAATTAAGTAAGAGAACTAAGGTACTAATTAGTCCAAAGGTGGTTAACCAAAACCCTATCGACCTTCCTTCAAATGAGATGCCTCCCTTGATGTTTATTAGATCATGTGTAGTGGAATCCTACATATCTCAATTCAAAAGCTTGAACATTCCCAAGGAAGATTCCACTTCCTTACCAATAGCATTATGAACATCATCCCCTTGTACTTCTCATAAGCTTAGGACACAACTAAAATTTACCTACAATAATCCACGAATTCATAAAGTAGATTTGATAAATGCCAATTCCTCCCATAATTTTGCCTTTGGAATGTTAGAAGATTATAGTGTTGGCCCCCAAATTTTTTTCTTGATGAATAAGCATGATTTAAATAATTTTGAGGTTTTGATATATTAATCATTTTGTAATTATTTAATTATTTCAAAGTTAGTAGGATTTATTGAATGGCTAAGTGGAATTAAAGTGTTAAGGTTATAAGAATGTTCAAGGGTATTTTTTTCAAGACACTTAAGGTTAAAAGAACATAAGCCTGTAAGGAAGGGTAAAATAGACTTTTTGGACTCATTAAGGGTAGAATTGGAAAAAGAAATTGTGGTCTTGCATTTTAAGAAGAGAGACGAACGAAAATTGAAGAGAAAAAGAGAGAGTTTCATGAAGAAGAAAGAGAAATATGAAGAGAAGAAGAGAATGAGAGAAAGAAGAGAAAACAGGCTAGGGTTTCAATTTTCTTAGCCTTCAAGAGAGATTTTGAGGTTGTTCAAGAAGGGAAAAAGGTAGAGGCAGAGAAGAGCTTCCATTTAAGCCAAAGATCTCTTCATTTGGTAAAGAATCAAGGTAAGTTCATTTTAAATCTTTTGAATTTTCAAAAGGATTTTAATTCATGAAGTTTAGAAAATGCATGGGTTTAAGTATTTTAGAACCAATTTTAGTGATTGTGCTTTGTGAGATTTTCAATTGAAAACCCTATTGAGTGGGATTTTTGTTATTGTATAAAGGGATCAAAAGAGATAAGAGGAACAAGGGAAGAGGCATTTTGAGCAAGTCTATAAGCAAGGAAACCAAGTGGGTATATGTTTATAATAGAGTAGATAAACCACTAATGTTTTCTTTGACTTAAAGAAGTTTAATGATTTCAATTGCATCATAAATGTGCATTTTTGCCCTTTTAAATGTTTTAAGAAAGTATTGTATGAATTGTACGATTATTTATGAAATGAAAAATGGAAATAATTTTGAAAGGATATCAAGTTTCAAAAATGTACCATTTTGGGCAACAAGTTTGCAAGTCATGAATTACATATTAAGTGGGTTTGTGGTGATTCCCTAAGTTAAGTCAAGTGTACTTTGAGAAAAGGCTTCTCTCGCTGCCTACTAGTGGTATGGAGCTCCTTTATAGACTCCCATAAGTGCACGACTATACAAAACGATTATATGGGATTGCGTTAGTACATTCTGTTCACGGTTACACAGGACCCTTATGGGAAATGTGTAATACGTTCTATTCTAGATCCACCCAAACCATTCTAATGTGCTTATGTGCTTATCATATATAAACAAGTTTGATGCAGTCATGTTTTGTAGTTTGAGAATTTGACTACAAAATGAGAATTTGAGAAAAATGTGTTTTTATGAACGCAATGAGAATTTTCTATGACAAGTGAAATGTTTTCAAAGGTTTTGCTTAATTTTTATTTTAAGTTAGTTTTATGAAAGCACATTGTTTTAGTCACATTTCAAGTTTATTTGTTCAAGAATCTTTTGTAATTTGAGATTTTGAGACGATGATGTATTGTAGCTTAAAATGCCATTAAAGATCTGTAAAACTTTGTTCTTTTAATATTAATGAAATATAAATTGTGTATGGATGATATTGAGTTGGAATCAGATATACTTAAAGAAGTTTTCAATTTGAGCAGATGGTTTTTAAACATGAATGGTTGATATATATACATAAGTGAGATATTATTGAAAAAGAAAGATAGAAATTATGACTGATCATATGTAGTTAAATGTGACGAGTCAAGTGAGTTGAGATTTGAAAGTTTAAAGAAGTCAATTTGGTAGTTGAATAGTTAGGCTCAGGACATTCCAAGTTTGCACAGTGTAAATTTCAAGTCTTCCATAGAGGTAAATTTCGTGTTCTAACCTCAGGAGAAAAACTGTATTGATCTAAGTTAAATTCGTCAAAGTTTCTTTCTAATAGTTGTAGCTAATCTTTCTAGCTTTCCAAGGGTATATAGTATAAAATTTTTGGATATCAAAGTCGAAAGTTATGATCTTTATAAGTGGAGATGCTCTGGAGAGTGTAGTTAGTGATTTAAAACTTTTGGTGATGTGAGGAAGACCCTATAGAAACCTTCCTTTTTATGCACTGTAGACTGAAACATCTTTTGTAGAATGAAACATCTTCTATCCACTGTAGACTACAACATCTTCTATGCACTGTAGACTGAAACATCTTTTATGCACTGTAGACTGAAACATCTTCTATGCACTGTAGACTGAAACGTCTTTTGGTGCCCATCTTCTTGTGCCTATCTTTTGGTGCCCATCTTTTGGTGCCCATCTTTTGGTGCCTATCTTTTGGTGCCTATCTTCTTGTGCCCATCTTTTGGTGCCTATCTTCTGCTGCCCATCTTCTGGTGCCTATCTTTTGGTGCCTTTCATCTGACCTTTCATATGATTTTGTCTAACCCTATAGTTTGGTCCAATTTTGACCCTCTAAATGATAGAATCTATCTTCAAGGTCTTCATAAAAGTTTTAGATCTATAACTCCTCTTTAAAACCATCTAAGAATGACCCTAATTTTACATCTATAGAGAAAGTTATGCTAATAATCCCAAAATAGGTTCAATATGATTGAGGACAAAACCTTGTTTGATTCTTTCAGCCATAACCTTGTTATCCGACCTCCAAATGAAGTGATTCTTAGACCAATAAATTCCTATCACATTTCTTTCTACCTCTTCATGGAACAGTAGGAATCGGATATTTCACTAAATATATGTCGGTATTTTGATGGTATGCTGATCTGTAGAGCTTTGAATGAGATGATTCTTGTTTCTAAATAAACTAGAGACATAGATCTACAAATTGTCTGAAGGAATAGAATTTTAATTCAGTACCTAAGACTTTCAATTTTCTGGAGGAAATTTGAGTACAGAATATTTTCTTCGGTATGAGAATAATTCAGAAATGGGGCCCGACACTTATGGTATCAGGGAATGAAGATGAACCGAGGATGACTAACGACTGTTAATTAGAATAACCATGCATGGTAACAAGCATAAGCACATGTTTTTATGACATCAGAGGTGGGCTCTGCAAATGGGGTCCAACATATGGAATTGTCAATTTGGAATTAAGCTAAGAAATCATATTATAACATATCGAGTGTACAAACTAATCAAACATACTTTGAATAATAACTTAAAACTTTTCTCTGTCAAAAGTAAACACAATTTTTCCATTGAAATGGAATTGATGATTAGATCCTATTTCCCAGTTATCTTTTAAAATTTTCATAGAATCAAGTAATTTATGAGCTTTTATATGAGTCTCTGGTAAACCTAAAAATCACAATTCTTCTTTATTAGCATATCTTTTATTGCTACCTTTTTTTAAGGATCATTCATACCTCTAATGTTCCAAAATAAAATAGAAAAATGAAGACAGGTGTTACTAACGCCCCTTATCCTACTTTTTCTTCCTACCTACTTTTTATTTGAAGTGGAAGGGCACTTTTCAGAAGGTGTTTCCTAAAATGATCCTTTTTAAACATGGAATCCTCCCCTAAGTTCTAATTATCCAATTCCCTTTCTAAATCAGATCTAGTTAATACACTTGGTCCTATATTAGGTTCAGAAATTATTTCCACAATGTCTTCCTCTCTGGAGTTCCCTTGAGATTCACTAGCAACTTTTAAATGGACCTAGTTGCTAGTTTGAAAATCCACCACCTTAAATACCTTAGAATCTCTTAAACCCATCAACTCTAAGCACTCACCTATTTTAATCACTTCACTAGTTTCTTTCCATACCTCTTGCCTAATTGGGGCTTCTAGGTGTACGAAAGTCTAACTTCTGCTTTAACCATCTCCCCCAACTTATTGAGTTTCATGACAGACAGCATCTCAGGAAGCTCATCTTTCATTCTGACCTCAATGCAAATTTGAGCTTAATAAATTCTTTCAATCTTAGTAATGGAAGAGTCAAAAACAAGAGCCTTACCAACTGAGCTGGCATGGAAAGTCAAACAATCCAATATCCAATATTCTAGAGGGACATTATGAAAGTTGATCCAAATAGGGAAAGACTCAATGCCACTCCTATCTAATTCCAATCTAGGTAACCATTTTTGCACAGGTAGAAGTTGACCACCTATATGCCAAAGGCTCGACTCTATTACTGAGTTCATAATATCTTCATCTCTAAACTTGAATAAGAAAGAGTATTCTTCAGTAAGGGGCACTTTCTCTAATCCTTTATTTCCCCATTTTTTAAATGCTTAAGCATGCTCCTAGGGAAAGAAGGCCTTTTACTGAGAAAATACCCTACTAGGTTACAACACCAAGCCTTTATCCCAAAATGTGAAAGCTCTTCAGGGGGAGAGATCATACCATTAATCAAAATAGATTGAAACAACTTTGTTTTTAATAGGAGAGTATCAGATACAACATTTCTCTAGGATTTTAGAGCTTGCAACCTGTCCTTGCTTTTATTAATAGTCATAGATTCATGAATGGAGGGAAACTCCTTGTTGAAGTTGTTGCCTACCTTATGGACCTTAGGAAGAATTAAGCTATCTCCAATGATAGAAGCCATAGAACCCGCCTGAATAGGAAAGTTACTGGTGGAAGGGCTGGTAACTTTCTTAACTACAAACCCTTTAAGACTTTGCCTTCAATCCATCAACAGCCCTTCAAATACAGGTAATTAGTTGAAAATTATTGGTTATGGCAATATAGATTATAATTAATCCATAGTGTAACAACTCCTCAGCAGGTCCTCGCATACCTCTTATCTCTCGCCAATCACTTCCTGGTTAGATGCAGGCTAATTGACCTTAAAGCGTATTAGTCAATATTTAATATCGCAAGTGCACGATGTAGCTATAGCTAGTACCAACAAACACAATTATCTAGCCTATGGATTAATTATGGTTTTCAGCTTAAGAAACTAAAATTAAGCAAATAAAGTAAACAAACAGAATAAATTAAAGAAAAGGATTGATGACATTAAATTAATTACCAATATCATCATATTAGTACCTAGGCTCAAAATCCCCTTAAACCCTTAACCGATTGACTATTTGTCATGCAATTATGATGTTGATTTATTAGACCGTAGAGATTCTTAAGATATGCTGGTAGCTGATCTTGAGTCTACTAACAAC
The DNA here is from genome assembly GCA_025531925.1 of Erythroxylum plowmanianum. Lineage (NCBI taxonomy): Eukaryota > Viridiplantae > Streptophyta > Magnoliopsida > Malpighiales > Erythroxylaceae > Erythroxylum > Erythroxylum plowmanianum. The sequence goes on from JANVCQ010000004.1 coordinate 24,175,272, forward strand.
TAATCATAAGGTCTCTAACTGAATTACTAAGGTTAAAACTTATAGGATTACATTACCATATTTTGAATCCTTCTATTAAGTTTAACCCTAATCTAGAAGATTTATGTTATCCTATCTCTAGGATTGCAATCAACTTTTTCCAGTTATCGTAGATCTATTCAACCTAGGATTTCTCAATTGCTAAGTATGAAATTAGATTAAAGTCTAAAAATCACATTAATAGACAATAAATAAAACGGATAATTGGATCTTAATAATAAAAAAAACAATTGCATTAAAAAAAAATCAAAACATGTCAAAGTATTCAACTAAGGTTCATCTGACCTAGAGATTAATAGAAAATTAGTTACACTTTGGCTAACACGAAATCATATTCATATGTACAAAAAACATGATAGAAAATATCGAAAGCATAATTTTAAATATCCCTGATTGTTCTTTATCACTTATTCTGGCAATATAGATGTCCGATCTTACGTTTTGATGGATTTGTCAATAAAATCCAATGTCTTCTACTCCTTAAGCTCCAAATCACCTATGACATTGTCTCTAAACTCCTCATAACAATGCCAGCCGCTTCCTCTCTCTATTTCCTCTAAAATGTCGAATTTATATGAAAACCTAGAATTTTGGGTTATACACGATCATATGCATAGCCATGCACAGGAATGTGCATAATTGGAAATTACCAGATATAACAAAAGTGCACAGTCATGCGCGCCATCCCGATTGCTGCTTTTCTATTTTACATTGCATTTTTGTCCAAAATCCTCTCCTTTAAGTCTGTGAAGACAATTATCACATGTAAACACACTTGAACCATATTAAGCACCAAATATACAATAAAGGTATAAAATATCAAGCAAAATACATCAAATATGGATGGTAAAATATTGTCAAATATTCATCTATCATAGGCTCAAGAACGTTAGATGCTCGCTCTTGTGTTTTGCTTACCCTCATCGAACGCTTGACCTCACTATACATTTGCTCTCACTCACCCTCACTAGACACTCACCCTCGCCAAATGCTCGCACTCATGTCTTGCTCACCCTCGAGCAATTTGATACTCAATTTGTTGGTCTTTCATGTTCAATTGATTCAAATTGTTTCTTATCACATTTTTCATTTATATTTTGCTGGATCATTGATATGTTCTTTGACAAATTTGAATTACAAGTATCATAAAAAAAATTTGAAATGGCTAGTAGCAAAATATTTTATTATTGCCAAAATTATTAATGGAGACCTCTCTTTATTCAACAAATACTTTGTCACTATTTATTGGTCATTTATATTAAAATATGTTTTTAAAAAGATTTTCTGGTAGATCCGCTCATATCCTCATGACATCAAGGTAAGATTTTCCATGAAGCTCACGAGAAAACAAGCCTCTGAAGTATTCTTCAACGTCCATGGTTCTATACAGAGCTGGTGCTTCTTTGGCTATCAGGCTAGATACTGGCCCAACTTTTCCTCCATATCTTGGAGCATAAAAGGTTGCAATTGAAAGTCTTTCCTTACTAGAATTCACGGTTGCTCGATGTTCAATGCTTCTGTATGTCCCGTTGGTTATCATCTGTAGGTAAACAGAAGCCAAATAAAGTAACAATCAATCTCTCGACTAATTTGCCTCCTATATTATGACATGTAGATGTAAAGTTGGCTTTATCTGTAGATGTTACCTCTAACATGTCCCCGACGTTAACCACGAACGCATTTTGGAGGGGCTTAACAGAGACCCATTTGCCATCTTTGTTGATTTGCAGACCTTCGACATCATTGAGTTGCAGCAGGATCGTGAGACCTGTAGCATCTGAATGTGGAGTAAGGCCAATGACTTGTTCTGGCTGTGGGCAAGGAGGGTAGTAATTCATTCTCATCGCCTGATGCCCGTCTTCGAAGAGTTCCTTCATTTCCTTTGCTTCCATTTTCAGGGCTTTGGCCATTTGTGCTAGGATTTTTGTGGCTAGACCTTTCAGTTCCAGTGAATAACTATTCAGGGTGTCTCTATAGAAAAGATTTTTTTTAGAAAAAAAAAACAGCAGATTTCGGTAAGACTATATAAAACTGATATATTTGACAATTGAAATGCTGCGCAGCGAAAGACAAAGAGAAGGAGATTGACCTAAGAGGCAAGGGGAGATTGGGAAACAAGTGGGGTTTTCTTGCATGAACTGGTTGCGTTGTCATGAAAAATAGGTCACCCCAGTCAAGTTTTTGTTCCTCGGACACTACAAATGCTTGTCCAAAGCCCTCTACCTCTCCTGGATACTGCCAAAAACTCTTCTTCTCTTCCAATGGGAGATTGAAGAAGTGCTGGATCTCCGTCTTTACTTTTTCCAGCAATGAATTGCTCACTTGATGGTTTATTAACTGCAAGATTGCAGGAATCCAACAAGGTCATCTCGACATGTAGTTCGTCTATAGTTATGCTTTATTGACCATAATTGAATTTTAAAATGAAAATTCATATCATCTCATCTATTTATAAATCGGAGCCGTGCATTTAACCAGACACTACTTAATCCAGAAAGGACATTTATTAAAATTTAAGCAAACAACACGTGGCTGATGGCTGGGTTAGACTTGAACGTTACCACAGAAGTATAAACCATCATCGTCTATTTCATTTTTTTGTTTGGAATATTGAAAATTTACTTAATTTGCTAGGACTTTCCATCCTAAATTTGAAATTCTTCAATTTAAAAAATTCGATAAAAATTTCTATTGTTATCCACAGACTAAAAATAATTTAGTATATTATGAATACAGAGTATAAATTCATAATCACTGTAAATTTTAAAGAAAATAATTATTTAAAATATTATAAAATAAAGATTTGCAGTGATGTATTAAGTGTTTATCTTATGTAATTGAATATAATATGCTATTATGGGTGAAAATCATCTCTTTAAAGCTTGTGTCCTGAACTCTTCACGGCCTGGAACATTTAAGGTGTGCCATATGAGTCACACTACAATTGAGCAAGGAAAGTTGAAATATATACCTCCTCAGATGAAAATTTATGGTTTCTTTCTAGTTTTTTCCTCAACTTAACTCAATGAACGAAAACCTAATTAAAACTCTACCATAACCAGTGTATCTCTGCGACTAACGATGGATATATCAAGCCTGTTAATAGTGGACAAATAATAAATTGATTAACCTCGACATCAGTCTTCAAGAATGAGTGGCCTCATACAACGAACCAAAGAAGAATACCTAGCCCAACAACAAACAGGAATACTACTTAATGGGGTTTGGGTGTAACATAGGATACCTGAAAGAAACCCCATTGCTTGGAAGCCAAGTGAAGTTTTGCCAATTCAGAATCAGCCGAGTCTTGAGAAAGCAATAGCTGCATATCGATCACTGGCACTTCCTGTGGAGAAGTCATATGCATAGGGGCTATATTGGGTTGGTGTTGGTCAGGACGTAAGTACCTGGGAGGAATCATTTTATCATGCTCTTTGGCTAGTTCTTGAACGCAAGGCACGAGAAGAGAGTTTCCAAAATTAATTTGTTTCTGCTCCATGTGTTTTGCAAGAAAGGGTTTCTTCTGGGTTCTCCAGAGTCTCTCTTTCGACTTAAGCCTATAATACTCTGCAGCTCTCGTTGGTACGCGAGGAAGGGGTGAGATAAAATATGGGTATACCTAACCTTTTGACATTTGAAACCCATTTTAGAAACAAACAATTGAAAATGAAAACTTATGCTCTGTGTCACGCAAGCCCACGTAATTTAGTATAAGGTTTTTTTTTTCTCATTAGTTTGCATCATGACCGCATAAATTAATAATTTGGATCAAATTTGTGATGATACTATATTTGATTTATAATATAAGTAAAATATAGAGTCCATTAATAAAAATTAAACTTGGGTCAATTATTACTAAAATGACTAGAACTAATCATTTGAATAATTGACCCTTATTAATTATAAATTCTTTAATATTTTTTTATATTTACTCAATATTAATATTTATTTTCGTGAGGTACCAGAAAAGTTATTTTCAATCAAAGGAAATCATTATGTTAGAACATTCTAACTGTTAATCATGGTGAGATATCAGGTGACAGTTTCAGTGTCCATATCAGATTATCATAGCAAGTTCACATGTGCATAACATTTACTGAAACTTCTCTTGTTCATGAACAATTATTTGTGGTTATTTAATTAAATTACTAATTGATATTTGACTTCTCGGCAACCCATGGGAAAGAATACTTCCAACCACCATGCTTTATCTCCATCAGGCCCTTTCTGCTATTCCCAATCCTCTATCACCTTCTTTTTTGAGCTCTGACTTGAATTAACTTCCTCCTTCCTTTGTAACCCTTAGAATAGGCTCTAAACCTCGTCTCTTGCTCTAGCAATGGTGAGTGAGGACAAGGTGGAGAAGCCTTAGAAAACAATATGGTGTAAGATGGGTAGGAGACCCTGAAGGTATTGGACAGTTGAGGTACGTCCAACTAACCACTCGGGACATATTTATGGTAGGACTTTCTTGTTCACCAAATAGACTCCAGATATTTCCCTGGATAGGAAAAACCGAGTATGTATCTCTTTAATATTGGATTGGAGAAGGAATTAGGTATATTGCTAGTGCTTTGGGCAGGGTTATTAACTTGGATGAAAACACTGCTAATTTGTTAAGAATAAGTCATATTAGAATATGTGGAGGTTGAGCTGGGCACTAAACTCCCTGACTCAATGAAGATAATGAGGAAAAAAAACCAGTCCTAGTTAAGGACGTTAATGTTTGAAAAGAAGGTACTAATATTAATCACAAGCTACCATCATTGGTACTAATAAGGTGCATATCTCTAGTGAATTTGGTAAAGCTCTAAATTCTAGTAACTCTCCACCTAAGGAAACCAAAAGCATCGCTGAAATTGATCCTTTTACTATTAATAGTCATAGTTATGTGATTCCTAGAAATTGTGATCCTGAATCTTGTAGTAACAATCCTCCCTCAGCCCTTGATTTTAGCTCTAGCAAAGGCAAATCAAGTAAGAAGCCACAGAAGAATGACGCACACCGAATACAACAAAAAAGAAAACCTAACTCTGCATAACCAAATTTATAGTAGTCGTAAGTATGGATCATATCCAAAGAGAGAGTGTGTAGCTTTTGTAATGAAAGAATTGGTATTTAAGATATAAGGGGTTGGCTGGAATCGGTAAACAAAATAAAATAAATTTGAACTAATGAAAGCAAATTAAATCAAACAGTAGAAAAAAGATAAGATTGATGAATGAGTTTAGATTCTCGATTGAATCTCGGCTTATAAACAAATTAGCATACTTAATCTTTATGTTGTTCTTATACCTTTCTTATAAATTATTAATCATAATTTAACGATAAAATCTGTTAACCCCTCTTTTTTTTCCTTTGGTCATACCTAATCAAAATAAGCTCTTTGGTTAAATCTAGTTATCAAATAACCTAAAATAAGTTCTTTAGATTTAACAAGACAACTACATTATGAACTAGGAAACCTGATTGATCTAGGTAATAACCATACAAGCTCGAGTCATTTAACCTATATTATGTTATTAGTTACCACAAATGAATCAGAGTTACAACAATTACATATTGTATTCTAGATTTTGGCAATGGGTCCATACATAAACATTCTATTGAGAATGAAAACATTAATCATTCATACATGAATACCCAAATAATTAAGCAAAGAATAACACAAACAATTTTTAAAGAGAGAGAACAATAATATAAGATGAAGAGATGCCCATGTGTGTTCTTCAACATCAATTTCCCTTTTGAATCAGACGGAAGAAGGTTAGCTCTCCATAGTTCTCAAAGAGATAAGTATTCTACCCATTTTCTCATTTCTAAAAATTTTCATGTTATGATTGGCTACTAAAATGTCCTTATATAGCAAAAATTAAGATTATTGGACATACACGGTTAGTTACGTGAGTGTGTATCTAATCATGTATGTAAATTTTTGGCCACTTTTATGTTTCTACACAGCCAGCTACACAATCATGTATCTTACCCGTGTATCTAAACCATGTATGTAAACTTTTCTCCAATTTTATGTTTCTACATAGCCAGCTACATGATCATGTATCTCACTTACATGTCCATATATGTACTTATATGATTGTGTAGGATGCAAGTCGTGTTAAAATGATCTTACATGCTTCCAAAGAGTTACACGGTCTCATGCATAGTTGTGTAAGTTGCAAGAACTTCATTTCTTTCATTTTTGTCCCATTTTTACTCTAATTCATATCCTTCTTGTTCTATAAAAGCAAATAAGGTTGAACATCAAGAGGATGACTCCAAATATGTGTTTTTAGCTCACTTTAGTTCTTATGCTTCTAACTTGTACCAAAAACCAAATGTAAACTAAATTGAGTTTCTTAAACATTTCATAACATTAATTAATAAGTATTAGGGAGTAAATATATAATCAACCAAGCACTCATCAAGTTCCTACACACTTAGCTTTTGACCATCCTTGGGTAAAACAAAAAAATCAAAGTCACAATCCAAAATACTTCCTCCTTTTCCATATTTCCTAATAATAAATAGTCATGAGAAAAAAGGAATAATTTTCAAAACTAGGCAAGAACCAAACATTAAATTCTTTTACTCATGTTCAATCAACAACCATTCCCTTCACAAATTGAGTAATCTAGGGGTAGAGTTTGACAAGATGTGCTTAAAGATAAGATAGATATACAGGTACACTTAAACACTATCCATGATCAAGACATTACACGACTTTGCATATCATTTCAGTTCTCTGCTATTAAGATTCACATACATAATGATGAATCAAAGGACTTTTAAGGTTGAAATGTGGGTAAAGGTTAAGGTGAGACGTATTTAGATAATGTAGTTCAAAAGCCATCAAAGCTAGTGAAACAGGAAAAACACTTGATGGAGTATCAAGTGCAAAAGTTAGCATCCACTTAAACTGGGTACCATCAGCTATAATGAATGCAAAAACTATGTTTTACATATTAGATTCAAGCTTTCACACCACAATCCACATAAAGGACAATGAATTATAAGATTCACTCACAAAAATCAATGATAAACAATACAATAAAACCATAAGGAGTGATCCTTCAAAATAACCTCTCCCTCATTTACATCATAATCAAATCACCTATTCCATACAACTTTAGGAGGAGAGATTAATCATGAATTGCTTTACGGAAAAAAATTTTCCTCCTTAATAATTTTATTTTAAAAATTTTCTTTTCTTTCTTTTCTTTCTTTTTTCTTAACAAAAATTGATAAAAGCTACATCAACAATGGAATTTGCTGATAAGAGATAAAATGACATTCCATCAATTATAACCAACCCGCAAATATGCACTCCCCCATACTTATACTTTTGTGCATCCACAAACATCAATATTCACAAATGCTCCAATAGTTTAAAGGCTTTTGTAAGACATTTGGTTATGTAAAAGTTTGAAATGAGGTTAGCACGAAAAGAAAAAACTAATAAAGTTCAAGGAGACTTAAAAAAGGAAAAATCATGTCAATAGGTAGGTTATTTGGCTAATGTAGCATGCAAAACAAGGAATGTCGATATCATTTTCATGTTAATACATGTGATAAAAATGTGGTCTTAAATAAACAATCAAAGAAAAGTCAGGATATACATGTCATGAAGGTCACACATGAACAAAATATAATGAGACTAATATGGATGTGTTAGTCTTAAAATGCTCAAAATTTCAATAGCTTATGTTTCCCACTTGTCACTACTCTTCTAAAGATAACACTCGTTGACTAATCTAAAAGTTCATGCTTAAGTTTCCATGAATTTTTCTAGTTAATTCTACTCTCTAGTCCTAGAAGTAATAAAAAAAGAGAAATTGTTTGTTTGTTTATTTTATTTTTTATACTTAATTAATATGTAAGAAACAAAACATACATGAAAAATAAAATCAAAACACATATAATAAATAATATCCCCACCATATGGTAACTAAGATCCCCACCTTCACACATAAAACTTACATTGTCTCCAATATAACATTTATTGTAAGAATGGAACATTCAACATAAACAACAAAAGCGAAAATGTAAAAGAAAAGGAACTTTCCTTGGATTGCCTCCTAAACAATGCTTTTGTTTATCGTCGTTAGCTTGACTCTATATTTTCCTCTTCAAGATGATGCTATTTGTGTCTTCAAGCATCACCACTTCCAAATTCTCTGTTTGGAAACCTACATAGTAACTCTTCAGACGATGACTATTCACTTTGAATGTCTTTTCTGTGTTTTAAACTTTGTATCCCTACTGCACCAATTGGAAAGACATGAGAAACCATAAAAGGACCAACCTAATGGAGATGCAGCTTATCTGGGAATAATTTGAGTCTGGAATGATAGAGAAGCACTTTCTGACCCATAACAAAGCTTTTCCTTGAGATCATCTTATCATAAAAAGCTTTGGTCTTTTCCTTATATATCATTTCATTCTAATAATATTGATTCCGCAACTCTTCCAGCTTTTACAATTGTAGCTTTCTATGCACTCTTATATCATCAAAATTCATATTGTAGCACTTTATAACCCAATAAGCTTTATGTTGCAACTCCACAAGAATATGACATGGCTTCCCAAACACCAATCTATATGGGGATATACTGACTTACGTCTTATAAGTCATCCTATAGGCCCACAGTGCATCTTCTAGCCTCAAGCTCCAAGCCTTCCTATTAGATTGAATTGTTTTCTCCATGATTGACTTGATTTCTCTACTAGATACCTCAACTTGGCCACCAGTTTGGGGATGGTAGGAGGTGAAAATTTTGTGCATAATATGGTCCTTCTTAAACAATGTTTTCATCACCCTATTGCAGAAATGGGTTCTCTTATCGCTTATAATGACCTTTGGCATCCCAAACCTAGAAAAGTTGTTAGATTTGACTAAAACTACAACAACTTTAGCCCCATTTATTTTAGTGGCTTTAGTTTCCACCTATTTGGAGACATAATCAATTGTAAGTAAAATATAATGAAAGCCAAAAAATGGAGGAAACAATCCATAAAATCAACATCCCATTTATAAAAAAAATTCATAGAAAAAATGGGAGTTTGTGGCATTTGATTTTTATAGGACAAGTTATCTGATCATTAACAATTATCGTATGACTTAAAAAAGTTATACTTATCCTTAAATTATACTCATCCTTAAATAGTGAAAGCTATTAAAAACCACTCTTTAAAACTTTATGGGTAGTCCTTTTTACCCTAGAGTATCTTTTATAAGTGTATGAAAGGTAAAAGGTCAAAATTGAAGACACCTTACTCTTAAGAACACACGTGCCAGACAGATGAGCAATGCATAATGCAACGGATGAATGACGAGCACACACGCCATCTTGGGCACAAAATCCAAACGACAGAGGGGACATGTCCATTTGATGCACCCACCAACCACCTGTCCTGATGCATAGCCTTCGCAAGTGAGGATGAGTGTCTAGCGTGTGTGAGATGGTTAGGTGAGTCTGTGTGTAAGGCACGTGAGCATTGTTGCGCGTGAGGCATGTGAAGAACACATCCCTGACGCTTCCAGAAGTGCATCAGGCATGATGTGTACACTGCATCTGCTATCCATGTAACACACCACTACCATAGAGCATATACTCAAACATCCAAAGGACATTTAAGGACATACCCTATGAGAATGACATGTTAAAGTAATCAAATTCACTATTATGGCATCATATAGAATATAAGTGATCATAAGTTCAACATTTCTCGTTTCATTTCACAAACATCATTTAAATTGTCATTACAACTCGTTACAAAAACATCTGAGAGTTTACTGGTCTTTACAAAATATCTAACACGAAATGAGATGCTAACATAAATAATCTATCTAAAATCCTTATACATCAACTGACCAGACCTTTAAGTCATTCTTGATTCCAAAATTGACAATATTGGACTGCTAATAGATTGCCTTAGATGCTAGGTCTCCTCAATATCTGAAAAATAATGTTACAATTTTGATAAGTTTTGTGAACTTAGTAAGTGAACCATCATCGATGTGCTCACTCGAGTCAAAACACAACATTACAAGAATACAACCAAATTCATAAGTATATCATATTAGTTTGAATCAATTCCCATACAATTTTGTATAGCAAAATACTAGTTCATACTATTCCAACAGATTCACTCAATTTCCTTCAATCAAGCTTTTACAAATAAATTCATAATGCTACCAATTTTTATAGAGAGATAGAAATAAGTGTTAGGAATCTATTACTTCAATAATCACTTAATTTGGAGGTCGGATGATGAAATTATGCCCATAAGAATCAAACATTTTTATGTCCTCAATCATATTGTACCTATCTTGGGATAATTGGCATAACTTCTCTAGAAACCTCGGATTGAGGTCATTCTTAGGCGGTTTAAAATAAGACTTCTATTCTACAGCTTTTATGAAGATCGTAAAGCGAGATTTTGCCATATAGAGGGTCAAAATTCAAATTTTCAGAAGTGTACAGTGTATGTCCGCCTAACAGACGTTCACGGGTCTGGGGGCCATTCCAGACCTGAGAAGGTCTGTTTAACGGACCTAATGTCCGTTTAATGGACATATGTGACACCCAAATCCCTCCAAAGCCTTTCCAAGGGTTCCTTCATCCATTCTAACCTCACATTCACCCATAATCTTCTCAAATTCACCTCTTCTAGTGCAATACCACTTCATATCAATTCAAACACCAACTTTGTTTCATTAAATCTTCTAATCTCTACTCAAATGATTCATTACATTCAACTACATCTCATCATTCAAAATATCTATCCTTTTTTCCATAACATATTTTATTCCTAAGTATCAAACACTTCACATTCAAAATTCATCATTTCAAGTTGATGACTACTTCATGTATACCTCAAGCTTAGCTTAACATCATCCAAACCTAATTCATATTCCCTATGTGTTCATAAACAACCAAAATATAACACAAACATATACATTCATCCACAGTTTTGCTGCATCAAGTTCTTATTTTCACATCAAAATTTGAGACTCTTAAAAGCAGAAATTAAATTCAATTCCTTCATAAGAAAGGTAGCCATATGTCTCTAGTTTAATCCAAATCAAGAATCAACTCATTTGGATAACTACAGAACAAGTTATGGCTAAAACACAGGAGCATATCAGTGGAAATTTTTTCTGCTAACATTTTTCGGATTTTCAAACTTTCAAACTTTCAACATTTACATCTAACTCATCTTATACCTAAATTATCTCTTCCATTTTATTTCCTTATCATTCTCTACCAAATTCAACTTGATAAATCACTCACAAACAAATCATGATCTATAATTGACCATTAACCAAAAATAGAGCATATATATTTACCCATTCATAAGCAATTTTCTACACTCATCCAAACGCCACTTTGATGATCATTCAACCTCAAAACATCTCTATACCATTACATGAATTATTATCCATCCTACATATCCAAAAACAAGACATGTACATAGATTTTTCATCACCTACGACACATACATAAACATTACCAAGTCATCAAATCTCAATTTACTCATCATTCTCACTTGTATGCTTATGTCACATTATGCACGAGCATGAAAAATGCATTTCTAAGCTCATTAATCACTCATATTTACAATTCTAACCTCACCGCAGGTAATGGGATGTTACAACTCTCCCCTCTTTAAAGAAATTTTATCCTCAAAATTCTTACCTGATTTCTCGAACAGGTAGGGATATTGTCTCCTCATATGCTCCTTTGTCTCCCAAGTTGCTTCCTTAGATGAGTGGTTCCTCTATAGGACTTTTACCAATGGAATGACTATGTTCCTTAAATACTTAATCTGCGATCCCACAATCTTGATTGGCTCCTCAACATAACTTAAGTTACTAGCAACCTCAATCTCCTGAGCTAGTATAACATGTGTCGGATCCGATCAGTATCTTCAGAGCATACTCACATGAAACACATTATGCATGTTGGATCCCATTTCCGAAACCCAACTCTTGCGAAAACCATCATAATTAACTTGAGCGTGCACATCATCTTGAAGGGTTATTGCATTA
>JANVCQ010000004.1:24196532-24213706 GCA_025531925.1 Erythroxylum plowmanianum
CATGGATGTCGGAAATCGATTTGATTCGATGTATTGATTCGTATTCGTTTTGCTTTGCTTCGTTATGATTTGCTTCCACATGTTGTGATTCGATTTCTCCTATTGAATCCGCATTGTTTCCTTCGTTTTCGTCTCATTTTTCGGTTGGGATCCGGTTCCCGGATCGGGTCCCAACACAAACCTTCTACAATACTTGGCTAAACCCAAGAAACTTCTCACTTCAGCTACACTCTTAGGTGCTTACCGTTTCATAACTGCTTCTATCTTCCTTGAATCTACATATACTTCTTTCTTTGAAATCACATGTCTAAGAAATGTCCCTTCCTTTAGTCAAAATTCACATTTGTCGAATTTGGCATACAACTCATTCTTCCTTAGTGTCTCTAAAGAAATTCTTAAATGTTCCTCATGCTCCTTATTACTCTTAGAATAAACCAAAATATCATCAATAAAGACAATGATAAATTGGTCTAAAAAAGGCTTAAAGACTCCATTCATCAAGTCCATGAAAGCTGCAGGTGCATTCGTCAACACAAAAGGCATGACAAAGAACTCAAAGTGGTCATAGCGTGTTCTAAAAGCAATCTTTGAGACATCGGACTCCTTTATCCTCAACTAGTGGTAAGTCGATCTCAAATCTATCTTAGAAAAGACCCTTGCTCCTTGCAACTGATGAAATAAGTCATTTGTTCGTGGAAACCGTTGAGCCTCTTATAATCTATACACATCCTCAATGATCCATCTTTTTTCCTTACAAAAAAGACCGGAGCTCTCCAAGGTGAAGAGTTAGGCCTAATGTACCCTTTATCTAACAATTCATCTAATTGCTCCTTAAGTTCCTTCAATTCCACCAAAGCCATTCGGTAAGGCAGAATTGAGATCGGTGCAGTACCTGGAAGAAGTTCAATGAAAAATTCAATTTTCCTAGGTGGTGATAGTCTTGGTAATTCCTCAGGAAAGACATCCGGGAATTCTATGACTACAAGAATTTCTTCTAACTTTCTTCCATTTCCTTTCATGTTTACCACATAGGCTAGAAATGCCTCACATTTTTTTCTCATCATCTTCTCTACTGTCAGGGCCAAGACAATTCTAATTGGACTTACTTATTTATCCCTCATAAACTCTACCTTTCTATCATTTCCAAATTCGAACTCCATTACACCACCTTTCTATCGTTTCCAAATTCGAACTCCACTATCTTCTGTTTGCAATCCAAGTTGGCATTATACTTTTTTAAGGTGTCCATACCCAAAATCACATCTAATCCTTTGATCTTCAATGGCATTAGGTCCACCACTAATTGTTCTCCTCTAATATGTATCTCACAGTCTTTATAAACTTGACTAATCACAATATAATGGCCCATTGGAGTACTAACCATTAAAGGAGTATCCAATGGGCTCAATTCTCTACCATACACAATTCTACTTGATGACAGAAACGAATAGGTAGAACTCAGATCCATCAAAACAATTACATCATCATTAAATAATTTAACTGTAATAGTCATAACTTCTGGAGTGGTATATGCATCCTCCCGTGTCATTGCAAACACTCTAGCTAGTGCTCACCCTTTTGGTCTCCCTGGAAGGTTCACACCCTTAGCTACCTCAGAGCTACCCACTTCTATTGCAGTATTACACTCCATTGTCTTAGTTTTCTTTGAAGCTTGCATTTGAGTTCCCTTTCTTCTTGCATACTTCGGACACCCTCTAGTCATGTGTCCCTTTTCTCTACAGTTGAAACATGCTCCAGTCAATCTATAACATTCCCTTACATGGAACTTGCCGCAATGATCAAACTTAGGGATGAATGACTTGTCTCTTTCTCCCCTTCTATTGCCTCCAGCCATTGAGGCTTGATGAGAAATAGTTCTCATCGTTCTGGATTTGGTGGCACCACTGCTTCTCTCCTCAGACTGCACAGGGAAGGTCTTGGCACTCCTCTCTGACATAGAAGCACTACCTCCCCTCTTAAGCTATTCTCTCCCCTTTCTCTTTTTGTTCACAGCAGTCTTTATGTTCTCAATGTTTTCAACTATCAGTGCCACTTCAACTAGCTATTGAAAGTTATAGAAGTTCTGCACCACCACTTTTTCTTTGATGGCTAGATGCAATCTTGATTCAAACCAACGGCATTTAGCTGCCTCACTCAGCGTCATCTCAGCTGCATACTGGGATAACTATGTAAACCGATGCTCATATTTACTAACCGTCACCTTCGTCTGGGTGAGACTCATAAATTCTCTCTGCTTCTGCTGAATGTCCACCTCAGACAAATATTTCTTCTTATAAGTAGTGAGGAAGTCCTTCTATGCCAACACTAGCGACTTCAATTGACTTCCCAGTACACATTCCCACCAATGCAAAGCATCTCCCTAAAGCAGACTTGCAGCATATACAACCTTCTCATCATCTTCACAATCCATCTGCTCTAATAACCTCTCTGTCTTTCTCAACCAAGTCCTAGCTTCTTCTGGATCAGTAGTCCCATAGAAGTTCACTGCTCCATACTTCCTTAACCTATCAAATTGTTTTCCCTTCTTAAATGGGGCTAAAGCAGAAGCCAGCGGCATCTGGCCCATATCTTGGATAAAGGCCTGAGTAAAACTAAAACAATCTCGGATCCAAGGTAAACACTTGCTCTGACAGAATATGCGACTCCTGCATTTGTAACCAAGAGGGCCCACTACCATGCCCTACAAAAGCCTCAGCATTTCCTATGGCTACTGACTTATCAGTACTCTCCTCTCTTAGCAGAGAGTCAGGTGCAACAGACCCTTCCAAAACTCCTTGTGTCCTTCTATGAGGTGGCATCTTACTCCTTCAATGAAAACACTAATGATTAGCTTACATTTCATTTTAACCTTAGTTCCTACATGTATGCATGATATGCATGTCACTTAATGAAATAAATCAATTCACAATCCAACAAATAATCACATAGCACAACAAGTCATCCTACTATGCATTCTAAGCCTAGGAAAAGTCTAAGCTCTAATACCAAGCAATGTTAGACCCCGCTTCCAAAGCCCAATATTCGGAATCATAAGACGTGAGCAAACTCATTTCTTCAACTCACAGACGTACTTTGATTCATGCAAACATTTTGAAATTAATACCAAAAGCTATAAATTCCTTTGGAGAGATATAAGAATGTGTTAGGAAACTATTGCTTAAAAAATTAAGTCATTTGGAGTCGGACGGAGAAGTTATGGCCAAAAGAATCAAACATGATTTTGCCCTCAATTACATTACACTTGTTTTGGTAAAATTGGCATCACTTTCACTAAATATATCGGATTAAGGTCATCTTTAGATAGTTCTGAATAGGACTTCGAAATCTATAACTTTCTTGAAGACCTAGAAGAGAGATTTTGTCATCTAGATGGTCAAAATCTCGAATTTTCAAAAGTGTAGATGGATCAAACGAAGTGATTCAGTCTCAGATGATTAGTCTGAGACTGAATCAGACAAAGGGAGTCAGTCTAAGATGGAATCAGACGAAGGGACTCAGTCTAAGACTGAATCAGACGAAGGGACTTAGTCTAAGATTAAATCAAATGAAGGGATTCAGTCAAAGATGAATCAGATGAAGGGACTTCTACAGGTTCTTCCTCATATCACCAAAAGTTCTAAATCACTTCATTTACTATAGTTGTTCCGTATATACATCCTTTGTGTCATCCTAACTTGGAATGGTCATAACGCTTCACTCCGATATCTAAAAATTGCATACTTTATACCGTTAGGAAGCTAAAACAATAAAATACAACTTTCTAGAAGAGAACATTATCTAATTCAACCTAGATTATTCCATATTTTCCTTAGATGTCAAAACACAATTTCTACACCTATGAGAAGATTGAAAAAAATGCAGTGTAAAGACTTAGAAAGTCATATGCAAAAAAACAATCATACTTCATTTAAAAATCCAAACACAATTTGCTTTAATTACATATCAACATACACATCAATAGCTTAATACAAATAAATGGATGCTCAATGTTTGATATGCTTATAAAACTAACCAAGAATGATCGAACTAATTTAGTTATAAGAGTCTCTAACTATCTTGGTGTTTTTGAAGCCTTGCAAGGATTGCTAACCTTCTCGTTCTGCACCTGAGGAGTGGAAAAATATTGGATTAAGCCACAATGCTTAGTGGCTAATATATTTATAGCCATCAGGAATTTACCACAAATTCAAGCATATGTGTATATATATATCTAGAAATTCAATCATTCACCAATTTAGCTCAAAAACTCATAATTAAGCAATTAATACATAACACATAACATAGACTTTAGCCATTATGCAAATCATTCAAATGCATCATACTTGACAATTCATGCAACATCCCACTACCATAAGCCAAATACCCGAATACCCAAAGGACATTCAAGTACATACCCTATGATAATGGTATGTTGGAGCAAAAGCAAATCCAACTTATACATGGCATCACTAACATCATTTAAAAGTCAACAAATTTTGAAACCCTTCATTTCATTCATACACCAAATTTACATTGTTTCCTTTAGACAAATATTTACAAAACCTTTTATAGGTTATATCCAAAACTACAAAACAGGAGACTCCACACTCCTAGGGCCAGCTGATAAACCTCTGAGCCATAACAAAATTCCAAAGGGTCCTTAAGTCCTGTCCAAAGCACTTGGTCCCCTGTCTCATACCTGAAAAATCACATTGCAATTTTTGATGAATTTTTCAAACTCAATGAGTCAACCATCATTGATGATTTCACCGCATCACATACACATATCACAGATGCACAAATATTCATTATATACATCATAACTCACACAACATGGCACAACATAGAATCACTCAATACAGCTTTGCAAATCATTCATGGATTTCAGTCTTGTATAAATGCTAAATGCATGAGACTCGTATTCATTCTTATTGTGGTGACCGAGTGCCTATCACAAATTTATATAAATACTGGCACATAGGGCTCAGTCAAACAGAATCATGGAGCATTGCTCTACATGCAGAATCAAAAATCACAGAGCAAAGATCTACGTGGAAGCGCTTCAAACTGGCTACTCAAGTCACAATGCCTTTATCTGAGCATGCATTTTATGAAATGCATCAAATACTAAATATGTCATACATCACAATCTTACACAAATGCTCAGACAAAGTTTTCATATTCATTGGACCTAAGTTCGGCATTTAGCTTTCATTGAGAATCAAAGTCATTCAGGAATTCATATCAAATCAAAACACTTCCAATACATGCCTAACTAATAAACTCCTCAGACATCAAGTTCGAAATTCAAAAAGAATTCGCAAACAGTTCAGTAATTTCTTTTTTTTCTGAAAATTTAACAAATCAATCCAAGGAAATTATCTAGGTTGACTCACAATACGCTAAAAAATGCTATTACCTGGATGGTTTGGCAATGTCCTACTGACGTCCAATGAGTTCTTCTATATCATACAAAACACATTTACAAAAATCACACTTTTGCATAATTGTATAAATATTCCTTAATGCACACGTACTTATACAATATGCACAATGCATGTTCAATGACAATTCTGGGGTACTTTATCGGGATCTTTATGAACAAATCATTCAAATATCAAATCCCTCATTAATACCATGTATACTTATAATTTGGACCAATAAAAAAGCAATGTGAAACCAATTACAAAACTTCATTGACCACTTATGATTTTCTTCCAATACACATACGGGTCAACTTTGCATAATAAATCTAATAAAGTAAATGAAAAAATCAGGCAACATTTCCTTCTACAAAGTTATTTCACAATGTCTTAAGTTTCTGTTGACACTAAAATCACTCAATTTGGTTCATTAATTTGGAAGATACATCTCAAAACTTTTCATACTGTTCTTATTCAAAAACAATCCACTATATACAATTTCCAGTGAGAAATTGAGCATCTTAGAGACTGAAACAAGATTATATTTTTATAAGATTTGTATCCCTATTTCTCTAGTTTACTCAAAATTAAAAATCATCTCATTCGGACTCCTATAGATTCAGGTATAATCAAAATACCAAAGGGTGCTCAATAAGAAAATTCCTATTTCACTGTTCCAATAGATTCTACATTTTGATTCGATCAATATTTCTCAATTCAATTTAGAATGCTACACAATTTTAGTCAAGGATATAAAAATGTGTTAGGAATCTATTGGTTTAAGAATCAAGTCGTTTAGAGGTTTAGAGAAGAAGTTGTGGTTAAAAGAAGCAAGGCTGTTCAGTAAAAGAGAAAATCTCAAATGCACGATCGTGCTTAAGCACGAGGGTGCAAATTCACTATACCCCAAAGTCACCATCGTGCTTTTGCACGATGGTACTTTTTACCTAAGATCTCAAAAATCACCATCGCACTTTTGCACGATAGTGCTTTTCCACTTAACTCAAAAGTCACTGTCATGCATGCAATTCCACTTTTTCTTCTCCACCGATATCTCAACTTCAAACCTCCATAACTTTTGATCCAAAACTCCAAAATTTACAAACTTTATATCAATGGAAATATAAAAGAAAGATCTACAACTTTTATGAAGACCATTTTGTCAAAAATATGCCTAGATCAGTGCAGTAAATTCACCTATTTTCAATCAAAACTTCCACTCTCACTGTTCATTCCCAGAATTTTCAAACAACTTCCACTTTTCATCCAACTCCTCAATTTTTAATCTACTTCACTTCACTAAACTCATTCACCACAATTTACACTACCTCTAAAATGCAATTTTAACGAAGTTCCATTAAGAAAAACAAATATTAATAGTTGACTGTTCATGCTCTGCCATACACCATTCACTGCATTTTCAACTTTTTATCACATTCACTATTTTCTTCTCAACCTTCATTTATACACCCATTCCCATCTTAGACCATCATTTTACAATTAATCTTCACTCAAAAACCATTTTCTTGATAAATCTCTAAAGCATTCACTTACCCACGTAAACACACACATATATATATGCACAGTGACGAAACAGAAAAGCAGAGCATACCACCTTTCCATTCTTTAATTTCCTACACTCATCTTATACACCATTTTATTGCTATTTCAAACTTCAAAAATCATTTCCACATCACCTGATCACTAATAATCATCAAATGCTACACTAACACTATAACCAAAATTTTCATCCCATCAATACTATGTTCATGAATATATACACGTAAATACCATGATCATGCAACTAACAGTAATTCATCAAATTTATTTCATAAATCCATAACTCTAAACCATTTTCTCAATACTTACTTGTTAAAGATTCCAAAATATTCAACTATCACAAAGCCCTAAACTCCATACAAGAACACGCAATCCACTGAGAACACTAACCAACTTCTGGTTTTTCTTAAGGTAGAAGAAACACTTAGTAGTGGAGAAAATGGTGAGGGATATGAAAAACAAAGTTAACTCTCGGAAGGAGTTTGATGAAAAACTCTACGTATGGGAAGACATTCGGAGAAGGTGACTATGAAGAAGGGAACTAGAAATATCACTTAACCTTTTTAACTCTCGGGTAACTCAAACTTACTTTTAACAATTTATAAAAGCAACTTAACTAAGTGACACTTATAACCTTCCTAATACCTAAGCTCTAAGTTAATTTCTTTTGAAACTGACTCTCTTAAACTCTCTTCTTTACAATCCAACTATCTCCAAATCTTCTTTTGATTTCTTTTTCCTATTTTCTATAATTTTCTGAAATTTATTCCTAAATTCACCAAAATTCATAAATCTCACAATTCTACTAGCCAATATTATTTTCAACATAAATAAATTCAAAATTCACTAAATTTTCAAAAATCACAACTCAATCCAAATTATACTTGAAAAATGTCAATGAATGCATTTGTAGTCATATGAATGTGCAAAAATGTGCAAGGCACACTTAACTTATACATGATATAAATTTTCTTAATTTCTTAGTGATTTCTCATAACTCGCTATTCTAGCCTTAACATAGGTAACGAGATGTTACAATTCAAAGATGCAATGCACAACCAATGGCTCGAGGAGTCCTATGGGTACGAAATGGAGAAGTCAAAGTTTACACCATGAAAAAAATGAGTCTATTTTTGGAGTTCATATGCTACAAGCGGGCAGCTCGGAGAAGGTTCTTGTCTACGTACATGTGACTAACCGAATGGTTCCTCTCTCATCCAAACAAAAGCACATATTCATTTTATCATATGCTCATACTTTCATGCTTTTTTCTTCTTTTCATTTAATTCAAAATATTATAACCTCTTTCAAGGTATAACATAATCATAATGCATCACGCATTTCCCATTAAATCACAACAATTCAATTTCAAACAATCAACATACACACAAATGGGTAAGAATTTGCCTAATCACACAATAGCTATAAATAAATTACCCACCTAATTTTCTTCCAAAAATCCAACTCAAGGTTGCCTTCCCTCTTGCTTTCGGGTAGGATTCTCTTGGTTTCCTAACACAACCAAGGTTCCATTCAAAATAATATTCTAATAAAATTCATAAACTTTAATAATCACAAAAATGCAATAATACAAATTAAGCTTAAACTTCATCTTCTTTCAACACAACCCATTCTCTACTTCTTTCTCTACCTAAACAAGAAAGAAAGATGAACTTACCTTGGACAAGCTTGATTCCTTCTCCTTCCACGTTTACTTTCTCCTTCCCTAGCTTCTCTCACAACTCTCTTCTCTTCTTTCTTTCTTCTCTACGTTTTTCTCCTCTCTTCTTTTCTTCTCACGATTTCTTCTTCTCTTTTTTCTTATTCAAGGCACATTTTATCCTTTTCTTCCAAAAATACCCCTCTTCTTTAGTTGTCCTTCCAATTTTTACCCTTTTTTCGTTTGATCTACTAACTCCTTTAATCCATTAATCACCATACTATTCTCTAATTTAATTTTAATCTTTCCATCCAAAATTCTAATTTCTACTCATGCCCACTAAATTAATAACTCAATTATAAGAAAATAAAAATAAAACTAAAAAATAACACAAATAAATAAATAATCAATAAGTTAGAAATAAAAAGTTTCAAGGTCCAACATTCCATATTCGAAAACACCTTAATAACACCTATCTTTAACATGAATTCTTCAACAATTATACTTCAAATCCTAACTTAAATCACCCATACAACAGCCTATAAGCTACTATTTTCATACGTGCAAAAACAGAATAGAACAGTACCAAAGTTTATGCAGAAATTTCCAAAACAATTCATCATCAATATCATATACATTTCATCCCAATTTCATCATCATAAATTCTCTATTATAATATGACATAAATACCAATCTTCAAATTCTAGCTCAAAGATGAAGCTAATTCAGTTCTTCATGCATGTAAAAATCATCACGAATTCAAGGTAACAATAATTTGGTTTTTGGCTAGAACAAAGGTTAACAATAATCTAATTCTTTAACCGTCTTATGAAGGGTAAAAGCATGGGTTATTGGTGTAGAAATTGGACACAAACATAGAAAAAATGCAAGGATGTAAGGGTGAGAGAGTTTTGGTGGTGTAAGAAGAATAAAGAAGAAGAAATGAGTAAAACTAAAATCACTCCGCAGAAACTTAACACCTTAAATGGTAGGTGTCTCCATATTACTTTGACATATGTCCTTAAGCATGTTCTCCATTTCTCCTGCATAGTTGTTGTCAAATGTCACCATTAAGTTGGGTCATTTTTCACTCACTCATTGCTGCCATATGTCAATTAATTATCAATTCCATTTGTCACTTAATTTTCCATGCCAAATGCCACCAGTTCATAGGCTTAGTCATCCTAATTTTTCATATGTTAATTTGTCTTACTACTTGGCTTTTTTTCTCGACCAAATGTATATTTTAATTCATTAATTTTCCAATTATAACAATAAATTCCAAGTTTACTAATTATAGTCCACCAAACCAAAATTTAAGGCATAAACAATACACAATTCACATTATGATCATTTTAAACCTCCATGTCAGTTTTAAACCTCCATGTTAGTTTTCTTCTTGAACACCTTTAACACTTATTGTACAAATCATTTTATGATTAATAAAGGCATTGTTTGTTATTTCAATGTTCTTATGTTTAGGGATTTGATGTTGATAATGAATTGATTTAATAAAGTCCTTGATACAAAACATAGCATGGAGGAAATCATGATGAGATCATGATAATGAGATTCCTATTATGTGTAATTATGTTAATATCTAAACTTTCCCTAGTAATAGGATTAATGAGATGGGATATCATTAATCTGGATAAACTAGCACATGTTATACTCCTTGATTGCATCAAGCTATAGATCTCATAAGTTGTAGATATGAGTTATTTAGAGTTAACATGTGGATGCTTACTAAGGGTAATAAGTCATTCGATTGACCTACTATGAGACAATCATATGGATATTCTATTCCAGTGTCAATGATAGTCTCATCATAGCAATGGTGCAATTATCTTTTGACTTAAGATGCTCAAGGATATCTAAAATACTGATCTTATGCTTTGACTCCATTTATAGGTGACTTTGAGGGGTTACTCACAGGGTGGTGATTGGGTACAACTTGAGGTATTCAAAGGTAATTGAGTAGCCAATAAAGGATTCACCACTCCTAATAGAAGGAGATGATACCCACGACCTCTTATCGGGGTCATTGCTCAGGAGTCTCTAGCCATAGTAGATATATGTCATAAAGAGAGTCTTCAGTGATACATAGAGTAATGAGATCATCAGGATAAGATCTAATATCACTTGGACTAGATGTGATGTAGTCAGTCTAGTGGGAGTTGACACTTTGACTATACTTTAAACTAAGTGGGGTATAGATAGTGAAAGGATGAATTGCATGGCAACCTTGCTTATGGAAGAGTTAGTAGTCAAACCACAAATTTTTCGATTAATTGGTGGTCACTACATGTTGCTAGATAAGTGTTAATTCAAGTGGCCAACATAACCGAGAACCTAATAGGTCACATATATAGGAGATCTGAAGGATGAGTAAAATGGTCTTGAATGGTGATTCAAGATATGAGAGAGTGTTTTGAGATTTAATCGCGATGTGATTATGGTAGAAAACATTGTATGAAATGAATTAGAAAGAAGTGTTGTTGGCTGCCAATTTGGCCATTAACTTCCCAGACTTCCATTAATGCATGTTATTCATAGGGTATGCAAACATCTTACATTTTATGTTTTTGTTTTCTATATCTACATGTATGAGTAGATCTATTTTTTTAGGTTCCATTTTATTTTTCACTATGCATATTTTATATGTATTATTTATGAGACGTATGATCGATACCTTACAGTAAACTCTCAAATGTTATTTAATGTAAATACCTGGATATGAATAGTAACGGTATAATGTAAGTAAGTTTATTTTGTGATCACACTTATTGTTTGTTTTAGGTCATCCACTATAGGAGATCGAGTCATAAAATTAGCTAACCTTGAGTCTATAGGAGCCAATAGAGAGTCCCCAATACCCTAATCTAACCAGATTCCTCAAAAGGGTCCTGAGAGGAGAGAAAGGAGGTATGATAAACTTAGGAAGCAGGGGGTTGTAAACTTCTATAAAAGTGCAGACCTTGCTGACAAAAAAGGTTGGCTAGAGAGAATAGAAAGGGTATTAGATGGACTGTAAGTCTAATGAAAGGTTTAACTATGCAGTTTTGTTACTTGAAGGTCTGGCTTATCAGCAATTGAAGACTATTCCTTACAGTTCCGCCCAATCTTGTAAACTGACATGGGAAGACTTTCTGAAGGTCTTTAACGAGAATTATATACAAAAGATCTATTTGGATAGGAAGATGAAGGAATTCCTAGATTTGAAACAGGGTAATCTCACTGTAGCTAAGTATGAGGTGCGATTTAATGAATTAATAGGGTATGTTACCACTTTGATTTTGAATGAGGAGGAACAATGTAGGCATTTTGAGGATGGACTGAATATGGAGATCAGGATGAGATTGGCTATTGCCAATCTGAGTAGTTTTACTAAGCTGTGAGCTATTTCAATCCGAATTGGACAGTTACTAAAGGATGGACAAGGAGAGTATAGGCAGGAGTTCAGAATTGAGAGGCATGGTGAGTCTCAAGTTAATTCTGGAAAGAGATTCAGCAAACAACAGAATAGATCATTCCAATCACATACTAGATTGAGACAGTCAGGCTTTAGACCAAGAGGCAGTTTTGTTCATACTGGTAGTGGTAGAGGTCAAGTATCTGGAGGGAAAACACAACAGATGACTAGTTGTGAGCATTATAGAAAGAAACATGGTGGAGAATGTTGGAAGATATTGGGAGCTTGCTTATGTTGTGGCTCTTTTGAGCATTAGAATAAAGACTATCCCATGACTTTGGAAGCACAGTCTAGAGTGAGGGGAGGATCAATGACTAAGATGACTGTCCAGTAAAGTAGAGCTAGTGGAGTAGGACAGAGAGGTAGAGGTAGGGGTACAACAAGTTTAGCAGGTCTTACTATTAGGGTTAAGGTGTGGAGTAAACAATCACAATCCTAGGCTAGGATCCTTGTTATTACTAGACAAGAGGCATAAAATTCTCCAAATGTTTTTGCAAATGTGTTATATGTCTTTCAATTCTGAGGCATTTGCATCGTTAGATCCAGGATCTACATATTCATTTATCACACCACATTTGGCATCTAAACTGTATTATGAGAGAGAGATGTTGAAATGTGACTTAGAGATGAGTACATCGGTAAGTAGTACTATAGTAATTAGAGAAGTATGCAAAGGGTGTATTATTCGAGTTGACTAGGCTGAGTTGAAAGCTGATTTGATAATACTGCAGTTGAAAGAGATAAACCTCATTTTAGGTATAGATTGACTTACTACTTATAGGGATGTAATGAATTGTTATACTAAAGAAGTCATTTTTGAATCTCCAAATCAACCAAGAGTAATATTTCGAGATGTTAGTTAAGCAGTGCTAGCTAGATTGATTTCATAAATGAATGTTTTTAAGCTGATTCGAAGTGGATCTGAGGCTTATTTAGCCTATGTGACCGATATCTGAACTGAGCAGATAGTACAGGATATTCCTATTATTAGGGATTTCTTATATGTATTTTCCACTGAATTACTAGGATTACCCCCAGATAGAGAGATGGAGTTTACTATCGACCTTATTCCAGATATTGGTCCTATATTTATTCCTCTATATAAGATGGCACCTGTGAAACTTAAGGAACTTAAGACTCAGTTGCAGGAGTTGATGGATAAGGGCTTTATTAGGCCCAATGTATCACCTTAGGGAGCTCCAATTTTGTTTGTGAAGAAGAAGAATGGGACTTTGATATTATGCATTGATTATAAACAACTGAATCAAGTGATAGTGAAGAATAAATATCTCCTATCGAGAATATATGATTTACTTGATCAGTTACAGGAAAATCAGGTGTTTACTAAACTACATTTAAGGTTAGGGTGTTATCAATTGAAGCTAGCAAAAGCTGATATAACATAGAGTGCATTCAGAACCAGATATAGGCACTTTGTATTTTTGGTGATGCCTTTTGGGTTGACGAATGCTCTGGCAGCCTTTATGACATTGATGAACAAAGTATTTCAGCCTTAATTAGATTACTTTGTGATTGTATTCATAGATTATATTTTGGTATACTCGATAAGCGAAGAGGAACATTCTAAGCATTTGAGGTTAGTCTTATAGATAATGAGATAGAAGCAATTGTCCGCCAAGTTTAGCAAGTGTAAATTTTGGCTTGATCAAGTGGTGTCCTTAGGTTATACAGTATTTGAACAGGACATATAAGTAGATCCAAAGAAAGTTGAGGTAGTGATGAAGTGGGAAGCCCCTAGAAATGTGCTTAAGATTCAGAATTTTATGGGGCTAGCAAGTTATTACGGGTGGTTTATCAAGGGGGTTAATCTCAGCTCCTTTGATAAAGCTTCTGAAGAAAAATGTACCTTTTCGATGGACTAATGAATGCTAAAGGAGTTTTGAGGAATTAAAACATCGATTAACTACAGCAGCGGTGTTAGTTATTCCATCTGGATGTGGAGGATATATTGTGAATAGTGATGCTTCACATAAGGGATTAGGATGTGTTATGATGCAATATGGTATAGTGATTACATATGTATCAAGATAGTTTAGGTCTCATGAGTTTAGCTATCTGGTTTATGATTTAGAGCTTGCTACAGTGGTATTTGCTTTGAAGATTTGGAGGCATTATTTCTATGGTGAAACATTTAAGATATTTACAAATCATAGAAGTTTGAAATATTTGTTAAGTTAGAAGGAGCTAAATATGAGACAATGGCGATGGATTGAACTACTTAAGGATAATGATTGCATAATTAAATACCATCTAGGTAAAGCTAATGTTGTGACTAATGCATGAAGTAGGAAAAATAATAGCAGTGTAGACTAATTCAAACGTCGAGGTTACCAAACCTAATTCAACTGAGAGTATTGAATGTTGAGCTAAGTTTGGGGCAAAACAAAGCATTATTAGCTATATTGAAGCTTAGACCGGTATTGCATGAAAGGATCAGAAAACCTCAAAGCAAGGATCCAGAATTAATGAATTTATTTGAGAAGTTAAAACAGAACTCAAATTTTGAGTTTGAGTTGAGAAATGATACATTATAGTTGTAGTAGAGATTATGTGTACCTAATATTGATGATTTACGGAAAGAAATTTTGGAGGAAGCTCACATGACAGCTTATGTCATGTATCCTAGTACTACCAAGATGTACAGTACTCTGAAACAACATTTTTGGTGGCCAGGGATGAAGAAGCAAATGGTTGACTATGTGGCTAAATATCTGACATGCCAATAAGTTAAGACAAAGCATCAAGCTCCATTCATTACTTATTTCAGATTGGAAATGGGAGAGAATTACAATCAATTTCATTATAGGTTTGCTGAGGACTTCGAGGCAATATGATGCTATATAGGTCATTGTTGATAGATTGACGAAATTGGCACATTTCTTACATATGTGAGAAAATAACACATTGGATCAGTTAGCTTGAAGGTATGTTAATAAGATAGTGAGGTTACATGGAGTACCAGTATCTATTGTATCTGATTGGGATCCCAAATTTACTTCTAGATTTTGGGGTAGTTTACAAACATCATTGGACACAAAGTTGAATTTTAATACTATATTTCATCTTCAAACAGATGTATAGAGTGAGAAGACAATTAAGACTGTTAAGGATATGTTTAGAACTTGTGTTTTGGAGTTTCAAAGAGCAGAAGATCAATATATAGCTCTCATTGAATTTGCATATAATAACCATTATCGTAGCAGTATTGGTATGACTCTATATGAAGCGTTATATGGCAGAAAGTGTTGATCACCTTTGCATTGGGATAAAGAGGGTTTAAGGATTGTTGAAGGCTCAGAGTTGATTCAAGATACCAACGATAAGGTAAAATTGATCTGTAATAAGATCAAGGCAGCTCAAGGTAGGAAGAAGAATTATATGGATCAACAATGGAGGGATATGGAGTATCAAGTGGGAGATAAGGTGTTCTTGAGAGTGTCACCTTGGTGAGGAATGCTAAGGTTCGGTAAAAAGGGAAAGTTAAGCCCTAGATACATTAGTCCTTATAAGATTATTGAGAGAATAGGACCGTTGGCTTACAAGTTAGCATTACCACCAAAGATGTCTCAAATTCAAAATGTGTTCTAAGTTAGTACGCTCGGGAGATATAGGTCAAATCCAACACATGTATTACTGGCATAGGAAGTTAAAATTACAACTAATTTGAGTTATGTAAAGGAACCGGTCAAAATAGTTGGTTATCAGACTGAACAATCTAGAAACTGAGTATTCCCATTGGTTAAAGTCTTTTGGAGGAATCATTCGAGAGAAGAAGCCACACGGCAGACCAAGGAAAAGATCCGATAGTATGCTAGAAAGAAATATTATTAGGAAATAGTACCCCCATCTATTTGATTAATCAGGTAATAATTTCGAGGATGAAATTTCTTACAGGGAGAATTGTAATAGCACGGGTTCCAAAACTTACTGAGGGTTAGAATCTTAGACTATTGAGTCATATCATTTGAGAATTTATGAAGTGCATTTCATTTATATGCATAATATTCATATACACACAAGAATTAAGATTTAGTAAACATTGCCAAGATTGTATGTACACTCAATTGACATATTTTGGGGTATGAAAGGTTTAAAATGATCATAATGTAAATTGTGTATTGCTTATGTCTTGAATTTTAGTTTCGTGGATTATAATTAATAAATTTGGAATTAATTTTTACAGTTGGAAAATTTATGAATTAAAATGTACACCTAGTTTAAGAAAAATTTCAAATTAACCCATGAAAATTTAAGATGACTAAGCCTATGAAATAATTTATACATGGTAGTAGATTTGAGTGACATTTGGCTTAGAGGTTAAGTGACAAATGGCCTAACATAATTATGACATTTGGCAGCTTATGAAGAGGACAAATGGAATGCCTAGATAAGGAAAAATGTCATTATGAAATGGTGACACGTAGCACCTAATGAGTTAAGCTAACGTAAAAGTTGTTCTGCTATGTTCACCCTTCTCCTCTCTTCCCTTTCACCACCGAATTATCCAAGCTCCCATAGTTCTAAAATCTTTCTTCTATTTCATTCATCACCAATCTTGAAGATTCTGCATCAAGAAAGCTACAGGATGCTGCCTTTCATCTTGCTACTTTCTAGTTACTGAAAACCATCCAATTTCCACCTTGTATTTGAGATGATCTTGCATGCATTTAAGGAAAAGTAGACTTGATGAATTGAGGTGGAACTTGAGCTAAACAAGTAAGTAAAATACTGATCTTTGTGAGAAGTTGTAATAGAAAGTTTATGATGATTGAATTGGGATGGATAACATATAGTGGTGATGTAGCGCCCCCTTACCGCAGGGTATACACCGGGACGCCCGTAGGTCATTCCAATATATATCCTATGATAAGGGTGAACTACGAACAATCACTACTGTACTCCACATGGCATCATAATCATAATACATCAATATAAAAATCACTAATTTTTGAAACCATAAATTTTCCTCATTTCATTTCATTTCATCAAAATCCAGAATTTACATATCTGTCATTGTTTACTGTTTGTACATCACTCC
>JANVCQ010000004.1:24236303-24255768 GCA_025531925.1 Erythroxylum plowmanianum
ATGCCACATAGGCTGGTGGTTAGGAGTTAGTTACAGAGAGAGAGTGAGAAGGGGAAGGTACAGAGGATATATAGGTTCCGGTATAGAGGGAGGGAATCATTTTCTTCATTATTCTGGAAATTATAGCTTTTGTATTGGCCTGGAAGTTACACTTCCAGGAAGTAATTCTACTGTTGTACCTACTAAATACGTAAATAATACAATCTCTACTTCTGTTTCCTATCAGATTTTTAGCTACTAGTTAATAATTCTTCTATCTGTCCTACATAAATTTGGTATCAGAGCTTTGGTTCACAATGGTGACACATAGCTAGACTATTCTTTAAAGACTTTGTATGTCTTCATGGATTACCTATAACCATTGTCTAATATTGTGACGTGAAGTTTATGAGAATTCTATGAAAAACATAGAACACTAAGCTTAAAGACGGAGGTGGTGAATAGAAGCTTGGGAGACTTGTTAATATGTTTGGTTGGAGACAATGTGAAAAATTAGGACCTAATTCTTCCTATGGCAGAATTTGCATACAACTATTCTATAAATAGGTCTACTGATAAGAGCCTTTTTAAGAAAGTTTCAAGAGTTCAACTAAGAAAGCTTATTGATCTAGTTTCTTTACCACAAAAAACACGAGCTAGTGTTGAAACTAAAGGTTTTGCACAACACATGAGAGACACATTTGGTGAGATACAACAAAAGATAATAACCAACAATTTGTCCTATAAAGAACATGTTGATCATCGTCAATTAGTGGAATTCAATGAAGGGGATATGGTGATGGTTAGGATCCGTCCAGATCATTTTCAAAAAGAAAAATATAAGAAACTTCATTCACGAAATGCTAGACCTTACAAGATCATCAAGAAGATAAGTGCTAATGCTTACATTTTGGAATTACCAAGTGACATGAGAATAAGTCTGTATCTTTAATGTTGTAGACTTAACTATTTATCATGGACAAAATAAGCAATCCCTTACTGCAACTGTAAGACTTCTAGCCACTACTTATCTTAAAGAGAAAATAAAGGATGTTCTTGATAAAAAATTGTAATATAGGCACAAGACATGGAGGATATCAACAATTTCTTGTCAAGTAGAAAAGAAAACTAATTTCTGACAATCCTTGGATTCTAGAATCAGAATTTCAAAAGTTGAACCCAAACTTATATGAATAGTATTTGTCACATTTTACATTGAGGACGACTTCAAACAAGCCGGGGATAATTGATGTAAGAAAACTGAAAGTATTTAGAAGAAATAAACGAGAAAAAATTAGTAAACCACAAGCCTTAATTTGGTTGGACGAAGATTGAGAATTGAGCTAACAACCAAAGATAAAGGCTGAAATTTAGATTATGTTAGGATTCCATATAGATAGGAAATAGTGGTAAGTTAAATATGATATTTTATTTTACATATATTATCTTAGTTGTTTAGGACTTATAGAACTTTTATTAGAATATGATTTAAATTTGTTAAGAATTTTTTCCTACTAGAATAAGAGTTCTAGGAATTCTATATATATATGTGTACTCACAACAACAACAACACCTAGTATAAATCCCATTGATATGTAAGGTCTGAAGAGGTCTGTACTATGCAAACTTACCCCTTTACTCCTAACTAGTAGAGAGGTTGTTTTCAAAATTTGTGTACTTAGCCCTTCAATAATAGTAAGCAATATGAAAATTTTCTACAAACTTGATTTTTCAACTAGAAATTATGATGCTTTCTTCTAATTCTTAGACCTTAGAAGATATTACTAGTTTTTTACCTTCCATTCTTTGCGTTCACAATAAAATTCCAGCAACCAAAATCCTAACTTCCTTCATATTAAACCTTGAAATCTTAAGCCTAAATTTTCAGCAATCAAACCTTAAAATTCCAGCTATACAAAATTGAAATTTCAGCATTCCCAGCCAAAATTCAACCTTGAAAGTTGATATTCTAGCAGCCTAATAACAACCATATTTCTTAATTTTGTGATTTTTAGGTATTAGTTAATAATTCTTCTATTTGTCCTACAGCATGTAGACTTTCACCTTGTTGATTAAAAAAATTGTGTATATCTAATGTGCTGATCTTTCCTTTGTCTAGTGTGCTTGTCTGTCTAAGTTCTTCCAATCTCCACCAAAGTTACATTACTCTTGGTACAAGTTTCTACCCACTACATATGGAGCTTTTCATACACAAAAGAGGCATGGTTGTATGATTACTTAAGATAGTTGTGATTGGATTCAAGTTAGGTAATGACATTATCATAATTATTCACTTCATTGAACTAGAAAGGTTATTAAAAAGCAAAAAGGGCGATTGAATCAGTTTTAAGAAAGTTTGGATTTAATGATATAGGTGTTAATGGAGATCAAAATATCAAAGTTGTAAATTATGGAGAAAGATAAAAACTAGCACCACTAAATCTTCCTCATGATGTGGAATTTCATATATTTGCTTTAACGGAGGCAAAACAATGGGAAAAAGATGGAGGTGGGTGGAAGGAAAGGAAGTCCAAGAGATAGTTTCAGTGGTTTTGTTGGAATAGTTTGGATTTAAATTTTAAATAAATGGAATGATTACTTCTAACTTTTGAAGGCTTCTTATTCACTATTTTAGCCAATTATTCTCTAATAACCAGCAAATAAATTGTCCGTCTTCACTAAGATGTTCACGCAGAAAAGAAACTGTTATATACCAGCAGCAACAATCTCTGTCTCTCTCAAATGAAAGCAATTCCCAAGCATGAACATTGCTTCAGTTTTACAGTATTCAAACTTGCAGCCAATGGTGAGAAGTAACACAACCACAGAAAAGGAAGTATATACAGAGTAGTTGAAGATACCTGGTGGATAAGTATCGATACATGCCAAAGGCAGCAATTATCATGCCAAAAGTTGGTAAGCCTAAAAGGAAAAAATAAAAGATGTTAGAACATAACTAATGTATAAACTAACTCTGCGGGGATTTTTCACAAACACCAGGTACCATATCTTACAAGACTCTAAAAGGGGAGAATCTGTTATGTTTCACAGCTGAAAAGTAAAAATCTCAGATTTAGATACAAAATTCAAGACACCAAATCTAATCAAGTACTAATCCTACATGAAACAAAACCTTTTAGATAAAATATACCAAATACCAATCCCATACAATGATTACAGGCCAAAGAAAACAAACTAATCCTAAAATAAAGATCTACCGCCATGGTTTTGGAGTAGAAATAACAGGACTCTGAAATTTTGTGAGGCATTTATTCTATCAGAAAAAAGTTAACAAGGAACTAGAATTGCCAAATTATACACCATATGAAATGATGGCATTGCTTAGGTCTATGTAAAAAGTAATTTTTTGGCTTCTATCTGATATTGAAATATCTCATGGAGTGACAGCAAGAAACTGCATACATTGCATAAATTGACTTGTGCTCTAGGATCTGTATATTGCATAAAAATTTGAAATCAATGACCAAAATCAGCACTGCAATATATTGCAAATGCTCAAGCTTTCATAATGTTTTCAACTTGTCATGTTGCACACAGCCACATTGCAGAAATTCTGAACAGATGTATGTTATTCTCAATATCTTACTAGGTCAATATATAGGTACAAGTATATATAGAAATAAATAGGGCAATTCTAGGAAACTAATATCTGTACATAATATCCTAATATCTGTACATAATATCCTAACTGATCTGATTTGCTAACCTTTAGGAGTCAATAATATCTAGGAGATATCCAGCTGGATATTTCCCAACACTCCCCCTCAAGCTGGCTTGTATATGTCATCCATAGCCAGCTTGTTACCAGAACCTTAAACTACCTCTTGTGTAATCTCTTTGTGAGAATATCAGCTACCTATTGTGATATTGGAATATAGGGAACACAAACTAATCCTTTTCAATCTTCTCCTTGATGAAATGCTTGTCAACCGCAGCATGTTTTGTTCTATCATAAAGAACAAGGTTGTGACCAATTGAAATTGCAGCTTTGTTGTCAAAATATACTTTCATAGGAATTGAAATAGGAATTTGCAGTTCCTCCAGTATCCTTTTAATCCATAAAGCTTCACAAATTCCATGTGTCATTGAACGAAACTCAACTTCAGCACTGCTTCTTGCAACAACACTTTGTTTCTTACTCCGCTAAGTTACCAAGTTACCACCAACAAATGTGCAACAACCTGAAATTGATTTTCTATCAGTTGCACTTCCTAACCAATCAGCATCAGTATAGACTTCGACTTGAAGATTGTTCTGCTTTCAAAACATTAAACCTTGCCTAGGAGTTCCTTTTAGATATCATAGTGTCATGTATACAGCATCCAAATGTTCTTAGCCTGGAGAATGCATAAATTGACTCATTAAGCTTATGGAACAAGCTATATCAGGTCTAGTGAGTGACAAATATATTAATCTCCCAACCAATTGTTGGTATCTCTCCTTATTAATAACATTTTCAAGTTGAACTGGTCTAAAATTTACACTAATTTCAACAGGAGTATTAGCTGCCTTGCATCCTAGTAAGCCGGTCTCATTCAATAGGTCCAAAATATATTTCCTTTGATTCACAAATATTCCATCCTTTGATCTAGCAAACTCCATTCCAAGGAAGCATTTGAGAGGTCCAAGGTCTTTAATTTCAAATTATTTGGCTAATCTCTTCTTCAACTCTACTATTTCGAATACGTCATCTCCTGTTATGATGATATCATCTACGTAAACAATAAGAATAGATATCATACCTGCCTTGGATCGCTTATCGAACAATGTATGATCAGCTTGACTTTGACAATAGCCATAGCTCTTGCAGCCCTTCCAAATCTATCAAACCATGGTCTAAAGGACTGTTTTAGGCATATAATGACTTCTTTAGCTTGCACACCTTATTTCTCCCATGGGTATCCTCAAATCCTGAAGGTCGGCTCATAAAGGCTTCTTCTTCTAAGTCTCCATTAAGGAATGCATTTTTTACATCTAGTTGATGTAAAGTCCACTCAAAATTTACAGCCAAGGATAACAATACCCGAATAGTATTTACATTTGCAATAGGAGCAAAAGTCTCTTGGTAGTCAATACCATAGGTTTGAGTGAACCCCTTAGCAACTAATCTTGCCTTCAGCCTTTCCACATTACCATCAGCCTTAAACTTAACAGTGAATAGCCATTTGTAGCCAACCAGCTTTTTATCTCTAGGGAAATTCACAAGTTCCCAAGTTTCTTCTTAGGAGCATTTACTTCTTCCACAATAGCTGATCTCCAATCCGAATCTTGAAGTGCTTCCTGAATGTTTCTTGGTACAAAAAAATTAGTGATTTTAGAGATAAAGGATTTGCGTATGTGTGATAGTTTCCCATAAGATAGGTACTTTGCTATGGAATGGTTGGTGCAAGCCCTTTCCCCTTTCTAAATGTTATGGGTAGGTAATTATCAGCAGAGAGTTCAGTAGAAATATCACTGCTAATTTGTGGGCCAGTAGGTATAGCTTGATCATTACTAGCCACAATAAAGGGTAAAGTAGCAGATGGGTTACCTAAATTGTTCCCAGGTTCATTCTCTGAGGGTTTTGAGAGGTCGTGCATTGTTGAGGTAAGTTGTTCTCTACTTCTCAATTGAGTCTTCCTCTTAGTATAAACACGAAGCTCATTATTATGTTCCTTAGGAACGGACAATAATATTTCTCCCCCTATGGTTGAATCGGGATTACCTGGCATGGACAGATTAGGAGTAGTATCTTTGGATTCATTATCAGGAATCATATTATGATCAATAATGACAATAGGTAAGGGGTGGGCATAATAGTAGCATCCCAAAAATTTTCTGCTTCACTAAAATTCTCCCCCTGAAGGAAAAATTTTTGATGTTCTAGAAATGTGACATCCATGGAGACAACAATTTTTTGTTTTAAAGGGTTGTAGCACTTATAACCTCGTTGACTTGGAGCATACCCACTAAAGACAGATTTTTCAACTCTTGAATCTAGTTTTGAGTTTCCCCTAGTCGGGTTGTAAACATACACTGTACACCCAGAAACCCAAAGAGGAAGAGTAGAGTAAAGTCGATTTTTTGGAAATCATTGTTTAAACACATCTAAGGTTGTAGCATAATGGAAAACACAATTGGGCATTCGATTAATTAAGTATGTTGCAGTCAAAACAGCCTCACCCCAAAGGTATTTTGTCACATTCATTGTAAACATAATGGACTGAAAGCCTTTCAGTAAATGTTTATTTTTCTCTCGGCAATACCATTTTGTTGAGGAGTGTTAACACACGTAGATTGGTGAACAATGCCTTTAAACTTAAGAAATTTTCCAAGGACTTCATTAAGATACTCGGTACCATTGTCAAAGTGAAGTATGCCAATGTGTGTGTGAAATTGAGTTTTAATCATGGTATAAAAATTTTGAAAGATTTGAGCAACTTCAGATTTTTCACGCATCAAATAGACACAACATAATCAAGTACAATCATCGATAAAAGTTACAACCCTTTCTTTTTTCGGAAAGAGTTTTAACACGAGATGGACCCCAAACATCACTATGAATTAAGTAAAATGGTTTGGAGGGTTGATATGGTTTTGTAGGGTAAATAGTCTTATGATTTTTCGATAAAATGCAATGCTCACAATGAAGTTTTGAACAATCCAAAGATTTAAACAAATGAGGTAATAGTCTTTTGAGATCAGAAAAATTAGGATGTTCTAATCTATTATGCCAAAGCAAAATATGTTCTTTAGCAAGGGTAGACCAAATACTACTTAAGCAATGAGCTTCTTTATTCTGCAAGTTGCCATCAACGAAGTAGTAGAGACCATCTACAACTTAGCTTTGCCAATCATCTTCCTCGAAGTTAGTTCCTGAAAGACATAATATGAGTCAAAAAATGTAATGGTACAATTAGAGACACGGGCTAGTTTGCTCACATATTGCAAATTACAAGCTAGTTTTGGAACATAAAGGGCAGAGTTAAGGTAGATATTAAAGGATAGAGTTATTGAACCTTTACCAGCTACAACAAAAAATGATCCATCTACTATACAGATTTTTGCATGGCCAGAACAAGGATCATAAGTATGAAATAAATTAGAAGAATAGGTCATATGGTCAAATGCTCCTGAATCAATGATCCAAGAAGCGAAATTGTATGGAAAGGAACATGATAAGGCATTAAAATCACTATCAGTTTGCGCAACAGAAGCATTAGGGGCACTTGAGGATTCAGATTTGGGTTTCAGTAGCTTCAGGATGTAATTAATCTGCTCTTGAGAGAACTGTCCAACATCTACCTCGTGGGTTGATGGAGTTTTACGTGATTCATAGTGAGCTGAAGTTTATTAAATTTTCCTTCATGTGATCCCTTCCAATTTGCAGGCTTTCCATGGAGTTTTCAGCATGTTTTACGGGTATAACGAGCTTTATTGCAATAGTCACACCAAACTCGTGACTTTTCCTCAGTCTTCTTAGTATGGGCAGTAGCATTCCCAACAACTAAGGGCTGTGTTTTCAATACTAGGCGTAGGATTTCATTTGCCAAGCATCACAAACCGTCTACTCTCTTCACGTCGAACTTCTACAAAGACTTCCCCAATGGATGGAAGTGGTTGTCTTCTAATAATCGTACCTTTAACCTCATCAAACTCAACATTAAGTCCAATTAAGAACTTAAAAATTCGATTATCCTCTACTGTTTTTTGAAAATAGTTATAGTCCTTAGGGGATTTCCACTCATAGTCATTAAACAAATCTAAGTCTTGCCACAAACGTTTCAGGGAATTAAAGTACTTAGTGACACTATCCTCACTTTGGTGGATCTTACCCAATTTGATAGTTAGTTCATACACTTGGGATTGGTTTCCCAAGTCAGAATACATCTGATTCATGTTGTCCTATAGCTCCTTAGCTGTGTGGTAACACATATAGTTGGAGCTAATATCCTCCTCCATAGAATTTACCAGCCATGTCATAACCATAGAATTTTCAGCATCCCATATTCTGTGTGTAGGATCCTCAGCCATAGGTTCCTTCTTGTCTCTAGTCAAATATCCAATCTTGCCTCTACCACGGATGTACATTCTAACCGATTGGGACCAACGAAGAAAATTCTCTCCATTCAGTCGTATAGTAGTGATCTGAATGGAATAAGAATCTGAGGTAGGATTATGAGGAGGAGGTGTTTGAACAAATGGGTTAGAAGATTCAGCAATGTATATAGATGGGTAGGATTATAGATGGTAGGTAACAGATAGGGTTTAGGGTTGTTCAGGTTACTCTGATACCATGCAGAAATTATGAACCGATGTATATTATTCTCAATATCTTACTAGGTCAATACATAGGTACAAGTATATATAGAAATAAAGAGGGCTAATCTAGGAAACTAATATCTGTATATAATGTCTAACTTATCTGATTTGCTAACTTTTACGAGTCAATAATATCTAGGAGATATCCAGCTGGATATTTCCCAACACGCATCATCTTGGAATCTATTGAGTTTTATGCCACAAAATATACCCCAGGACATCTAAGGTATTCAACTGCACAAGCATATAATCATTAGACTTATTAGCTTCCTAATGGTACAAGTTTCATCTTATATGATAGGATCCACCAATATAAAATATGCACATGATTCTTCTATAATGTCCCAATTAGATCTTCTAAATCTCTCTTGAAGAAGAATAATTACATAGGAAAATAAGATTGCCAACATGTTTCCTGGATCACTTTTCACTCCTATGTTATAGCTGCACAGCTTGAAGATGACAAAATATCTTTTCAACATATCCATTTCAATAGCCAATAAATGCATTCTTCAACTCTTAGATGTGCTAAAAACTCTTCCCCAAGACACACAAGCGAGAGAAACAAACTCGGACAAAGAAGACAGCAAAATATAAAGTTCTAATCACCAAAAAAAATCATATGATGAACACAAATTTAACAGCGGACAACAGTGCATGGACATGATCAACTTAGCTACTACGTCCAAATAGAAAAATAGCTTAAGCAACCCAATTTATTGATTTACATGTCACTTACTATGCACTGAAAGATAAATGGTACTAACCCTCCGGTCTGAGTGCACAAAGAGATGGGCACATCAAATGAAGAGGAAGAGTTGAAAAGGTATTACGGTGAAAGAAGCACATGCCATGCAAGATATCACTTGCTTGACCAAGAAAACTTTCACATAGCTTCGGTGTTGAAATGTCAAACAACCAGACCAGCATACCTCAACTAATGGGTAAGCTTCTCTGAAAGTGTAGGTTGATCCCTTTCAAATGGAATGACATAATGGTGGCAGTTGTCCACCCATCCTCAGGATAATGATTAGAAGAGACTGTAATTCCAACCAAGAACCAAATCCTCCAAGAACCATTGGATAGAATCCCATATGAACTAACTGAGTTATATTGGACAGGCATTAAGTAGCACACCCATGTGGCATAAGAAAAGAAAGCAAGTGAGAGGACAGAGATATGGAGAGAGAGAGCAATAATCCCACAAAATTGGAAATTCATACTAGTTTCCATTTAAACATGGCCAAGATAAACATGAACTTCTACATAAATAAAGGGACGACCAAAAAGACCTTGCTATTCCTTAGAGAAGCAAGAAAAGCCAAATAACCAAACAAACAAATAAAGCTAGTACTAATGATGTTGAACAAAGTAACCACATGATAGGCATCAAATGAAATACGTCTGACACATAACCCAGTATTATTTCAAAACAGTTGTGAACCTAACCTAATGCACAACATCTATAGCTCAGAAAAAATGCAGTATAATAAAAACCCAGAATTAGTTATTAAGTTATAGAAACAATAACCTAAACCAAAAGAAAAAGTATGAAAAGTTTCATAAATGTCCCAAGTTTTACATAACTAGCTTCACGAACACCAACACAAGTGTTAGTCAAGCTCATTTGAGCTACTAAAAATGAAACTATGTGTTATGGACGCGATCCATGAGTCGGGAACGTATCACTATGATCATCATTTCAAAAGCTAACAACATTTTGAAGGCAGAATGAAATAAAGATTGAAAACTAAGTGCTCAACAATCCAAAGCATACAACCATAGGTCTTACACATATATGTTTTGTTATGGATTCAATCAAAAGTATATAAAAGGTGTTTTCGGGGCCAATGGTGTATCTAAGTTTTCCTTTCAAAGTCACAAGCTCTGCAAAATAAGAATGACAAATTTTATTAATAGGAGAAGTAATATGACCTTAATCCCACTAAAATGAAAGTCATTATTCACCACACAATTTCGTCTTTAGGCTTTTAGGATTATAGTTAACAAGTACTTCAATAATGCAGTCATAGACTTTTCTTTTGCTAGTCCTCCCCCTAACCACCTTACTAAGGAATGCTTTCCTCTAGTACCAAGCTTGGCAAAATAGCCCAAGCCCGATAAATCCCGGGATGGGCCTGTAAAAACTTTTGGGTTGTTTCAAGCCCCATCTCTCTACCTAGTACAATCTTAGACCACACATCTCTTTCTTACATCTTTTCAAATATCAAAACTGATCATTTTACACACAATACAACCAATGATATTCAAACTTTTTTTTATCTTCTGAAAATCCAGTAACTTAGTTGAAATCTAAACCACTATGGGAGAAAATTCAGTTCACTTGCAACTTCAACACGTGTAAAAAAGAGGGGAAGAAATACTCCAACAAGTATGCAGCAACCTGACATCAAATGCCAATTCCAAACTACTCAAGTTAGCCCTGAGGTCTATGTAGCATGGTAGGAAAGAAGCACAAGGAGATTCAAGAATGAACAACAAAACAGGACAGATTTTTACACAAAAGCACTTGCAAAGATAAAGGAAAACTTCTTGTTAAGCTTAGGGAAGAAGAAAACAACTTAGCATAGTAGCCACAAGATGCGGAATTAATTAATTGTAAGGTGCATCAATCTCTCAATCTATTGATTAGTAGCTCCACTAAGTCAGATTGAATGCAAATTATAGTGGTTTGTATTATATCGACTATCCCTCTCACTTTTGTACTATAATGGTTTGGTCCATAAGCTTTTCTCCTTGTAAATTGTAAGGCATTGCCTCCATTTTTGGAATACAA
Organism: Erythroxylum plowmanianum; assembly: GCA_025531925.1. Classification (NCBI taxonomy): domain Eukaryota; kingdom Viridiplantae; phylum Streptophyta; class Magnoliopsida; order Malpighiales; family Erythroxylaceae; genus Erythroxylum; species Erythroxylum plowmanianum. The sequence continues at coordinate 24,247,402 of JANVCQ010000004.1, forward strand.
TACCTTAATTTCCATAAAAAATGTAAGCCATTTTTGAAGGCTCAACCATAAAATTTTTTGTGAACTAGCTTAACTCTAATTGATTGCTAGAAAACACAAGCCATAGCTTATCATTACATCACTCATATCATTCAGAATTCAACAACAGAAGGTCTTTGAGGCATCAGCTTATGACCCAAAAGCTAAAGCTAACCCAAAGTACAATAATGAGCTGCAGGGAAACATATAATTAGAATATTTTATTCTGAATACTTAAGAGCATTACCAGAAGATGTGTCACGCTAATTTCTACCAACAACGTCTCACTTTAACACGCAGAGAGAAGATAGAATGCCAAGGAAATACAAAAGGAAAAAAAAAAGGTCAATGTCAGTTGGGTATCAAAAACATACCACTTAAATGAGGTAATAACGAAACAAAAAATTTGGGTCCGAGTAATTCTTCTAAAGCAAGTAAAAGACCAATGACAAACATTATATGCATTAACAGTTCTCTAGATCTGATAGAACTAGGCCACACCTACAACTAACAAGATAACAATTATTTCCTGACATGTACTCCAAAAATAGGTATAAAAGTAATTAAACCCCACTAATTGATGTAGCAGAGAAAGGAAAATCTAGAATTCTAGGGAGGTTGAGGATGACATCCAAAAACTAATTCAACAGAAGATAAACCAACAATGACCAATGAGAAAGACACTTTTATCACCATCTAGAAACTGCACCTCGGTTAAGTTACATTTCACCTACTGAAAACACAAAGAAGAAAAGAACTCCGACCAGCACCAGCAACAAAATGGAACATCATCGGATGATTTAGTGCGTTGCAATTCAACAGGTTACCTAGCCTTAAAATTTCATATGCTAGAGGAAAATTGACTCTTGAACACATAAGATCATTAGTTTTAAAAGTTAAAGCAAGCATAGAGGAGAAATCAAAAGAATTAGAGGATAACAAATGGGTAAGAATTTTGGAGTGGATAAAAAAAGTGACAGAAGATGACTGACGCAGCACCAGAATAGAACGTGCTTCCAATTTTTATCATAAAAGCCAGGTTACCAAATGAAACAAAAAGCATCATTTCTTGACAATATCCATGCCTATTTGAAAAGAGGTCATCATAAAGAATCTTGAAAAATGTAATCAAATAAAAGGAACAAGGTGGAGATAATCCAGAATAGTACCAAAATCTCAAATACAAAATAAGAAGTTTTTCTCAAATTAAATCCTTTTTTATGGGAATAATTTCTACAGCCTCCAATAGACTTTTGAATTTACATAACTTCCTCTAAGCCAAGGACCAATATGGGTGAATAAGAGGAACAAAACTCAAACATAAAGGTATACATGGTTAAGTATCAGGTTGTTCAAGGATAAAAAAAATAAATATTATCAAAGATTGTCAAATAGTAGCCATTAATTACTTTCTCATCCTCGGATTCTCAATAAAAAGGGAGGAGTTGGCCTATTTCTTTTATAATGCCCATACTTGTTTGTAGAATAAGTAACAAGAGAGAGAGAGAGCGAGAGAGAGATTATTTCTTTTGAGAGGAGACCGACATAGACAGAGAGAAAGATTAGCGGGGGTGTTGGCGGGATGTGTTGACTTACTAGACAAATAGACTTTTGATTACCAGTGTAACATTAGCACCATTGATCAAAGTCAGAAGAGTTATCAGCTGTAATGCCAAAGTTAAGGCCATCAATATCAAGTAGATGTTATGGGAATTAAGCTACACTTTAAGTTAAGATGTTGATACTACATATAGGTAAAAATGATTAAAGATCAAAACAACAGAACCCTATTGGCAAATTGCAGAAAAATCTGTCCTAAAAAGGCAGCACTACAACCATGGGTAATCAAAACGCCGCTTTTGAACTTCCAAATGCTAGAAATTTGAAAAAAAAAATCAATAAAGACAGTAGTAGCAACAAGAGAATTTAAAATGGAAATAGCATAATCAATTATCAAAATAACATAACTGTCCTTGCTTTCAAGTACAACTTAATTAAACCCAAAGAGAATCAATTCTCTTAAACAAACTATCATAAGATAACAGTTCAAACCTATGCAAGTATCTAAAGTTGCTGCTCAAAGGACTCGTTGGAAGACATCTTAGCTTGACTGCGATATCAGTTTATCTGTGCCCTTGACCTCGATGCATATCATATGCACCCCAGGAACCAGGTGCCACTCCATACTGAGGAAAGTTTTCAACATGAGCTTGCACCTAAATGTTCAGGAAATGTCAAGAAATATCAATAATGAAGTAGGAATAATCAACCACGCAATTTGAAGAAATTCATAAACAAGCAAACATGTGTACATACATGTAAAACTTACAAAATTCAAACATCAAGACAATTGAGACCAATATCATTGCCAACTTACAGGGTTCATTCCATAGCCAGCCGGATAAGTGTGTCCTGCATATCCAGATTCAGGATTGCTATAATTTGCATGATAAGCTGTACAGGAAGAACAGCAACAAGAAATAAGAGTTTAGTAATAGAAATATTAGGCCCCTCAAGCTCCAAGGGGAAAACAGTGGAATATAATTCGTTGGCCTCAGTCACTGCAGCAGAAGAAAGAACAGGTTGAACTCAATTCCAACAAGATGGGTTTTCAGATGCCAAGACCATGCTTCCTTTCTCTCAATTATCGCAAAAAACAAGGGATATTCCACCTACTAAATACAAATTAGTGTACCTGGATTCACTGCAGCAGCAGGGGGCCGAGCTCTCTTCTCTGCACTTGCAATCTCTGCTCGAAGTTTCTCCAACTCCCGAGCCATTGCTATCAATTTGTTCTGCATCACCTGCCCGTGCTCATAATTCTCCGCATACCCTTTCTTTTCATACTCAATGGCAGCTCTATATCCATACAAACACCAGAAAACATTCAAATTTAACAGTAGGTTTTTTCCTGAAATTAAAACCAATTTATCTAAAGTAATAACCTTGCACGCTGCAATTCCTGCTTCATGGTTTCAATTTCAGTCTTCAAAACCGGAACTTGCTGCAAATCAGCATTATATCTCGCTAAATCCTGAGTCATCATCTGTACTCTTCCCGTAAGGTCTTGCTTAACATCACTAAGTTCCTTAATATCAGCACGAACACGACGAAATTCAGACTGCATAGCCTCCACACCACGAAAATCAGCCTCCAACCTCAAAGACTTGTCATGCAATTCCCTCATCTGCACATCCTTCTCCGCATGCAAAGAATCCAAAAACCGAGTTTTTTGTTGCAATTCGTGCTGTGCAACTTCCAATTCCTGCTTTAACGCCACATGTGTCGCAGCCAGTCGCTGATTGTCGGCCAACAAGCCTTGAATTTCTTGATGTTGAGCGGCCAAACGCTCTTCGATGATAGCTGGGTGCGCAGGGAGCCTCCTCGGGTCTAACCCGAACTGGGTTTCTCGGATTTCGTCCAAAATTGTCGGATGCGCTGGCGGCATTACTCCTCCGGCGAAGTGTGGTTCGTGAATGGCGTGAATTACTCCTTTCATCGGCAAAGGGGGTCCTCGATTCTTTCCAGACATTACTAATTCTATTTCCTATTAACGATTAGAACCTATTCGATTAAGAATCTACGGAAGGATGGGGAGAGCGATTTGATACTCAATGTCGAAATGATTCAAAACAAATGGCAAAAAGGAGAAGGCAACAAGGAAATGCGAGGCGAGGAGGGACAAAAGTGTTGGAGCTTAGGGGCAGATTATGATGTAACAAAAAGTTTGGAGTACGAGTTGGTAATTTAGCGTGGCCCGGCCTAAAAGCAATATCAATAGATCCAATTATGTTAGGCTGAATTTTAGGTCAGAACTATTTTTTTCCTTAGGCTTTGGGCCAAGCTTAACCTTCGGTTATCCAGGTCAGCCCAGATTTAAATATTTTTAAAATAGCCAGGTTATTTTGAAATTTTTAAATAAAAAGAACAAAATTAAACTTAACTTTAAGACTTGATCCAATTTTGAGTTGTCTGAGCCCGAGCTTAGACTCAGTTATGTGCCTCAAACTCCTAGTCGAGCCTAGGTCCAAACACTAACTTTTGGATCAAACTTGGGTCATCCTTTATCCGAAGAAAAAAACATACTAATTTTTTTTAGTTGCTCACGAGGTATTTTAGAAGGGTCCTAAATTTTTTTAGTTGTTCACGAGGTATTTTAGGAGGGCTCCAACTATAAAAAGACACCTTTAAGTAAAAAAAAAATACCAATTCTTTAGTTTTAATTTTTATTTTATTTTTAAATAAAAATAAAATTTTCTTTAATTATTAATATCAATATAATTATATTTTTATTATTAATAATAAATATATATTTAATATGATAATTAACATTAAATGATTAAATAATATATATTAAATTGATGATAGATTAGATTATAAAATATAGAATTAGATAACAAAAATTATTTTTACGGAATAAAAAATAGACATTTCTTATAGCTTAAGAAACCTCAGAAAACTCCTTAATCTTTAAAATTATCAAAACAACTCCTTTTAATTTTCAATTTTTTAGAAAAAAACCTCCTTTAAAACTTAAATTAAAAACTAATAAAGAAACAAACATAATGTTAAGATCAAATATGAACTAATTAAATAATGTTAATGTGAAGATTGAATCAAAATTTTAAACTCGCATCAAACTAGTTAATCTGACTTAATCTAATAATTTATTATAATTATTTTAAATTATTAATTTAAACCAAATTTAATTAGTTTGGGTACTATATTAATGACATTTGACTAGCTCATGTATGATGTTCATGTTATATGTATTTCGTTGTTGTTTTTTAGCTGATGTCTAAGTGAGGGCTTTTTTTGAAAAATTGAAAATTATAAAGAGTTTTTCAAGAACTTTAAAGATTAGGTAGTATTTTAAAGATTTCTTAAACTACAAAAGAAGCAAATGTCTTTTCTCCTTTTTATAGTTTTCATAAGTTATAAAAAAATTAAAAATCTCAATAAATACTTTTTTACTGAATTTGAAAATAGAAATAAAAAACCAAAAACAAGAGTGGAAACAAAAATGCCTAAAGTTTTGGTTTAATGTTTTTTTTAATTTAGTAAAATACTATTTGTTTAAGATTTTAGGTTTTGGTTTTTTTCTAGTTTTCAGGACTTATGAAAATTATAAAAAGTAGTTTTTATTTTATGTATATATATTTTATAATCTAATTTGTTATCCATTAAATATATATCATTTAATTAGAATAATTTTATTTAATATTTATTTATTATTAATAATTATGAATAATTTATAATTTATAATTATTATCATTAATAAAAATATAATAACATTAATATTAATAATTAAGTAAGTTTTTGCTTTTATTCGAAAAAATAGAAACTAAAAGTGGAAAACAAAAATTAGAAAATACAACAAAAAGATAAGTGAAACCAAACGGCTAAAATTTAAAAACAAATATGACCTTTTTATTGAATATGATTTAATATATTAAAATTAATAGTATGATCTTTCTTTTTTTATTTTTTATAGTATGCTATCTATACCTTGTTTTTCTTTGATATTCTCTCTCTTTATTTCTTTGATTCTTTTTCTCTCTATTTCTACACAAAGATGGCAATGAGTTAAGCCGGGTTAGGCCTGCCCAGGCTTGAACCTGACCAGACAACTTTTGCCTAGGATTGGGCTCAATTTGAGGTCCGATCGACCCCAAGCCCTAGCCCGATCTAGCTCTAGCAGCCTAAAGTTGGACTCGCCCTAACTTGGTTTTAAAATTTTTATTTTATTAAAATAAAAATAATAAAAAGTTATTTTGCCTATACATGTTGAGCTTCAGGTTGAACCAACCTTGAGTAGCCTAAGCCCGAGCTTGGCTTAAAGGCAGATTTTTTAAAGAAAAATTCTCGAGGCTCGACCAACCTAGACTTGACTTATTGATTTCAGGTCAAGTCGAGCCCAAACCAAACTTCCAAGCCTATCTTTACATCTTCTTTTTCTTTTTCCCACTCTTTCTCTCTCTTTCCTACTCTCTCTATCATCTGTATACTTAGCTTTATATCAACAATCGAGAACATAGATGCATTTATCAACAATTGAAAACATAGATGCATTAACTAATTAGACAAGTTGTACGGCATCTATATTATAAGTGAGTTGCATTACTCCTTTAACATGGTTATCTCATTTAATTGAACAAGTTACATCACTCTTGAGCATTGCCAATGGCTTAATGTATATTCAGAATTCAAAATATACTAAAAATTAACGATGCAAGTGCATTTATCATTCTTATCATATAGTTTAGCGAATACAAGAATAATTTTCACGAACATCATAAGTACTAATAATAACTATTTTATGTAATCTAATCTAATAAAACAAATAATTGACTTAAAAGAAGAAATTAACTAAACTAGAATTAATAATCTAAAATAACAAACCAATTAAACAAGAATGAAACAATAAATTGATAAACATGATCCAAGTATAAAGAAAATATAGAACCTTTCTATACTTAAATTTATCTTAATTTAATTACTAAGCATAGTTTTTTGGATTGATAAAAATTTTAAAGTTATAACTATATTTTTTATCAATAAATACAAAAAAGAGAGAAAAAAAGAGAGGAAGACATTTGTTTAAGTTATGTAAAAATATGAGTGATAGAGAGAGAAGGAAAAAAGAGAAAAAGAGAAGTTAATTAAAAAAGAAGAAAGAAAAATAAAGGAAGGATAGAGAGAAATAAAAAGAAAAGTTTGTTAGTGGTATGTTAGAAACCTTAAGAGTAATTTAATGATCTCATTCATATATTATGAAGAAGAAAAAAAAACTTTTTATTCAATAAGTTTGTTAGAAATCTTTTTTATTTAATAAGTATGAGTTGGAGATTTATGTTTGAAATTGTTCCAAATAACAAAGAAAGAATAGTAACAACATTAAAGAAAATGAAGGGAATAAATTGAACTCCTTAATTTTGTTTTTGAAATTAGAAAGTCTTAACTTTGTCTTTTTCTAAAGTAAAGTAACAACTACCTTTTTCTTTTCTTCCCTAGCTTATTCTGTTAACATATGTTGTTTTTTCTCCATTTATAATCATTGTTGTTTATAACACTTTATTTTTATAAGGTTTCATGACCATTTCTCCAATTGACAATAGCTTATTAATAAGTTCACCACCCTTAGCCTTTATCATCTCCATCATTCATCGTTTTTCAATATCATCTTCATCATCAACCTCCAATAAATTTTAATGCTTCAACAAGCAAAGAACAATCTTTGATAGTGAAAACCTTACCTTAAAACTGTTAAGTATGATGGCTTGAGAAAGGAGAGACACTTAAACAAATAGTTTTTGATTATTCCCTTTGTTACTATGCAACCAAAAGCATGACCATAGGAGCAACTAGGATTATTGATCTTAGTGAAATAGTAATTGTTAAAGACAAAATTTTAATCTCTTGTTTTCTTTTTTTAGACTTATATTGATTGCATTTCTCTAGTTTATACTTATATTTTGAGTGTGCAAATTTAAATTTTTTGGTATCTTTCTTGCTTTTTTTTCCTCATGAAATGTCCTAAGATAAACACTTTTAACCTTGCTTAAGATGCTTTAGGCCCTAGAAGGGCTAAAATATTTATACCAAAGAAGGATAGGCAATAAGGATGAGTTCATACCCATTTTGTTATACTTTTAAGATTCCTAGTTTTAGTGCTCTTACTTCATTGTTGGATGAATTTGAAATTAAAAATTATAATGGTTCCTTTCGTCATGATCTCTACTTGTTTAATGAATGTTAAGATTCTTATATTTCTCTCTTTTGCAACTTCTTACATTTGTAGTTAGGGTTTAAATCTCTTTTTTATGAGGAGAAAAAATTATTAATAAATAAAGTTTGTAGTTTGCAAAACTACTTATATTAATAGCTATGAGTTCTTATATCTTTGTTCTTCATTAAATTTGAGAGCTTTTAAAATTTCCTCTTTGTTGTGTTCAAAAATAACTTAATTGATTTTTAACTATTCGTAATCAAAAGGTCAATTCTTCAAAATATGATATAGATTTCTTGGCAATGTCTTCATTCTTATTATGGATTATAGGGTTTTAAACCGATTTGGCACCATAAGTTCATCTCTCATCCTCCCTTAACAATGAAATTAATTAGCTATATAATGGACTTTGAACTCCTATCATTAACCAATATTCAATTTAGTGAGGATAACTTATGTATACATGGGTTATTGATTTAAGGATATTCCAATTTTTATTATCTAGCCCTTTAAAATTGTAACATCTCGTTACCCATGTTAGGACTAGAATTGTGAATTTTGATAATTTGATGAGAAACTAGGAAAATGCACATCATGCATTATTAATTGTGACATGTGCA
>JANVCQ010000004.1:24277111-24300884 GCA_025531925.1 Erythroxylum plowmanianum
TTAACCAATTCTATACATTTTATTATTATCAAAACATAAGTAGGATTTAATTTGTCAACCACCATTGGTCCAACATTCTCTAGAAAGCGAACATGCTACTTTTATTAATAACATTCATCAAATAAGAGGATCTCTGCAATAACCAATTTCCATACTGAGGGATTAAAATACTATACTACTGAGCCTCATAAGTTGCACGATCATAGAATGTAATTGGTACATTTAGAATATGATTTCATGATTTCATTCATATGCATAATAATAACATACACACATGATTTACGATTTCAAAAAACATTGCAAAAATGGTATGTGCACTCAATTGACATATTCTGGGGTATGAAAGGTTTAAAATAATTGTGATATGAATGTGCATTGTTAATGTCTTTTTTTTTTGGTTTGATGGATTACAATTAGTAATTTGGAATTAATTGTCACAATTGGAAGATTGATGGATTAATATGTACATTAGTCTAGGAAAAATTTCAAGTAGCAAGAAAAGTTGACATGTGGAAATTTAGGATGACTAAGCCTATCCAATGAGTGACAAATGGCTTGTAGAATTTGGTGACAAATGACTTGTAGAATTTGGTGACAAATGGCTTAGGAATTTAGTGGCATTTGGCAGCTAAAGAAGGAGGACATGTGTCTTTCTTATTTACATGTCAAGTGCCTTTAATGAAAGAGAACACATCCTACACCATGTGACCAACACATTCAGCTCTTTGGTAATGTTTCTGTTATACTCTCTCTTTCTCCTCGTTCTCACTACTGAAATCCACACCTCACCTAGACCTTTGGATTTATGCTCTAATTCTGTACATTACCACCCTAAAACCCATGCAGAATCCATCATAAGATAGCTTTAAAGGCATAATATTGTTACAATTTGCTGTCTTCTTCTTGTCATTGCGGAAACCACCCTACTCTCTTACTATTCTTGAAATGTTCTTGTAGGTATGTGAGGCTAAGCAAGCTTGACATTTGGAGGTGGCATTCAAGCTAATCAAGTAAGTGAAATTCTAACCTATTGTGGTATATATTAGCAGAATTTTTATTATGACTGGATAGGGATAGAATGATTGTGGAATTGGTGTTGAAGATGTGCTGGAAAATGGAGAATGAATGGGCATTTTTCTATTCTATTTTTGTATGTACGAAAAATATTAGTTTATGGGCTGTTGTGTGGATGATTTAAGTTGGGATTTAAAGTATAATTGATGAGGAATTCATGATAAAGATAGGTGTTATTAAGGTTTTTTCGAATTTGAAAAATTAGAGCTATGGTGTGTTTGTAAAAAGTGACTATTAATGACATAAGTGAGCATAACTTTGTAAGCCTTAGTGTAACCAATATGGAAGTTAAATTCACCTAAAAGGAAGTAACCTTAAAGGACATAAAATCTGGAAAATTTCAGGTGTTAGTGATGTCTCTAAGGTTGCAAAATTTGTGAATTATTGAAGGTAGTAAAGTTACACACATTGGTGATGTTGATGACAAATTCAGGAATTTTTATTTCAGCCTTGTGTACATGTCAAACCAGCTGAGAAATTTCATTCTAAATTGGTATATTTGGACTTTGTTAAGGCTAGGAATGAGCCTAGATTGTTGCTTGATTAATTGGTTAAGAGCTTGATAAGTTTATGTAGTTAATTAATGTCATAACCTAAAGAATGGATTGTTTTGATATAGTTGAGTTCAAATATGGAAATTATGATTTGTAAGGAATAAATGAGTTCTTTTAATGCAAACATGATCTTAATGGAAAAATGATCTTAATGACATGAGTAATGTGTATAAGGTATGGATGAATGAGCATTGACGAACATGGGGTAATTGTGAATGAGAATTAGGTAAATGTATGAATATATATTGCTGAAAAAAGTTTGATGAATGTATAGATCTAGCTTATTGAAATTCCAGATTTAAAGTAACAATTGTGTGTGTGTTATAAGAGACTTTTTGATCATGAAAATGTTCAAGGATAAGTTTAATGTATGGTTGATGAATTTGGAGTAAATCAAGCAAACTTAAAGGTATAAACTTGATTGCAAAATGGTAGTATACAAAATATAATGTTTCAATGGTCTTTGGGTGTATAAGCACAAATTGAATAGTCAAGATCTAAGTATAAGAATACATACCCCAAAAGTCAATTAAGCATGCATTGAAACATCAAACATATACAAGTTTATGATTTTATATTCATTTGATTAAATAACTGAGTGATTTGTGAATTATGTGTGTATTGTATGACGATAGACGCGCAAGGCAATCGTCAACATCCAGACATTGCTAAATCATCAAGGCAATAACTTTTGTGGAGCATACTATGAGTTAACCTAGATGTTTCTCACTATGATTGATTTATTGTTGGTTAAATTTTAGTTATTGAATTGTTATTTATATGACTGTTATAATCCCAGACATTTTTGGTTCGAGGAGTTTGATATTACGGGACTATATATAGAAGTGTTTTTAAATTGAATATCAATTGCTGACTATATGATTATCCATGAAATGGTTATTTGATTCAAATTGAATGTGAATTTTGGATAATCAGTTACATTGATGAAAGTAAATTATGTGTGAGATGATTCACATCATTGCATTTGACGTTCATGATTAGTTAAAGGAGTTATGACCAGAGTGACCAATGAGAGAAAAGATCTTTAAGCTTAGAATGATGAAAGGAGCCCCAGGCTCAGATAACATGGACTCAGATTCCACAACTCAGGCATAAATGTATTTTGTATTCACAACAGATACGGGATAGTAAATTGAGTTGAAAGGAACTCAGTCATAAAAAGCAAAATAAGAATAGAGTCACACGTGCATTTGCATATACAACTTTACATGTATCATATGAATGATTGAGATGAATTATTGAATTGTTTTGAAATAGTGATATGCAATGTTTGTGTACATATTGTACTTATTGAAATATGATAAAATGTGACGCGTTATTCAATACTGGATGATGTGATATACTTGTTGAATTGGGTTACAATTGATCTTGGTGTTCTGACTTGAGTGAACACATCAGTGATGGTTCACTCACTAATTTCGCAAACTCATCAAAATTGCAACGTTATTTTTCAAGTTTAGAGGAGTCCTAACTACTAAGATGATATAGTAGAAGTCTAGTACTTGCATTTTAGGGATAAGAATGACTCAAAGGACTGATAAGCTAAATCCGAGGAGTCTAGTTAGAATGTTTTAATTTTGTATCCCATTTCATGTTAAACATTTTGTATGGTGTATTAAACTCTCAAATGTTATGTAATGTATATGCATGGATTATGAGTTGTAATGACACTATGTAAGTTTATTTTTGGTGAATGAAAATGGGAAGAATTGATCTTTTCGATTATTCACCCCTACTCCTAGCCAACACTTCACTTTTTTTCTTTACTCCATGGCTCTCTCAAACAATATGGAAGCTAGGTTTAAAAGGTATATGGGATAGGTGTCTTTCAAAACAGAAGAGGACAAATATGTTGGTGCTATCCTTCGGTTGCTATCCAATGTCTTAGCCATTACCCCTACACTTAAAACTTACATTGTCCTTAATGTAAAATCAAATACGAGAAATGGAACAATTTACAAAAATAGGAAATGAAAAAATGCAAATTGTTGAGTGCTAAGTTTTACCTAACTAAAACCCCCATAATACTACAAGTGCACAGGTCATGAATTGTAGTACATGAGGTGTCGATCCCATGAAGAGTTATAAACTAATCTAATTCTAAGTTATCTAAGACTTAAGGAATTAATAAAATAAAATAAAATAAAGAACAGAAAAGTAAACATAAGAATATGATTGATAGAAAAGTAATTCATAAAATTAACACGAAAAGAAACCAACTTAAGCAACACCAAATTGACAATGGAAAAACACACAAGAGGAGTTACCAAATTATGAGAGGTGGGATTTTTCCTATCATCAATGCTAATCTAACCACTTATGTATTATTGTGGTGTCGCTATTGGACTATCGAAGGGAGGATTACTCTTCCTTAAGTTATAATCTCAAACCCTAATTAATAAACCTTAACTAAGTTTGGTACTGAAATTGTAATCTCTCAATTAAAGTCGGCCCTAACTCTAATTAGTTCTTAAGCTTTCTAATAGACAATTAGGCCCCACATGGGATCTCTCTCCATACAATTACCATAATCTATTAGATTATTTAACTTCATTAAACAACCTAATCATTTTGTATTCGGTTCACTCTCTCAATTTATTACCAAAATGTGAAGCTACAATAATCAATCACAACACCCAATTGCAATAATGGAAAAATAATTAGATTAACAATAAATCAAGCCAAAATCCCCATAGAAAGTTAGATCGTCATCATTGAATCCAAATATATAAACATATTCAAATCCATCTTACACATTCAGTATAGAAATAACAAGAGGAATGAAATCGTCACTTGGAAAATGACTTGGATGACTTGGGAAGGCAACAACATCGAAAGCCCTCTCTTTTTCTTCTCTCCTCTTAAAGCTTTTCCTAAGTGGCAGAGTGGAGAGCTGCTTTTAGGGTTCTTTTCTTTTCTTTATACTCTTTTTTATTTTGGGTAACCCTAGGTTTTTTTTAGTCCAAAAAATCCCTTGAAAACTTGAATTCGGAAGATCGTCCACGTTTGTTGTTGTATAGGCCACTATCGTGGCATTTCGAACTTGCTTTTGCCACAATCGTTGCACTTTGGTCTCAATTATGGTCGTGGGTTTTCATAACTGTAAATTGCATCATGTTTGAGGGCATAGTTTAATATGTATTTAATTGTTGTTCAATCATTTAGTATGTGTTAGTTATTAATTATTTAGGTTTTTAGTGTTTTATCGATTAGTACAAGTCTTTGAGCTTAAATACTATGTTTTGAGGTACCTTAATATGTTTGCTAGTATTTAAGGATCAATATCGAAGAATGGAGGAGTTTTAGAGACATTCGAGTCGAAACAACGGCCCACGATCGTGGCATGTCAAGCCACGATCGTAATAGAAGCACTATAGTTGGCTCACGAGTGTGGCCTGCATGCCATGATCATGACAGAAGTGCATGGAACAACCTATGATCATGGCCTACATGCCATATCATGATAGAAGGCTCAAATGTGGCCCATGATCATGGCCTGCATCGAGTAGACAACAGACACTCAAGAACTTCAAGTTTCGACAAATTTTTTTAACCTTTCGGAACCCTAAAAAACCTTAGGATTGCTCAGAACATAAGAGGATATTTAAAGAACAATAAGAGAGGTAGAAAAGAGATTTTGTATTAGCCACCTTGAGAAACCCTAAAGAGAAATCATTGAGAGATAGAAGAAGAGAAGAAGGAAGCAAGAAGAGGAGAAGAAGTTGACTCGAAGTACTTCCTTGATCAGGAGGTTTCTTGACGTCATTTCCTCCCATCATCTATTTAGATTGTATTTCATGTTTATTTTTATTTTATTATTATATAGAATTGGATTGAACAGTTGATGATAGGATCTAGAATGTTAAGGATGTTCTAAACTCACCTTCAAAATTTTATTAATAAATTAATGGAAATCTGATTGTTTATGTGTTTATTGGATTTGTTATGGTTTGATTCTGTGATTGCCTAATTCGATAATAAACTAAGAGGGTGAATCGAATAAAAAAATGATTAAATTGGACTAACAAGAGTTAGGTGATTTAATAGAAAAAGAATTGAATCATATCGAGAAATTGTGCAAAGAGAGATCTTGCATAAGTTTCTGATAGTTTGTTAAAGAACATCATAACTAATTAGGATTTTGGATAGGTTGTGAATTTAGAGATTGCAACCTTTATAATTTGATTAGGGTTTATAATTTAGGGTTAATGGTTATAACTCAAGAGAGAGTAATCAACCCTAGGATAGTCTAAAATCAACAATATGATAATTGATAATCAGTTAGGTTGGCATTAAGGATAGGTAAAATTTCCTTTCTCTTAACTGGTAATTTTTTAGTTGATTCTTAGGTGTGTTGCAGTTACTTAATAATTAGGACATTCATATTTGATTCTTAATTTTATTGATTGAAATAAGTTCTCGTATTAGTATTGTGCAATTTAAATTTATGTTATTCTTTCTCACCTTAGATTTTAGGATTAGATTAACCCCCTCTTTGTGGGATTGACACCTTTGGTACTACGTTAATGAACCATGCACTTGTAGATTATCAAGGGTTATTAATTAAAACTTACAACAATAAGACACCCAATTAAGTTTTTTTGACGTCGTTGCCAGGAAGGCGATTAGTTTAATTCTTTAGTTTAAGGCGTTTTAGTTATATTTTATTTTATGTCATTTCTATTTCTAAATCTGTGCTCTTACGTGAACACAAGAGTCATGAGAAGTTTGATTTGTGTAGCTGAAAGCTTATAGCTAGATATCACTTGATTAGAACGATCAATTAGGAAAGCTCGGTGTGAAGAAGAAGAAGAAATCACAAAAGCAACAATGGCCGAGGAATTTCATCAAGATTTGGATCACGGAACCAACCAAGGACGTCGATAAAAATCCCATACGGATTTCATGAGATCAAGGTTCAATGCGGCTAACCAAAAAGTAGCTAGGCCATCCGTACAAGTAGCCTATTTTGAAATTAAACCAGCCCTCCTAAACATGCTTTAGCAAAATGTGCAATTCTATGGATTAACGAATGAAAATCCTAATGCATATATAGTAAATTTCCTTGAAATTTATGATACCTTTCAGTACCATCAGATGTCGGAGGATGCGGTAAGAATTAGGCTTTTCACTTTTACCCTAAGATATAAAGCAAAGTCTTAGTGTCACTCTCTCAACCCAGCTAATGTTATCACTTGGGATCAACTAGTTTGTGCCCTTTTTAACAAGTATTTTTCCTCTTACTAAGACCACGAAGATTATCAACTTCCAACAAAGTGACGAGGAATCAATCTATAAAGTATGAGAAAGATACAGGGACTTGTAATGGAAATGCCCGCACCATAACTTACTTAAGGAGTTCTTGTTGCAAACATTCTATAATAGAGTAACCCGACATGCGAGAGGCATGATTGATGTAGCTTTAGGAGGATCACTAATGAGAAAGACACCAGATGAAGCAGAAGAGCTAATAGAGGAGATGACGAGTAATAGTTGCCTATGGACGAACGAGCGGAATAGACAACCCACTACCTTTTGAGAACATAAAGGAATTGTAGTTGTTGATCAAATGATGAAGATACAGGTGAAAATTGACAACTTAACTTGATAGCTCAACAACATGAAGACATTATCCTTAACTTCAGTAAAAGTCGTGCAACTAAAGTGAGAACTCTATGGAAAAATGGACCATGATACAATGGACTGCTTCTTGATGAAGGATAACAATGTGGAGCAAGTTAATTATATGGGAGTTCAATATAGATGAAGAGGGGGAAACTATCCCTACTCCAACACATATAACCCTAGGTGGAAGAATCAACCTAACTTCTCTTAGATGAACATTGCTGGAGGATAATTCATACCCTAAGGACAATCAATTTTTCAACAAAATAAACCGAGCTCAATAGAATCCATGTTGGATAGGATTTTTGATAAAATTGGAGGCATAGAGGATGAACATAAGAGGCTTAATGTAACATCCCGTAATCCCATGTTAGGGGTTAGAACCCTAGACAGTGTATATTAGAGTTTATTAAGAAGTTAGAAAGTGCTCATTCATAATATAACACTTGTTTTTTGTAAATCCGACACTCAAAAATTCTAGCACCTATGTTTCATAAAACTGAAACTTTGTTCAAACAAAAATTCTAGCACTTTGGTCTTCATAAAATCGAAAATTTGTTAAAACAAAATTCCAACACTTTGGTTTTCATAAAATCGAAACTTTGCCAATACACCAAAAGATATACTGAAACCATTACCTTGTCTTTTCTTCGATCCATGGTTACTCTGTTGTCAATATTACAGAATTTTGTACATTACAAAATCAAAGAAAAATAGACAAATGAAACCAAGGAGGAAACATGAAGATGATAGGCCACCTTTCTTATAACAAACCAAACGAAGAAAACTTACAAGATAAAACTATATTATATGGACAACCAAAAGAGCAAAACATACACCATATATTTTCTATCACATAAAACATGCAACATACAAAATTTAATTGCCAACCGATGCATCACATATAGGAAAAAAAATCATGCATAATAAAATGACTCTAATACTAATTATTGGATCGAAAACATAAGCTTATTGCATTTAGTTAAAGCGATAGATTTCAAAACTTTTTCTGATATCAAAACGCAATGGAAGCATTATAACCAAATCAACATGTTTAATCCATACATGATACAGTATTAGAAAAATAAATAACATAAAAGATGGTAGAAATTATACCGACTCCTTGCTACAGCTTTGACTCCTCGCTTTAGTATCCTCTCTTTATTAATGTATCCTCTCCTCGTTAGTGTATCCTCGACCAATCCGATATACCACTTATTTTTCTTGGACAATTTTTTTAACAAAATCCTTTGGTAGGAAAGGAGAAGAAATTTGAAAGAGATTTTTCTTAGTGGAAAGAAGCGAAAAATGAGACTCTTCTCATTCAAGTTTCGGCTATGCATGTATGAGAGGAGAGAGTGAGTCAAAAATGCAAGAACACCTTCTTCTCTTCTTCTCAATTTTGGTTAAACGTCAAAGAAAGAAGTGATATGCATCTAATACATCACTTCATTCTTTAATCAATCATAAAGAAGCCAATAAATAAGACTCTTCTGATTTGTTTAAGATGGCTATATGAAAAGACTAATAACCTAAATGAGACCCTCTCATTTTTGGTTATATGATGAAAGAAGGGAGGGAGAGTACATCAAATGCACCTCTTCCTTTCTTTAATCAAATGAATGTTAAAAGGTTACATGCCATCATTAAAAGACATCCATTAAGCCATTTAATGATAAGATCATTACTCCGTTTAATTATGATGAAGCATGATAAAAACCATCTTTAATGAATCTAATTAATCAAATCAAACCAAAGTCCAGCCCAATATTAAATGTTCATTTGGGCTTTTAATTAACAATTAATTAGTGTATGCCCAACATTCAATCATACGCTTTAAAACCTCTATTTATATTTCTCACTTTGCTTGATAACATTCCTAGAAGCCAAGTGGAGAATTTAATTAGACTTATATAATTCAAGCTCTAATTATCCTGGAATAAATTTAATCTCATTAGAATTAATTCCAACTTATTAACTGAATGTCATTCCACTAAAGAAATTAGTTGAACTATGGAATTACTAAATATTACGAGAATATATATTTCAAATAAGATGTCCAATTGCAAACTTTACTATGAACCATATTATAACCATCTGCATAATAAAGGGTAAAATTATCATTTTGCCCTTATGTTGGCTTTTCCTTCTAGATCTCCCATTTTACTCTATATGGTGATTAACACATAAGATCTCATCTTGGTGTTGACTTGATGGATAGACAGTCCATCAAACTATTGGCGCCAGTTTATTTACCAATCTCCGTAAAACATTTAAAAGCGATGATATCACTATAAACTCTTTATTTGAGTGAATGTTCCCTGATACATGTTTCAATTAATAATTCCAACATACAGACACTGGATTGATACTTTGTAAAAATCCATTCCGATCATATCAAGAATTATAATGAAACACATATGAATTCACCACTCATCAAGATTGTGGTTCGTAATAAAAGAATGCTAAGGTGTATGTTTTAAAATTAAAGTAACAACCTACTTTATTTTTCAAAAGCATATGTGGTTCCAGATTTATTTAATAGTGCCATTATCGATAGTCTACTAATATCATGATATGAAACTCATCATTCTCTTGAAGTAAACTCCTTTACATACATGGAAATAAATTGCAACACTACAGTCTAAAATATAATCAAGTGACCAACTTGAATATTCAACTGTGAAACAACTAATTTAAAACTGATAATATGCATGTTTCCCATATATCTCCATGTATATGTATATTACTTACAAATGAATCTTGGTACCTTATGACTAGTTATATATTGCTCATACAAATAAAATCAAAGTCTTTTTTATTAATAATAAATATTTTCATTACAAAAGTAACTGGAATAAGATTAAGTTATATGTAAATACACTTGTTTTCCAGGGTACTATATTTGCATAACTCTAACATTACTAAGTGCCTTAACCTTATATATGTCAACAGTTGCACAAAACCAAGTTTTTCACCTTCCCAACCCTTTTCCACGACCATGGGAATATGCCCTATAATTCTTATGACTTCGGTTTACGCACCCACAATCTTCAAACTGCTCCCAAAACTTAACTCTTTCATACACCTTCAACCCCCCTTCATCATATTCATCAATTCCACTTCAATTCCATCTTATTCATGCCTCAATTCCACATCAAATTCATGTCCAAAACCAATTCAAAAATTATTCATTAAGTAACTTACAAATCAAGATCTTCCACACATCAAAACCAAATCAGAAGTTATCATACAAGGATCATTTTTCTAGTATTTATTTATCATCATCTTAACACATATTTTATTCAATTCAAGTATTGAACATTTGATATTATAACATGAAATCAAATTTAGCATTCCCTTACCTTCTTAACTTTAAAGAGCAACTCCAAAGATGCAAGCAAACTAGTCTTCTAAGAAACCAAACACAGCTCCTAGATCAAGGTGCAAATTTTAGCAACAACACAACAATAACATAGAAAATAGCAAGACCTGTTTCTTGATGTAGTAACTTACAAAAATGTTAAGTGATGATGCTTCAAAATGTAGCAAAAGTCTAGAAGTCTATGAGAGAGTAGGAGAGTTTCGATTGAGAGGAGCAAAGTGAAGAGAGAAGGCAGAAACATCAAGAATGAGAGATGATTCACCACTTGCCTAACTCTTCGGATGCTAGGTATTCTTGATTTAATCAAGCCATATGTCACACATGAAGGTAAGCTACTTGTTCCTCACTGAAGCCATCTACCTCTCTTCATGTGTGACTGCCAAATGTCACAATTCAATTATGCCACTTGTCACTCAACCAATGTTGCCAAATGTCAATGCATCAGCTATGCTAAATGTCACTAACTCATAGGCTTAGTCATTCTAATTTTCATGTATTAACCTGTCTTGTCACTTAAAAATTATCCTAGTCCAAATGTACATTTTAATACTTCAATTCTCTAATGGTGTTAATTAATTCCAATTCACTAAGTATAATCCATTACCCCAAAATTCTAGACATATGCAATTCACATTCAAATCATAACACAATTTTAACACCTATCACACAAGTGCTTTCATAAACATGTAACATTTCAACTAGGGTATAATTTGGGGCTTTACAATTAAGGTGGAGAGAAATAGAGGGGATGAAGAATAACAAGCTAAACATGGTGTGTATATACATAGTAGACAAAATTAAATGAGCAATAATCGACAACCTCTAGTTTGGCATAAAGAGAAGAAGTAGGAAGATATGTCATAGCCATAGCCTTAGCCATAGCCACAACCTTCATATACCAAATTCATACAATTTACAAATTATGAAAAATAATGAACAAAACACTTAATAAATGTTTCTAATGTGTTTCAAAATTTGGGGCCAAAGATCCAATCCTCTTTTATTATGATTTGTTTATGGTTTGTCAAATGGTCCGAAATTATTTTAAGGAAAAAATTGACAAGTTCTTTATGTTGTTATTCTAATTAGTTTTATTTTATATTCGAAAATCATTGAGAAATCATTTAATAATATCATTATAAGTGTTCAATATAATGGCACCTAGATGAAACAAGGGAAAAAAAGTGGCAACTAGCAAAGATGTTCCCCCCCTACAACAACCAAATTGATCTTGCCCTATCCAATAAAAACAACTGACTTCATCCACCATTGAAGCTAGCCAGCAATAACCTGTATCTACCTCAGCTAATGCTGAGGGATTTTTAGGTCTGTTAATCTTTTCCACCTATAATTACACTTATCCTTAAATATATATTTACATATTTAATGCATTTTTTCTTATCATTATTTTTTAGGTCTGTTAATCTTTTCCACCTATAATTACACTTATCCTTAAATATATATTTACATATTTAATGCATTTTTTCTTATCATTATTTTTTCAGGTTCTAATATCGACATCAAAAAATGAGGTAGAGTTATCACTAAAGGTTTTGAGTTGCAACGTATGAATGTTGCAATGAAAAACAAGTTATCTGTGCATATTGACACCTCACAAGGTCATCTTGATAATAAGATCTAATAAGCAAAATTGTCTAATGAGTTAGGGATTATTTTCAAGATTGAATTACCTTACCTTCAACATGCTAAGCAATTAAAGGAAGACAACTTGCTATAAAATGCTTCGAACAAGAATTTAGTAATTTTTCAATTTATTTAATTATATGCATTTTTTTTACTTATTTAAAGACTAGTTTCACTTTTACTTATTGTTTACAAATGAAGCTCGGTATTATCAATATCGAGAATCCTAAAGTTTCAAGTTGTGTGAGTTCACAATTGAAACAAAGGGCCAAAGATCATCGTTATCGACTACATAAATACTATAAATCTTTTCCTTCGGATGATGAGGCAAGGAGACATGTTCCCGAATGAGTAACTCCAGAAAATTAGAGCCAAATGTGTAATTATTGGGCCTCTGCCAATGTTAAATTTATCTTCTTTCTCTTCACATTTGCTTCAATTAATCTTATTATACAATTTAATGACTATTTCTTTTCTTTATTTAGGAAACGTGTGATAAAGCTAAGGTTAATAGAGGAAAAATGAAAACTCCTTAAAACCAAGGCTCCAAATCATTTATTGCCGTATGAAATGAATTTGTAAATTCTTTGTTTAGAAATTATAATTATATCAATAAATACAATATTATTTATTATTTTTCAATTCTTCTTTTTTTATAAAATAGAGTTAGAAGGAACTACATGGAGAAGAGTGTGATAGGATTACACTCTACAAACTGACACACTAGAAGGAAAGTGAAGGTTGGACGTCTAAAGAAGCATAGAATAATTATGTAACTATATATTTTTTAATTTTTTTAAGTAAAATAAGCCACAGGACTTGTTGCAAAGATCATTGTCTGACAGAAATGAGTCAACTGTAGCTTAGATTTCCAACGTCCTTATACAAGATCAAGGTACATCAAAGGTTTTGGATATGACCCTAAGTTAACTTGTTTATCCTTATCACGATCAGCATATATAACGATACTTCAAGAGGAGAATCAGTCTCCTACTTAGTTATAATATAATAAAGAAAAGTTAGAACATAAGGAACAAAAGTTAGACAGTTCTGAATGAAAGTTGGTCAAGTTTGAAAAAATGGTCAAACAAATATTTAACTCAAATTATATAAGTAGTAGTGACGATGAAAACGAGTTTTAGTTTGCACGTAAGTTTTTTTGTTAACATTTGTAATTAATATTTAATGAAAATTTTTAATATAAAATAATTCTAATTTTTAATTATTTTCATTTAATTAATTATAAATAAAAAATCTAAATGTTACAAAAAATAAGATGGATTAAAAAGCTTACCAATAATTACAATTAAATAAAAAAATTAATAGGAATGTTTAGTAAAAAATCAAAATTCATCACCAAACTTTTTAGTTACATTTTTGAAAACATGGCCAATAATTTATTTTTAAAAATTAAATAAAAAACGTCGCAGGAAAGATTTGGCTACAATTCCAAAATCGTCACTAAAATTTTTTAACTACGTTCCATAAACAGTCACTACATTCTGAAAATCGTCACTAAGTATATTTTGCTACGAAATCTTAATCGTCGCAAAAAACTATTACCTACATCTACAGTAACATAGCCAATAACTTTTAGCCACGAAAAGAAAGTGTCCCTAAATATCTTTGCTAATGATTTGCTTTATCCTCGCTTATCTCTTTTGGCCGAAGTGAAATATAATTTGTGATGATTTTGTAAAAAGGTCATTGATAATATTTTGTTACTGTAATTTTACGATGCTAAAATATTTTGACGACAAATTTGGGGTTTTTAGCAACGAAAATATTTGTCGCCAAAAGCCCCCTTATGTTGTAGTGTACAAAGTATAATAATAAATCATCCACAAAACATAAGTTAAGCTTCATAGTTCTACATTTGTAATGGAATTTAAAAAGGCAACCTTGAGTAATATTATGAGATATAATCCCAGTAATAACTTCAATACAGATTGCAAAGATATCAGGAGATATAGAGACTCTCCTTGCCTAATCCCTTTATTAGTATTAAAGAATGGAGTAGATTCGCCATTAACTAGCATATTGGAAGTAGGAGAGGACATGCACTGGAAAATCCAATTAATGGAAATAAGGGCAAAAACCAGAAGTTTGTAAGGCACAAGAAATAATTTTCAAGCGGCAGTATCAAAAGCTTTTAAAAAATCAATCTTTAAGGAGTAACTTTTGATTGAATTGTTATAATGATAAGCCCCCAAAAAAAAAAATCTGTTGAGCTATCAAAATATTAATTCCAATGCTCTTACAAGGTATGAAAGCTTTAGTATACGAAGTTGCTGAGTGTTGCGGTGCCAATATGAAAGAATGCTTGGAAGAGGTTTAAAGCGTTTACTGGGCTTCTTCAACATGACACTGCAATATGGAGGTACTTTTTCGGAAGGCTCTCGGCTGAGATATAGATTGATCCATCACCATCAACGAACATATTAAATGGTGTCCTGATAATCAGCATATGAACAAAGTCAGGTAAGTCGAGAAAGACACAGCTGCTTTAGCTTTCACTGTAAAGAATTGCGCAGACCAGGCATCAGAATAACAAGCTCATGCTTGGTATAATGTACAGAGCCGACAAAGGGCCTTCGCCTTCACTGGCTATTTATGGGCTAAGCTTGATTTTAGCAAACGTATCTTCATTTAGAAGGCAATCATGTCTATCGAAATAAAGAAAGGTGCTTTGAAGAAACCCAATTCTTGACGTTGAAATCGATGAAAAATGAGCCATCCGCTAGCTGCTGGGGAATGACGCAACGAAGTTTCTTATCCAAGTTTTTAGAATATTTTAAATTTTGATATTTTAAATTTTTAATAAACATGTGATTAATTTTTTAGTAATTTAATTAATAAATTCATAACATGTAAATTTTCACCTAAAAAATAATAACTAATTAAAAATAGATATTTTTTTAATAAACCCTTACATATTATAAATATCCAAACTTTTTAAATTAGATTAAAAAAATCTTATAAAAAAGATTAACTATTTGAGATTAGCTATCGCTAAGCAGATCAAAAGCATTTTTGGCAAACTCGTAAACCCTAAAAACTTACAATTTTCCATTTTCCCATATCAACCATGGCAGGAGTAGGACCAATTGCACAGGACTGGGAACCCGTGGTCATCCGCAAAAAGGCTCCCACAGCCGCCGCGAAGAAGGACGAGAAAGTTGTAAACGCCGCTCGCCGCGCTGGTGCCGAGATCGAGACCATCAAAAAGTGTATTCTCTCTTTTTCTTCTTCTGGTTACTAAGGCAGAGCGATTATTATTATTATTATTTATTAATCATGGGTTTTCTTCGAAAATCTTTTTTTTCTCGAATTTATCCGAAACCAAACAAACAGTAGCGTCTATGATTAACCTGTTCGATTATTGGGGATATTGTTTGTTGATTTGATATATGCAGCAAACGCCGGTACGAACAGAGCAGCCTCAAGCAGCACGTCCTTGAATACTAGGAAGCTCGAAGATGAAAATGAGAATCTTAGCCGTATGTGCCTCCCCTTCTTTTTCTTTGATTCATTAACGTGGGCTTTCATTTTTTCCGTTACTTCTTGGCTTGAATGTTGAATATCAAAGACAACGAGTTGGTTGATAATTGATTGCTAACCCAATCACTGTTTTTTAAGTGAAAAACGGATCACTTAGTCTGCAGATTCCGTGGGAGATGATACCATACGTACATCTGCTTCTATTTAGCTGTTTGGCTGAAGACAAAATTTTAAATGTCAGTCTCCTATGTGCAAAGCATGGTTATGAATAGACTTCTTTCGTGATCTGGAATTATTACACGCTGAAGATTAAAATAAGTTCGAAAGATTTATTTGGTT
The DNA here is from genome assembly GCA_025531925.1 of Erythroxylum plowmanianum. NCBI lineage: Eukaryota > Viridiplantae > Streptophyta > Magnoliopsida > Malpighiales > Erythroxylaceae > Erythroxylum > Erythroxylum plowmanianum. The sequence continues at coordinate 24,293,255 of JANVCQ010000004.1, forward strand.
AAAAGTTCTGTAGAACAACAATGCTTCTTTAATTGGCCCAAAGCTTGCCGGTCCGCTTACCTTTTTGAACTCTTCTTGAAAAACCTCCCTTCAACTTACTCTGAATGGATTATTCAGACTTCTGTTCATTTTTCTTGCGACTCTATATTCAACTGTTTTATCATTCACTGGTGAAGAGTGATAATTTCCTGGAATATTCTTTCAATGCACAGATGAAAGAGTCCCCACTGAGCTGAAGAAAGCCATTATGCAGGCTCGAATGGATAAGAAGCTTACCCAGTCTCAGCTTGCAAAAGTTTGTTTCTTTGCTCATACATTGCACTTGTGTCATTATACTTAAGGTTTGCGACTGAATTTTTCCGTCCCCATGCAGTTGATCAATGAAAAACCCCAGATAATACAGGACTATGAATCTGGTAAAGCCATTCCAAATCAACAAATCATAGGGAAGCTGGAGAGAGCCCTCGGTGTGAAGCTGCGCGGGAAGAAGTGAAATAGAGTTTGTGAACATGTAAATTACTAGCCCACTAAGTTGGTATCCAGTGTCTGTTGAGCCTTAAGATTGGTGATGTACACGCACTTCTCTGCCTTTGTTATGGCTCCAAACTTGAGAAAAGATTACGCTCTTACGATGACTTGGACTATGAATTTCAAGTTGTGTTTCACAAAATTCTTCCTTGCATATTTCTCCATTAGTTTTTGGTGTTGTCACTGAGTGAAAGGTAAGTGTTTTTTTTTTTGTTTGGTTATCGGAAAACTAAGCACAGCACACCAAAACCTTTCATATTTACTTAGTTTTGACACCGATTAGCTAAAAGAATAGTTAGAACCTACTCTTTGACTAGTGGCCTGCAATTGATGACTTGAAACTCACATTATTATTTTTAGAATAGGATTTAAGTTTGTTAGAAGCCCTTTCATACTAGAATAAGTGTTTTAGGAATTTCTCTATAAATATGTATATATTTAGCCCTTCAATAATAATATATTCTGAATTTTTTTACAAACTTGAGTTTTGATTAGAAGGTGTGATAGTTTGTTTCAAAAATGATTCCTAGACCCAAAGAGAGATTTTTAGTTTCTTATGCTTCATTTATTGTTACTAAATTTTAGGAACTAAAGCCTTAAATTCTAACCATATTAAACCTAAAATCTTCGCTTAATATCAATTACATTTCCTAAATTTATAAGTTTAGTTATTAGTTAGTGTTATTTTAATTCATTTAATATTAGAGCTTTGGTTTACAATGGTAACACATAGCAAAAGGGTATACAAAAGACTACTCAATGGAGAATTATGGAAAGATTAAACATTAATGACCCTTAATCACAAGGTGCTTTAAGAATAAGTCTAAAAGATAACATCAAATAACATAAGACATCAAACTATACTAGTCATTAATTTCAAGGTGCTTTAAGAATGTCTAAAAAATAACATCAGATATTAAACTATACTAGATGTTGAGGATTGAGAAAGTGAAATTTAAGATGAAGAGGCTAAAACTAATTAACTACAAGTAGGGTTAGAAAATCAATGCCTACTGAGACATCCAAGACATAGAAACCATCCAGCAGTACATGGACAACACATACGGGACTTTAGAGGCCATGATAGAGTTAAAACACATAACGTACTTGATGTTATTAATAAAAAAGTTTGTGTTGAAGCCCCTAATTTTGCAGGAAAGATAGATTCACACTTGTTCTTAGACTGGATAACAACAAGGGAAGGTTTCTTTGACTTGTACCACAAATCATAACATCGAAAAGTTTGATTCGCAAAAATGAAGCTAGTTAGACTTGCTAAAATCTAGTGGAGATAGATAGAGGATAGACTTTGAAAAATAGGTTAACCACCAATTATTTATTAGGAAGAGATGAAGTTGAAGTTATTAGAAAAATACTTACCATTTCACTATGAAGATCTCCAAGATCAACTCACAATCCTTAGATAAGGGATTATGTTTGTAATTGAGTACACGGAAATATTTGATGAACTTCTTATCCAATGTGAAAGGATAAAGTCAGAAAGACAACTTATATCTTGTTAGAGAAGTACTTTAAAGGCAATCACCTTTAGCACCTATTGTACAAATCATTTTATGATTAATAAAGACATTTTTATTATTTCGATGTTCATACTTTTATGGATTTGATGTTAATCTTAACTTGATTTAATAAAGTCCTTGATATAAGACATAGCATGGAGGAAATCATGATGAGATTATGATAATAAGATTCCTATCATGCGTAATTATATTAGTATCTAAACTTTCCCTAGTCATGAGATTAATGAGATGGGATATCATTAATCCGGATAGACTAGCACATGTTATACTCCTTAATTGGATCAACCAGCGGATCTCATAAGCTGTAGACACGAGTTGTTTAGAGTTAATATGTGGATGCTTACTAAGGGTAGTAAGTACATTGAATTGACCTACTATGAGACAATCATATGAATATTCTATTCCAATGTCAATGATAGTCTTATAATAGCAATGGTGCAAGTATCCTTTAATTTGAGGGGTTCAAGGATATCTCGGATACTGATCTTGTGCTTTGACTCCATTCATCGATGCCTTTCAGGGGTTACTCATAGGGTGGTGATTGGGTACAACTTGAGATATTTGGAGGTAATTGAGTAACCAATAAAGGATTGACCATTCCTGATAGAAGGAGATGATACCCAGGTCCTCTTGTCGAGATTATTAATTGGGAGTCTCTATCCAAAGTAGATATGTGTTATGAAGAGAGTCTTAAATGATATATAGAGTAATAAGATCCTCAGGATAAGATCTAATATCACTTGGACTAGATGTGACGTAGTCAGTCTAATCGGAGTTAACCCTTTGACCATATTCTGAACCAAGTGGGGTATAGATGGTGAAAGGATGAATTGCATAGCAACATTGCGTATGGAAGGGTTCGTAGTCAAACTACTGACTTTTCAATCAATTGAGGGTTATGACGTGTTGCTAGATACCGTTCTTGACTTACTTGAATTAAGTATTAATTCAAGTAGCCAACATAATCAGAAACCTAATGGGTCACTCACATATGAGATTCGAAGGATGAGTAACACTACAAGAAAATAAGGAATTGACGACGAAAAATAAAGCATTGCAAATTGCCGACGATATTAGAGGTTGCAGTTGTCGCCATGCTTCTGCTTCTGTTGGTGTTCGCATATACGGAGGTAAATATTGTAAAACTAAATTCGCTGCTACAGTGAGGTATTCTTCTCCTTTTTTTCTCTCCTATCTTGCATCATTGCTGCATGTTTCTGGATGATTTAGTGCACAGAGGTGGTTGTTGGTTATGCCATATTACGGCTTGCTTTATGCAAGGCATATTTCAGACGACCATTGTTTTTTCTCAGGAATTGCTGTAAAGGGAGGTATTTTTTTCCCCTTTTTTCTCTCCTATCAGGTGTTTTAAGTTCTCGTCCTTGTGTTACTGTCATTATGCTGCTTTTGCCATGTTTTATGACGGAAAGTGGTTTGAATTTAGTGTTGGCTGCATGAAATGGGTGGGTTGATGTTCTTATCATCTTTTAATAGTTCTTTTCCTTTAAGATACCATTGACGTTTCAGCTGCTACTTTGGTACCGTTTGTTTTCTGTAATTGTTTCCTGGTTGATCCAAAACTTGCTCGGCGTCGTTAAGTTTTTTTTTCCGTGCAACCTCATTGAGTTTTAGTTCGTGAAGATTCGGGTTAAAGGACTTCTTTTTTGTTAACATAACTTGTTTCAGTTTTAGTACTTAATATCTAGTTTATTAAGAACTAGGAATCTCCAGAGGGAGTTTCATACTTTGCCTAGAGGCCGTTAGGAAGGATTTTTCTTGGTTTTGTTCTTCTGGGTTTTTCATACTGATCCGTCCATTGGAGATACATGGTCAGCTTACAGGATAAAGGTCCTCGTATCCACGACATCAAAACTCAGATTCGTCCACAACCCTACCCTCGTTCTAACAGAGACGCGGCAATCCATGCAATGTCTTTTTCCAATATTTGATGTGCCCCTCCTTTCTTTCTTTGATAACATCACCCTTCACTTCTTACAAACTCTTTTGTCATATCAAATCTGCTAGTATCAAATCGTCAGATTGGCTTTATTGTAGGGTATTCAATAGTTAGGCTTCAGTGTATTGTACGTTTGTCAGATTGAGCTAGCCCAAGCCTTGAACATGTATTAGTTCTATTACTATTAAGTATCCTACTTTATTATTATTATTATTATTATTATTATTATTATTATTAAATTTTATTTTTTTAATTTGTATTTTTTTAATTTGTATTTTGTATTTTATTTTGTAATTTGTAATTTGTATTTTTATTTTGTATTTTGTATTTATTTTTATTTTTCATCATTATTATCCTGTCACATATGTATGTGGGTCTATTGAAAATAATCTCTCTACAATGTAGGGGTAAGGCTGCGTACTATCAGGCCCCCTAGACCCTACTTCATTGCGGGACTTCGGGGTATGATGATGATGATGATTTAGTTTTTCATCGGTAAGTTTGACGTGAAAATATAATTTAGTGACGGACCAATTACCACTAGTAAACAAGGCGAGAAATTATGGCAGAGAAGTGAAGATTTGATAGTACTAATGGCATATTAGCAATGAAATTTTTTGTCACTAAATTTTAAACCAATACGTCTTAATCTCCTTGCGATTGAACATTATTAACTTAAACAAAACGACGTCGTTTTGTTCTGGTTAAAAGAAAACAACAGTTGGCCCCCCTGATCTGCTTCGATTTTCTTCTTCTCCCTCCCACATCATCTCCTCTCCTCCGGTAAGTTCTGCCCCCACTTTCTGGTCTGTTGTTGGTGTTGTAATCGGCGTCGGAAGCTCGTCCTCTTCTCCCACGGCGGTTACATTTTCATGAGATATATTACAAATGATTTAAGTTTTCTGTGAAGTAATTTTGTTTGTTTGGTATGCTTGAGTAATTTGTGAATGAGTAATAAGATTTAAGGTTGAAATGTTAGTGTTAGAAGGTTGAGTTTTGAAATTTGGTTGGGATGTTGCAAAGGTTGTTTGATGCATATTAGGTGTTTGTTGAAATGTCTCTTCTTTGTTGTGATTGTTTTAGAAAGAAGATGAAGTTGGTTAATTCTTCCTAATAAGTGTCCTAAATTGTTTGGTTTGGTTTAGTCCATTTTAAAGTGCACCTAATAGGTCTTTTAAAATTTGATAATGGTTTTGTATTGTGTAAATGCATAAGCATGGTTAGATATATGTTGTAAGTTAAGAGATGATACATATAGATGGGAGCCTAGTTTTTAATGGTAATGTAGTAGCAGATGGTAATTGGTCTTGAGAGGATAATTAAAAGGATTATATGTGGTTTACATTCATATAACTAAGGGATTAAACAAAATTTTAATGACTTAGGGTTAAGACTATTGTCATATGGATTGTATAAGAGTGATTAAGTCCTAAGAGCGTATTACCTTGGAGGTTAATTTAGGGGTTGTAGGAACTGAATTTCAACATGAAGAATGTTGATTTAAGTGTGAATGAATATATGGGAAAAGTGGTGGTACATGGAATTCTGTGTGAGTTATGGTTTAAGGAAGGTATGTTTTAAATGAAATTATGATTAGTCAAAATTGCCTGCTAGATTTAAAGTTTAATATATGTTGTTGTATAGTTATGACTTGTTAAAAGGGAAGTGAAATGATTCGAGATTCAAAAAAGTATTAGATGGAAATAGAGGGGAAATGATTTGAAATCTTATTTTATGGCTAATTAATGATGCATTTTAATGTGATGTAGTAAATTTTTGGTATTTTGATTCATTTTTTAAAATAACAGGTTGTGTGCAAAGTTTTAGGATGATGATTCTGTAATTACCTTATAAAATATAACCTGTACTTTTCGTAATTAATATTTTCAAATTTCAAAGATGAAATTTTATTAAAAGGGAGAGTTATCACGCCTTGAACTTTCTTTTAAGTTTCTCAATTTCTATTTATTTCCATTAATTTATATTTTTCATATATAGTGCTTTTTCCTATTATTTTCATCAATGAGCTTGAAATTTTAAGCAATTTGCATTTTGGTACACAAGAGAGGAATTCTCGAGGTAGAATTTGTTTAAAGAGGAGATATTTAATGAATAATTAGTGAAAATTAGATGATAAATTTGGTAATATAATTTTTTTTGAGCAAAGATCAATAATAATTGATGTTAGTGAATAAATTGTAGAAAAATGCAATAGAGCTGAAATAAATTGCAATTATTAGAAATAATGATTTTGCAATAATTAGTGTACCTATAAGTGATAAAATATCTAAAATTTTTCAAAGAAAGTAAAAAGAAAAGATGGATGGACAATTGACAGGATTGAATTATCTTATATTTTCTTATGTATTTCTAAGTGATTTCAATCCTATTTTTAAGATAAAATGCTTAACTGTTATTCAATTTGTGTTTTTTTTGCTAGGTTGGATATGTTGATATATATTTAAGACCAAAAAGACAAAATTCTTAAAAGCACTAAAAGAGACAAGAAAAATGACGACACAGCAACACGTAAAATGCTGTGTCTTGGACACACACAAGAAGGTTTAATTGCAGGTTGCATTTTAATTAGGAAGGGAGCAACTTAGAAAGACAACGCTACAAGGAAAATGAAGAATGTAACAAACGCATAAGATGCAACAATGGACGCGTCGTTTTAAAGACATCAAAATAACTTGTCACATCAGAAGGCAGACATTAAAGGGCTGGAGGCGCACAACACAGGGAAATCAGTGTAACAGCAACGTATGAGACGCAACAAGCAATATATCACGCAACGCACAGTAGACGGCGGGGGAGGCTTGAGATGCAGTAGCACTAGCGTGAATAGAGCGCACGCTACAGGGACCAAGCTACAGCGCACACAACAGGAGACTAGCGTGAAGGGTGTGCGTAGCAGGCGCAAGGGGGGCTCGATGAAGGCAGCTGCGCCCAGGCACAGAGAGCTTGGCTAGGCGGCTTGCGGGTTCGGTATAGAGAAGTAGCAAAGTGAAGGCATAAGGGTTTAAGAAGTAGATGCTTATTTGTCTAATCAGAAGCACAGTGACAGGTGCTATAGTGAAGACAAGGAGCTGAAGCTTTGGACAGTGAAGAAGCAAATAGGGGTTTTTGGCTAGGGACATTGGATGGGGGGTTAAAGCTATTTGTCGGAAAATACCTATGAAGGGCTAAACATCCCGACGCCGGTTCGGAGGTTAAATCGACGCCAACGACTTGGGTTAAGTATTATTTTAATTATTTTTTTTCTCTCATTAGGAATTGGTTGTGTTATCCAATTTCAACTGATTTGGGTTTCGTGTATGATAATCAGATTTTCGTTATTATTCGGTTATTTGTGTAGGAACCTATTAGGTATTGTGAATTGATGGTTTTAATGAGTTCATTGAATTGTCAATTTCAAACCCATTGCTAGAATTTCGATATAATCCGTAATTGTTATGTTGAAATTCACGTGTAGTGACTAATGATTCGTAATCATTAGGGATAACATGACCTAGGTTAAATGACGCATCGTATGTGGTTGTTGCCTTGATTAATCGGTTTTCCTAATTCGTAATGCTACTACCTAATTAAATCTAGAGATCGT
>JANVCQ010000004.1:24326991-24337066 GCA_025531925.1 Erythroxylum plowmanianum
AATTTACGACTACACAGGACCATTTCGATGGGAATGTGTAGTACGTCATGAACCCGGACTAACCCAAACCATTTTTGCTGTGCTTATGTGTTTATGATATGTTATTATGTCTCATGCATTCATGCTTTGAATTCTACTCATAAATTGTTTAAAGATCAAGCATATTGAGATAATGACATTTTCATGTACAAATGCTATAATTTCAACGAGTATTACGGCAATGAGTTATTTTTGAATAATTTTACTTATTTCTATATTAGAAATATGTTCCCACGAGCTTTATAGCTCACCCCCTTAATCTCCCCCATGCAGGTGATGAGCAAGAGACCGAGTGAGTCACGAGTTATGGCAGCACTCCATTATGTCATGTTTATGTATTTTCCAATTTGATTTTTGGATGTCAAGGCTTTAGTTACATTTCAAGTTCATTGGTTCAAGAGTATTTTGTATTTTTGGCTCTTGAACTCAAAGTTGTAATTTTGGTTTTGAAATGTTATTAAAGCTTTGTAAAACTTATCTCTTGGATATTAATGAATTATGGATGTGTTGGTTATTATTCAAATGGAAGCAAGTTTCAAGTTTAGTCACTATGGGCCTTTCGAGCTTCTGAAGGCTTTCTTTTTCTTTCTTTGTTTCGCCTCACGCTTTAAGCACCACGCTCTCATGTCCGACGTTGGGCTTCGGAAACGGGGCCCAACATATATAGATATCCAAAAATTCAAGCACTCTCAATTCTAGTTCCAAAACTCAAAGTTAGGCATTTCATCATATATAATATATCATATATCTAACAATCCATGCATAACACTCAATTATTCATCATGTTCACAAATCAAATGCAATGCAGAACAAATGGGTCGAGGGGTCTATGAAAACAAAATGGAGAAACCAAAGTTTACATCATGAATGAAATGAGTTCATTTTTAGAGCTCATATGCCACAAGCGAGCAGTCGGGAGAAGGTTTTTGTCAATGTGCATGTGACGAACGAAATGGATCCACTCTTACCTAACAAAAGCACATATTCATGCTCAATTCATTTTATTATATGCTCATACTTTCATGCTTTTTCTTCTTTTCGTTTATACAAAATGTTATAACCTCTTTCAAGGTATAACATAATCACAAATCATCATGTATTATCAAATCTTCACAATAATTCAAAAATAAAGAAATTTGCACATACATGCACATAGGCAATAATTTTTCCAATCACACAATACCTATAAATACATTACCCACCTATTTGCTTGAAATTCCCTGAGTTTAAATTTACCTTTCCACTTGATCTTGGGTAGGTTTTCTTGATTCCCTTCAAATAAATCAATTTCTATTCAAACAATATTCCAATGTAAATTCATAAATGTCAATAATCACAAAAATAAAACACATGAAAATTAGAGCTTAGATTTAACATACCCATAGTTCATCTAATTAGCAAAAATAATCTTAATTCAAAAACCCACGAAAATCAAATGGGTTTCTTCTTTTTCACATTATTTTCCAACACAAAATCCTATTCTCCATCTCTCTAATCCCTTTCTAATCAAAGCTAGAAGAAAGATGAAGACTGTTACCTCTAACAAGCTTGATTTCTCTTCTTTCTACGTTTTTCTCCTTCTTTCCTATCTTCCCCCACGATTTTTCTTCTTCTTTCTTCTCTGATGTTTTTTCTCTCTTATTTCTTTCTTTTCTACGTTTTCTCTTCTCTTTTTCTCTCTTCCACGATTCTTTCTTCTTTCTCACTTATTCAAGACTAAATTTTGGTATTGTCTTCCAAAGTTACCCCTCACTTGTTTAGTTCTCTCAATTTTTCCCTTATGTCCTTCAGCTCCTTAAGTCCATTTAAATCTAATACCTTAACCATACACTAATTTCATTCTAACACTCCATTCCAAATTCTAATTTATACTTGGGGTCCCTAAAAATAATGGACTCGATTATAAAAATAATGAAACAAATAAATCAATAACAATAATAAAAAAATTCGGGGTCCAATAATTCCCCCTAAAGAATTTCGTCCTTGAAATTCTTACCTGAGACATTGAAGAGGTGTGGATACTTCTCCTTCATGGCCTCCAAGGGCTCCCACGTGGCCTCTTCTATAGAATGGTTCTTTCCTAAGACTTTAACCAGCTTCACTGTCTTATTTCTCAAGACCTTTTCCTTTGAATCTAGAATCTTTACTGGTTTTCTTCATAAGTCAAATCCTCCCTTAATTGAACCTCTGAAGGTTGAACTTTGTGTGAAGGATTGGATCGGTACTTTCTCAACATCGATATATGGAAGAGATCGTAAATCTTAGACAATTCTGATGGCAAAGCTAACTTATAAGTTAAAGGCCCAATCATCTCAATGATCTCATAGGGGCTTATGTATCTGGGATTGAGCTTGCCCTTCTTACCACATCTCAAGACTCCTTTCTATGGAGAGGTTTTAAAAAACACTTTGTCTCTAATTTCAAATTCCATCTCCATTCTATGTGCATTTGTATAGCTATTCATTCTGTCTTACGTTGCTTTGAGTCTTTGTTTCACCAATTTAATCTTATCAACTGTGACTTGTACCAACTCAGGTCCTACAAGTCTCCTTTCACCTTCTTTATCCTAACAAATAGGAGTTCTGCACCTCCTACCATACAAAGCCTCATAAGGTGCCATTTGAATTCTTGAGTGGTAGGAATTATTGTAAGCAAATTCGATTAAAGGTAGATGATCATCCCATAAGCCTTTATAGCCTATAACACAAACTCTTAACATTGCCTCCAATTCCAAATTGTCCTCTCTGATTAGCCACCGATCTGTGGATAAAAAGCTGTGCTAAAGTGTAACTTAGTTCCCAAAGCCTCTTGTAGGTTTTCCTAAAATCTGGAGGTGAACTTGGGATCTCTATCCAAGATTATAGAACTTAGTATCCCATGAAGTCTGATTATTTCATATATGTATTTCTTGGCCAGAGCATTTAGGGAATCTGCTTGTCTAATTGACAAGAAATGTGCTTACTTGGTTAACCTATCAACAATCACCCATATTGCATCATGCTTCCTACTGATTCTTGGCAATCCCATCAATAAATCCATTATAACCTTTTCCCACTTCCATTCTGGAATAGACAAAGGTTTAAGTTTACCAATAGGCGCTTGATGTTCTGCTTTAACTTGCTAGCATAGTAAGCATTTTCTAGTATACTCCGCAACATCTTTCTTCATTCCTTTCCACAAAAAAATGTTCTTTCAAGTCTCTATATATTCTTGTACTCCCTGGGTGCATTGCATAGGGAGCATTGTGTGCCTCATCAAGAATCTTATCTTTCAACTCTTGCATATCAGGAATATAAAGTCTGCTACCTACCACCATCAACCCATCTTCCCTTACCTCTATTTCAGAAGGTTTACCATTTTTAATCTTCTCTGAGCCTATTCAAGTACTCATCCTGTTCCTGCAATTTCTTAATCTTCTCATTCAATACTGGCCTTACCCTAATGTTAACCAATATACACTCGGATTCAACTTGCTTCAATATTACCTTAAGTCTAGCTAATTCCTCTAACAAAGGAAGATATATCGTCTCCACATATGCCATAGTAGATTTCCTACTCAATGCATCCACTATTACATTGGCTTTCCCTGAGTGGTAGTCTATCATCAAGTCTTAATCCTTCAACAGTTCTAACCACCTTCTTTGCCTCAGATTTTACTCTTTTTGGCTCATCAAATACTTAAGACTCTTGTGGTTTATAAATACGTTGGTAGTGACTCCATATAAGTAATGTCTCCATATTTTCAACACAAAAATTATGGTAGCTAACTCCAAGTTATGCGTAGGGTAATTCATCTCATAGGGTTTTAATTGCCTAGAAGCATAGGCAATCACTTTATCTCCTTGCATCAACACACACCCTAATCCCTTCCTTGAGGCATCACTATACGTTATGTATCCACCACTACCAAAAGACAAAGTCAAAATCGGTGCAGTTGTGAACCTATTCTTCAATTCCTCAAAACTGTTTTGGCACTCCTCTGTCCGCACAAACTTTTGATTCCTCCTTGTCAATTTGGCAAGTGGGGCTGCTATCATAGAAAATCCCTCTACAAATCTTTTGTAATACCCAGATAAACCTAAGAAACTACTCACTTCTACTATGTTCTTAGGTGCTTGCTATTTCACCACATCTTCTATTTTTCTCTGTTCCATGTGCACTCCTTGTTCCAAAATTACATGTCCGAGAAATACTACTTCTCTTAGCCAAAATTCACATTTATCAAATTTGACATACAACTCGTTATTTCTCAATGTCTACAAGGTAATCCTCAAATGCTCTTCATGCTCCTTATCACTCTTAGAATAAACCAAAATATCATCAATAAAGACAATGATAAATCAGTCCAAGAAAGGCTTAAAGACTCTATTCATCAGATTTATGAAAGTTGTAAGGGCATTCGTTAATTCGAAGGGCATAACTAAGAACACAAAATGCCCATACCGTGTTCTAAAAATAGTCTTTAACACATCAGACTCCTTTATTCTCAACCAATGGTAACCTGATCTCAAGTCTATCTTGAAGAAGACTTTTGCCCCTTGCAATTGATCAAACAAATCATCTATCCTGGAAGCAGATATCTATTCTTGATAAAGATATGATTGAACTTCTCGTAGTCCATATACATTCTCAACGATCCGTCTTTACAAAAAGGACCAGAGCTCCCCAAGGTGAAGAGCTAGGTCTAATATACCCTTTCTCTAATAACCCTTCCAATTGCTCCTTAAGCTCCTTCAATTCCGCCGAAGCCATAATATAAGGTAGAATTAAGATCGATGCAGTACCTAGTAGAAGCTCGATGGGAAACTCAATTTCCCTAGGGGGTGGTAGTCCTGATAATTTCTCGGGAAAGACATCTAAGAATTCCATAACCATAGGAATTTCTTCTAACTTCCCTCTATCTGCCTTCGTGTCTACCGCATAGGCTAAAAATACTTCACACCTTTTTCTCATCATCTTCTCTATTGTCAGGGCCGAAACAATCCTAGGCGGACTTGCTTTTCTGTCCCCCATAAATACCACCTTTCTTCCATTGTCCAACTTGAACTCCACTATCTTTTGTTTGCAATCTAAATTGGCTTTATACCTTTCTAATGTGTCCATACCCAAAATCACATCTAGTTCTCCCATTTTCAATGACATTAAATTCACCACTAATTTTTTCCCGCCAATACATATCTCACAATCTTTATAAACTTGACTAATAATAATATATTGGCCGATTGAAGTACTAACCATCAAAGGAGTATCCAATGGGCTCAAATTTTTACAATACACGGTATGAAACAAAGGAATGGGTAGACCTTAGATCAATCAAAACAATGACATCATCATTAAGCAATTTAATCATACCAATCACAACTTCTGGAGCGGTTTTTACGTCCTCTCTTGTCATTGCAAACACCCTCGCTAGTATTTGTCCCCTTGGTCTCCCTAGAGGATTCACTCTCTTGGCTACATTACAACTGCCTACTTTAGTTACAGTCTTATGCCCCACAGTCTCATCTCTCTTTGAAGCTTACATCTGAGTTCTCTCCTGTCTTGGATACTGAGGGCACTGTCTAACCATGTTCCCTTTCTCTCTATAGTTGAAGCAAGCTCCTGTCAATCTGTAACACTCTCCTCCATGGAACTTGCCACAATGATCACATTTAGGAATAGGTGGATTATCCCCCACTCCCCTTTTACTACCTCCCTCTGTAGAGGCCTGATGAGAAATAGTAGAAGTTCTCATCAGTTTGGACCTACTTGCACCACTACTCCTCTCCTCAGATTATGCAGGGAAAATCCTGACACTTCTCTTTGACATAGGAGCACCACCTCCCCTCCTGAACTATTCTCTCCACTTTCTCTTTTTGTTCACGACACTCTTTATGTTCTTAATGTTTTCAGACCTTAGTGCAGCATCAACCAGCTGTTGAAAGTCACAAAAGTTTTGCACCACCACTTTTTCTTTGATGGCTAGATGCAATCCTGATTCAAACCTACGATACTTAGCTGCCTTGCTCATCATTATCTCAGCTACATACCGAGACAGTTGTGAAAACTGGAGTTCATACTCGCTCACCGTCATCTCCCTCTGGGTGAGACTCAAAAATTCTCTCTGTTTATGCTAAATGTACACGTTAGAAAGATACTTCTTCTAATAAGCAGTTGGGAAATCTTTCCATTCTAACACCGGCAGTTTTACCTAACATCCTGGCACACTTTCCCACCAATGCATAGCATCTCCCTGAAGCAAATTCACAGCATATTCATCCTTCTCATCATCTTCACAATCCATCTTCTCTAACATCCTTTCCGTCTTCCTCAACCAAGACTTAGCCTTTTCTGGATTAGTGGTCCATAAAAGTCCACTGCCCCATACTTCCTCAGCTTATCAAACTACTTTCTCCTCTTGGCTGGGGTCAGAGTAGAAGATTGCGGCATTTGGCCCATCACCTGAACAAATGCTTGAGCAAAGGCTTGGAACATTCTTAAATCCAAGGGAGGTACTTGCTCCTGTAGAACAGGCGACTCTTGTGTCTGTAACCAGAGAGGGCCCACCACTATGCCCTACAAAAACCTCAACATTTCTTGGGGCTAATGACTCATTAGTACTCTCCTCTCTTGTCGGAGAGTTAGGTGTAACTGATCCTTGCAAAACTCTTCGTGTCCTTCTACGAGGTGGCATCTTACTCCAATGTAAATACTAATGATTAGCTTACATTTTATTTTAATCTTAATTTCTACATATATGCATAATATGCATGTCATTTAATGCAATCAATCAAATCATCAATGCAAACAGATAGTCACATATCATAATAATGCATAGTATAACGTATTCTAAGCCTAGGACTCTTTAATGCCTAAGCTTTGATACCATAAGATGTTGGACTCCATTTCTGGAACCCAACTATCCGGAATATCATAAGACATGAGCGTATTATCCTGTAGGGTTATTTCTATAAAATCTCATTAGCTATCATTGATTTATCTTCATGCTCTAGTATCAAGCATGTTGGGCCCCGTTTGTGCCCTCGCAAGACACATGTCGACGTTCTAAGTGATAATTCGAACATGCATCCCACAAGGGTGGTGTGTTCACACCTGCCAGTCACCAAAATCACAAATCGATTTCTTCAGAACAATTGTAGTTCTATGTCACTAGTTTATTTTGAAATAAGAATCAGGTCATTTGGAGGTCAGATGACAAAGTTATGGTCAAGAGAATCAAGCATGTTCAGAACTGGAAAACCCTTCAGGTGATGTACCTATTTTAGTATAGTAGGCATATCTTTAGCTAGAGAAGTCAGATTAAGGTTGTTTTAGAACGATTTCAAAGAGGACTTTGAGATCTACAACTTTTGGGAAGATCAAGAAGAGAGATTTTATCATCTAGAGGGTAAAAATCACAAATTTCCAAAAGTTTACAATAGACATACACCTCCACCTAACGGACATACACGGGCACTGGGATGTCTTCGAAACCCATGAAGGTCCGTTTAATGGACCTAATGTCCATTTAATAGAAATGGACTGGTCTGGGGACATTTTCAGACATGAGAAGTCTATTTAACAGACCTATTGTCTGTCTAATAGACATGGGTGAAACCCAAGCCCCTTCAAAGCCTTTCTAATGGTTCCTACATCCATTCTAACAACACATTCAATCATAATCTTCCCAAATTCAACTTTTCTTGTTGGACCTCGAAAATTTTCCAATTATTATTGATTTTGATTTTTATTAAATTATTTAATTAGGTTTTGGTTGATTATTTTTTTTTATTTTAGTCATTAGTTTAGTGGCATGAATAGAGATTAGAATTAGATGGAAGGATTAGAATTAAGTTAGAATTAATAGGGGAAGGTTAGAATTAAGTTAGCTTAAAGGAGTTAGTAGATGGATTAAATGAAAGAAGGGGCAAAATGGGAAGGACAAGGTTTTGAAGGGTAAAATGGGAAAAAGATCATTAAAAATGGTCTTGAATTAGAAGAAGAAGAGAGAAGTGTTGTGAAAACCAAAGAGAAAAAAGAAAAACATGAAAAGGAGAAGAGAAGAAGGAAGATCGTGAGAAACTTGGAAGGAAGAAGAAAGAAGAAGAAAAAGAAGAGGAAATCAACTTGATGGAGGTAAGTTTTCATCTTTCTTCTAGCTAGGTTTAAAAAGGGATTAAATAGAGACTAGGGTTTGTGATGGGAATGAAGGAAGAAAGAAGAGGAAGATGAAACCAATTTGATTTTGGATTTCTAAGCTAGGGTTTTGATTTTTCTAGCCTAGATGGACTATGGGTAGGTTACGTTTAAATTTAATTTTAGCATTTCTTTGATTTTGAAGTTTTATGAACTTTCATTTGAATATAGATTATATAGAAATTGGTTTATTTGAAGGGAATCAAGAAAACCTTCTCAAGAGCAAGACGAAAGGCAATCTTGAACTTGGATTTTCAGCAAAAATTTAGGTGGGTAATATGTTTATAGTTGTTGTGTGATGGGTAAATGCCCTACTTGTGTGTTTATGCTTAAATTGTATGAATTTAAATTGTTGAGAAGATTTGAAAATGCATAATGAATTACGACCATATTATACCTTGAAAAAGGTTATGACATTTTGAATTGAATGAAAAGAAGAAAAAGCATGAAAATACGAGAATATGATGAAATGAAAGAAGCATGAGCGTACAAATTAGTGATTGACTAAATTAAGCATAAATTTGTTTGTGATTGGGCAAGAGAGGAACCTGTTTCATTAGTCACATGCACATTGACCTATAGCCTTCTCCCGACTGTTCGCTTGAGGCACGAGATCCTGAGAAATCAGACTCGTTTTATTTACGATGTAAACTTCGATTTCTCCGTTTCATTCCACGAAAATCTTGAGATATTTGTTGTGCATATCATCATTGATGTGTTGAGTATGATGCATTATTGAGTGTTATGCTTTGATAGATAATTACATGATATGCTCTATGTGATGACATTTTCTTAATTATGAGTTGTGAGATGAATTGTGAATTATTGAATTGATAGACGTATGTGTATATATGTTTATTTGTATAACTCATTGTCGATGGCTATAAATGTATTAGTCACTGAGTCGTGTAGCTCACCCCACTATTCCCTCCTCAAGTGCAAAACAAGACGAGTATTTAACCTTGTAAGGCATCGAAAACTCCAAGACATTAAAGACTTTTGTAACTAAGTTAGTGGCTAGACTTTTGGATAGCTTTATAAGTATATCAAACATGAGCATCCTTTTGTATTTTGTATTAAGTTTGATGTGTATGTTGATATGTAATTAAAGCTATGTATGAACATTTATTTTGTTTAGGAATGAAATGAGAATTAAAGAAGGTTCCAATGTGTATGTGCTTATTTGTTTAGAAATGAGAATGAGAATTTATGGATTTCCTTTTGTGTACG
The DNA here is from genome assembly GCA_025531925.1 of Erythroxylum plowmanianum. NCBI lineage: Eukaryota > Viridiplantae > Streptophyta > Magnoliopsida > Malpighiales > Erythroxylaceae > Erythroxylum > Erythroxylum plowmanianum. Next base: position 24,336,436 of record JANVCQ010000004.1, read on the forward strand.
ATTATGCTATTTTATAGGTTGAGTATGATGGTTATGGAAGAGAAATGTGTATGTGCATATGCTTCTTTGTTGAAAATGCAAATGGTTGTTTGTTTTAGAATAGCATGTTAGAGATTGGAAAGGTTGTATGGGATGAATTGCTTGAGGTGAGGTCTAAGAGTTACCGAAAGGTACTTAGTAGTGGATTGATATGAAGAGATATTGCATTTAGCAAGCCTTCATAGGTGTAGAAATTATATTCAGAACTCAAAGGAAAAACTGTATCGGTCTGAGTAGAATTAAACAAAGTTGTCTTCTTAGAAGTTGTAGATTATCTTTCTAGTTTTCCAATGATATATAGTATGAAATTTTTTGACATCGGAGTTAGGAGATATGATTATTAGAAATTTGTGATGCTGCATAGGGTGGTCTTTCGGGACAGCTACATTGATTGGAAATTTTAATCCTTTTAAAGGCAAAATATCTTTTTAGAGTCTCCATGGAAGTTGTAGGTCTAGAAGTCTTCTTTGAAACGGTCTTTAAATGACCTTAATTTGATATTTGTAATGAAAGTTATGTTAGAGTAGTGCCCTAAAGGCAATCGCCTTTAGCGCAATTTGTACAAAGTTGTGTACATATTTTATGAATAAAT
>JANVCQ010000004.1:24346599-24358707 GCA_025531925.1 Erythroxylum plowmanianum
CAATGCACCTTTTTCAATTTAAAAGCAATACTGATCAATCAGGTGGGGAAAGATAGAAAATTTTCTTAGAAATCTATTGCACAAAAATTGTATAAATATGTCTCTAGTTTAATATGAATTAAAAATAAACTCATTCAGAAATCTACAGCTCAAGTTATCATTTGAAAACCTAAGCATGATCATGAAAATTTTCCAATTCAGAACATTCTAGCAGACTTCCACCCTTTCATCCTATCAATCACGTTTAGATAACTCTAAATTTTTTTGGAGAGAAAGAAAAATGTATTAGGAATATATTGGTCCAAGTTTCAAGTCATTTGGAGTTCAGATAAAAAAGGTATAGCCAAAAGACTCAAACTATGCAACATAACGACTCTAGTTCAAAATTACATTTGAAACACCAACGTCAAACACGCTATTCATCATCGTCTTCTTCCTTTATCTACTGCAATTTTTTTTCATGAACAGTAACACTTCTCAACAGAACGTGTATCAAGCTTTTCCACTTCCATTTGCGTTCAACTCACTCTAAACCAGTTCATAGTTCAAGATCAAATTCAAACATCTAAAACCCGATTCACACCTATATTTCAGCAATTTCAACTTTCTCTCACTACTAAATTTCTTTTGTTTTCATGAAAAATTTTTGACAGAATCATAACCTCTTTTTCCACATCTATCTGAAATTAACTTCATAAACCTTCATCAAATCTCAACTCATCTCAACACAATCAATGCAAAAAAATCCAAGATTTAAACATAACCATGGAAATTGATATCCCTCATGCTTACTCCTTATTTTCTGCATTTTTCTCCATGTTTTAGTTCTTATTCACTCTCACTACTGAATTTATTTCTTTCGTATCACTCATGCATAAACCCAAGTACAAAAGATTACAACACCAGCAAATGTTTTTCACAAACAAAAACTTACTTGATGCAGAGAAATTTCAGCTCAAAATTCCATATTTTCTAACCCTCTCAAGCAACCAAACATCAACACACATTTATATTCTTCAACTAGTTCTCCAGCAGTTGAGAGTTATACCAAAAACATGCATACCAGTAGTTTCGATGATGGGTGAAAAGAACAAGGAAAGAAGTTTTCATGTGAGTGTTTTCGGTGGAGCAAAAGAGAGAATGGGGGAAGACACCTAACTACGTGGGTTAACACTTCAATGACACATGACACCCATGCATGTGGGCATGTGTCACCTCCCATTTGTTTTTTTTCAAAATACCCCAAATTATTTTCAAAAATTTCTAAATTTACCAGAAATTCTGAAATAATAAGACGACTCTCCAAATAAATTTTCAACTCAAAAATACTTCACCAAAAATTTCTAAAATACCCGAAATGTACAAAAATTGCCAAATCACATTTAATACATTCCAAATAAATCCACAATTTCCATTTATAAACCAATTTAACCGAAAATGCCAATGACTGCATGTACAATCATATGAATGTGCAAAATAAATGTGTATGCCACTATTAATTATGCATGATGTGCATTTTCCTAATTTCTCATAATTCACAATTATAGTCCTAACATGGGTAACAATGTTACACATGTCTTCTAAGTTTAGTATGGCCTTAATTGTTTCTTTCGATTTGCCATCAATTCCCATCATAATTCCTAAAATATTCTCACAAATATTTTTTCAATATGCATCACATCAAGATTATGCCTCAATAACAATTCCTTTCAATACGATAAATTGAAAAATATGTTTTTTTATTCCAATTGAGCTCAACAACATTTCGCTTTCGCTTTCTATTACTTAGGTGTTTGCCTAGTGTAATGTCACCCAAATGTGATAGCTGGTAAACCATATATTCACCTGATAAGTGCAAAGGAGCTTCACCCAATTCTACTTTTCCATTAAAAAATTTGCTTCTTTGCCATCTATGCCTATGTTTCGAGCAACGACATTGTCTCATATAATAGATTTTTCTTCGTATCCTCATTTAATAAGTTTGATGGTCAAAGTAGTGTTTGATTGTTGGAAATAGAAGTGTGGGTTAGAGATGGATTCTTGGGTTTTGGGTTATGAATCGAAGGTTTCACCATGGAAAAGCCAGGACTTTTTCCGCGGCAAAATTTTCCTGAAGGATATCTATGCTTGATTTTGTAACTTCACCGCAGCGAAGCCAGGACTTTTTCCATTACGTACTTTTCCTGAAGGGTGTCTACGCTTGATTTTGTAACTTTGTCGCAGTGAGGATAGATGCTCATCTTGGCATATTTGTCTCGAGAGGTTCTTGGAATTGATCCGTGGACTTTGTCGTGGCAAAGCTAGACTTTTGGCACTGCGTATTTGTCCTTAAGGGTGCAGTCCCTCGACCTCACGACTCCGTCGCAGTGAAGGCAAATGTTGGCCACGACAAACTTCTCCTAAAAGGGCTAGGGAAATATTACCCTAGTTTCACCGCGTCAAACAGATACTTTGCCGTGACGAACCTGCCAAATGCTGACGCTGAAATCTGTTAGATCGGAAAAAGAAAACATGTCATATTTGGAGCAATGGTAGATTTCAAAACTTTTTAGAAATCTAAATTGCAGTGGAAGTAGTATATCCAAATCATTATGCCAATCTATACATGATATGGTATAAGGATAATAATAAACATAAACAAGATAGAGATTATTATCGACTCCTTTGTTACAACTTTAACTCCTCGCTGTGCTATCCTCTCCTTCTTCTTGCATTCAACCCTAGCTTTAACCTTGCTTTTCAATCCTTTCTTTTGTCAATCTATCCTCTCCTGATTGTTGTATCCTCAACCAATTTGATCTACCACTTGTTCTTCTTGAACAACTTGGTTAGCAAGATCCTTTGGTGGGAAAGGAGAAGAAATGTTTGAAGGAGATTTTTCTTAGAAGAAATAAGGAAACAATGAGACTCTTCTCATTCAAGGTTTCGGCCATGCATAGGTGAGAGGAGAGAGTTAGTCAAAACAATGCATAACACTTTCTTACACACCTTCATTTAGGTTATGCATGAAAAGAAAGAAAAACGAGAGCATCCAATGCATCATACCTTTCTTTAATCAAACATAAAGAAGCCATTAAATGATGCACTTCTCATCTGTTTTAAGATGGATATATGAAAAGACCAATCACCTAATATGACATGTCAATTTTTGGTTTTGTAGTGATGAAAGATGGAAGATGATCCATCTAATACACATCTTTCATCTTTAATCAAATGAATGCTAAAAAGGTTACATTATATGCTATCATTAAAAGATAACCATTAAACCATGTAATGGTAAGATCATAACTCCATTTAATGATGATAAAGCATGATAAATACCATCTTTATTTAGCAATTCAATGTTAAATGTGCAGCTGCACATTCAACCATTAAAAACCAAAAATACACTTCATTTCTTTAAGAATTTTTTTTAATATAATTAATCTAATTAATTAGATTAAACCAAAGTCTAGCCCATTTCTAAATGTTCATTTGGGCTTCTAATTAACCATTAATTAGTACAAGCCTAACATTCAATCATAGGCTTTAAAACCTCCATTTATATTTCTTACTTAGCTTGATAATCTTCTTTGAAGCCAAATGGGGAATCTTATTGGACTTAGATAATTCAAACTCCAATAAGCCTAGAATTAATTTAATCTCATTAGAGTTAGGTCTAGCTTATTAACTAAATGTCATTCTACTAATGACAATTAGTTGAACTCTTGAATTATTAAATATTATAAGAACACATATTTCAAATAAGATGTCCAATTGCAAATCCTATTATAAACCTTATTATAGCCATTCGCACAATAAAGGGTAAAATTATCATTTTGCCCTTATGTTGGTTTTTCCTTCTATATCTCCCGTTTTATTATATATGGTGATTAACACACAAACTCTCATCTTGGTGTTAAGACTTGATGGGTAGCTAGTCTATCAAAACTCCTGGCCCCAGTTTAATCACCTATCTCTATAAAACATCTAGAAGTGATGATATCACTATAAACTCTTTATTTGAGTGAATGTTCCCTAATACATATTTCAATTAATAATTCCAACATGCAGGCACTAGATTGATACTTTGTAAAAATCCATTATGATCATATCAAGAATTATAATGAAAAATATATGAGTTCACCAGTCATCAAGATTATGGTCCATAATAAGCAAATGCTCAAATGTATGTTTTAAGATTAAAGTAATGACCTACTTTATTCTTTAAAACACACATGATTCTAAATTCATTTAATAGTGCCATTATTGATAGTCAACTACTATCATGATATGAAACTCCTAATTCCATTGAAGTAAACTCCTTTACTTACATAGAGATAAATTGCAACACTACAGTCTAAAGCATAATCAAGCGACTAAATTCAACTGTGAATCAATTAATTTAGATTCTAATAATATACATGTTTCCTATACATCTCCATGTATATGTATATTATTTACAAAAGAATCTTGTTACCTTATGAGTAGTTATATAATGCTCATAAAAACCAAACTCTTTTGTTTCATTAATTATAAATATTTTCATTACAAAACTGTAACTAAAAGAAAATTAAGTTACATGTAAATACACTTGTTTTCTAGGGCACTACATTTACATAACTCCAACAATCTCCTACTTGCCCTAAAGTAAGTATGAGATATCCCTCATTCCCATCCCTTCTAGGTGACCCTTAAAGCTCTTTTGAGACAATGTCTTTATGAATGGATCAGCAAGGTTTTACTGTATGAGAATCTTTACCACATTCACCTCCCTATGTTGTATTGTCTCCCTTATGAGATGATACTTTCGCTCAATGAGTTTTGCAACTTTGTGATTTCGAGGTTCTTTAGACTTAGCCACTGCCCCGCTATTATCACAATAAAGTGTAATGGCCTTTTTTATCTCAAAAACCACCTCCAAATCATTTAGGAACTTGTGGAGCCCGACTGGTTCTTTTGCTTCTTCACAAGTAGTAACATACTCAGCCTCCATAGTTGAATTAGCAACATAAGATTGCTTGATACTCCTTCAGACTATGGCTCCACCTCCTAAAACAAATACAGAACCTAAAATTGATTTCCTTGAATCAACATCTGATTGGAAATCAGAATCTGTATATCCTGTCAGAAACATATTACTTTCAGAGTAAACAAGCATTAGTTCTTCATCCTATGAAGATACTTCAGTATACTCTTAACTACAATCCAATGTTCCATTCCTTGGCTAGACTGAAATCTGCTTACTAGTCTCACTGTGTAACAGATATCCGGTCTAGTGCAAAGCATTGCATACATTAAACTTCCAACTACCAAAACATATGGAATGTTACGCATGCATTCAACCTCCTCTTATGTTTTAGGTGCCTGCTACTTTGAAAGTTTGATTCCATGTATAATAGGTGTGAAACCTCTCTTGGAATCTTGCGTGGCAAACTTATTGAGCATGTTCTCAATGTAGGTTAATTGAGACAAGGCTATCTGTTTGTTCTTACGATCCATTATAAGTTTGATCCTTAGAACATAGTTAGCCTCTCCTAAATCCTTTATTGAAAACTGTTTAATCAACCGTCCCTTAACTGTAGATAACATTCTCACATCATTCCTAATAAGCAGAATGTCATCAACATACAGGATTAGAAAAATAACCTTTCCATCTTGTATCCTTTTATAGACACAAGTCTCATCTAGGCTTTGTATGAACCCATAGGTTTTGATAGACTTATCAAACCTATTATTCCAAGACTTATATGCTTACTTAAGCCCATAAATGGAACTTTGCAATTTACATACCTAAAGCTCATTTCCTAGCTTAATGAATCCTTCTAGTTGAGCCATATAAATGGTTTCCTCAATATCCCCATTAAGAAATACGGTCTTGACATCTATTTGCCATATTTCATAATCGAAATAGGCTGTTATGGCCAAAAGAATCCTGATGGACTTAAGCATGGAAATCGGAGAAAAAGTCTCCTTATGGTTTATACCCTCTTTTTGAGTATAGCCTTTAGTTATCAATCTAGTTTTAAAGGTTTTTACCTTTCTATTTGATCCTCTTTTCCTCTTATAGATCCATTTACACCCTATAGTTTTTATACTTGGTGGTAGATCTACAAGGATCCAGACTTCATTAGCGTACATGGAATCTATTTCTGATTCCACTGCCTTGAGCCATTTTTCTGCATCAACATCATTAATAGCCTATGTATACGTAATGAGATCTGTTTCTTCTTGGTCTAAGATGGCAATCATGCCTTCTCCTAGACCTAGATACCTATCTGGTTGTCTTACAACCCTCCCATTACGTCTAGGCATAACTTGATGTTCAGGTTGCTCTTCCGATTCAACTCTTAAATCTATTTTGACACCTTTTTCTGTCATATCCAAATCAACTCTTGGTTTTGATGAAATAGCTAACTCTTTTAGTACTACTTCACTTCTTCCTTTGTGATTTCTCATAAATTCTTCCTCTAGGAAGGTCACATTTGTTGACACAAATACCTTCCTATCCTGAGGATTGTAAAAATAGTGCCCTCGAGTTCCTGTAGGATATCCTACAAACAAACATACTTTTAACCTTGGTTCCATCTTTGTGGATTCAGGTCTTAGAACATAGGCTGGGTAGCTCCAAGTCCTTAAGTATTGCAATGAAGGCACTCAATCTGCCCACAATTCCCTAAGTATTTTAGACACCGATTTGGATGGAACAAAGTTAAGAAGATATGTTGCCAATTGTATGGCATATCCCCAGAACGATTCTATAAGGCTAGCGTAGGACATCATTGATCTTACATTTTCCAATAGAGTCCTATTTCTCCTCTCAGCTATACCATTCTGTTGAGGTGTTTGAGGAGTTGACAAATTGGAAATAATTCCATTTTCAATTAAATATTGCTGGAACTCTTCAGATAAGTACCCATCACCTTGATCCGATTGAAGTTGTTTTAATGACTAGCCTAGTTACTTCTTAGCTTCAGCATTGAATTCTTTGAACTTTTCAAAAGATTTACTCTTTTTATGCATCAAATACAAATAGCCATATCTTGAGTAATCATCAATAAATGTTATGAAGTATTCATAACCTCCTCTAGTTTGTACATTCATAGGCCCACACACATCTGCATGTTCCAGGTCCAATATGAATTCAAATCTGTTTCCTTTATAAGGAAATCAGACCTTGGTCATCTTTCCTTCAATATAAGATTCACAGGTGGGTAATGGATCTTTATCCAAGCCCATAAGGACCCTATCCTTTACTAACCTGTCAAGTCTTTTCTGATTGATATGACTCATTTTTAAGTGCCACAGATATTTAGAATTAATGCTACAGTCATTGGAATGTCTTGTTTTTATCAATTTTGTGGTGTTTAGTGAGCTTGTCATAGGTTCTACAAAGAACAATCCTTGTTTAATTATCACATCACAAATAAAATCCTTAATCTCATATATTGAAACAACATTTTCAAAATATAAGGAATAATCAAATTTTATTAGACAAAAAATAAAAATCATGTTCCTTACAATTATTGGCATGTAATAAATATTTTCCAAATATAACTTATGACCACTAGGAAAGTCCAAGATACTACTCCCACTAATTATGCTAAAACATAGGATCCATCTACTATCTTTACTTGAAACTAGCCTTTAGGTAGTTTTTTCCTCTGCTAGAACCCTTATAAAGAATTGCAAACATGGTCAGTGGCTCCTGAATCTAATATCCAAGAATCTGACAAATCTGCCACATTTCTAGTTCCTAACAAACTTAGGAAACCCATACTTTGTTTACTTTTGAGGGGCTCAAGGTAAACTGGACAGTTGCTTTTCCAGTGCCCCATCTCTTCACAGTGGAAACACTTTCCCTTGGTGTTCTCTTTGGCCTTCTTTTTCATGGGTTAGGCCTTAGCCCCTGTTTGGGCCTTCTTTTTCATTGGACCTTTCTTCTTTTGCTTGCCCTTACCTTGGGCTTAGAAGAAGATGCTACATTGGATTCTTGCCCACGAGTCTTGATATTCAATATCTCCTCCATACTTTAGAAGGTATTCATCAACTCACTCAAGGTGTAATCCTTACTGTTGAGTTCATAGTCTAACTTAAACAGTTGAAAAGAATCATAATCATTTGCATGTCTGCATCTATATCCACCCAAGCATCTCAGCTTTAGTAACCGCAGAGATTACATTAAGCATGTAATCTCGCACCAGTTCACCAGGTTTTTGTCTAACATTATGAAAGGTTTGGATAGCTTTCACTCTTGCAAACCTAGTCCTCACACTAAACATCTCATGTAGGTGATGAACTATTGCACCAATAGTTTTGATACAAGCAATTTGTTTTTGCAACATGCCACTGACAGAAGTTATAATATAACACTTAATAATCTTGTTAGCATTCTGCCAATGCTCATGTTGTTGGACTATCTCAGGAGTTGAATCTCCACCCGGAGATGCATGCTCATTTTCAGTCAATACTCATGAAATACGTTCATATTGAAGAACAATGTCAAGGTTATGTCTCCATTCATTAAAATTCTCTCCATTTTCCAATTTGTTATTTGTCAAGAGCAAAGTGAGTGGAATCATTTTGTGGTTGATTATGACTAAAAATATAAATTATTAAAATATGAGCATACTAGTCAACAATATTGGAACTTTGTATAAAATCATGATGCATGTATGTATGATGATAGATTTAACAAAACTTAAAAAATTAAAAACTTTATACGATGATTATTTTTCTTATCTATAACAAACTAAGTGACGGTGGGCCATCTTATCCATTAAAAGAAAAACTGGGACCCTCCCACTAAAAAAGCTACTAAGCATCCTTATGCTTAACTTTTAAAGAAGCATTATAATTTGGTCCATACTTTTTCCAACAGAGTTATGGTGGGCAGTTATTGATAAAATATGTTGAGTGTTTAACCATTTGATTCATTCACTAAAGATACTTTCAAACCATAACTCGACGGGAGGTCACATTTGCTACCAATAAGTGGACTTATCCTTGAGGAGATCCAAACCATGTAAGATCTAGGATTCATACCCTCCGGTGGGGAGTAACACTTCACCACATGCAAATAGGCCATCACTTGGAGACCGTGGACTCTCACATGAGCTTCCTCTCCTACTCAATCTTTTTGGGCTTTAAGATTTAATAAATACCATCTTATCTAGATGTTATTTATTATCCATCCTATATTGTTTCATTATATATCTCATATATAATAAATGCATGGCAAAGTTTAGGGTTGACAATTTTCTAAATGACATGCAATCACATAATATCACATATTATTTGCATTCATTTATCCATTCATCACATGAACAAATAAGATACATTTGATTGTCCATCCTAGAAACATAAAAATAATTACAAGCCTTTTAGGCCCAAAATATTCTTCTTGGACTTAGATCTTCCGCTTTGGACTCTTCACTCATATGACCCAGCCCATTCGGTAAAAAGTGTGCAATAACTTTTCTTTTACAACAAAGTTTTTACTTTCATAAAACCGAATTGTTGTCTAATATAAAACAAAATTCTGTACTTGTTTTTCACCAAAATCGAAACTTATGAATATGACATAAAAATTCCAGCACTTGTAAAAATAAAAACTTTGCTACAAAAAAGTTCATACAATCGAAAATTTGTTAGAACAAAATTTCAGCACTTTTGTTTTCTAAAAACTGAAAAATAGCCAAGACACCATAACCAAAACTGAAACTTTACCTCTTCATTTATTCAATCCATGGCTTCTTCATCTTCATCATTACATGATTTTGTACATTACATAATCAAAGAAAACATAAAAATGAAACCAAGGAGAAAACATGGTGATGATAGACCACCCTCCCTGTTACAAACCAAATGAAAAAATCTCACAAGGTAACTTTAGAATCTATGGACAACCAAAAGAACAAAACATACATCATATATATTTCAATCACATAAAAATATGCAACATACACAAATGATTGCTAACCCATGCATCACATATAGGAATTGAAATCATGGATAAGAAAATTGACTCTGATACTAATTGTTGGATCGAAAAAAGAAAACATGCCATATTTGGAGAAACGGTAGATTTCAAAACGTTTTAGAAACCTAAATTACAGCGAAAGCAATATATCAAATCATCTTGCCAATCTATACATGATATGGTATAAGGATAATAATAAACATAAAGAAGATAGAGATTATTACCGACTCTTCGCTACAGCTTTAACTCCTCCTTGAGCTATCCTCTCCTTCTTCTTGCATCTAACCCTAACTTTAGCCTTGCTTTTGATTCCTTTCCTTTGTCAATCTATCCTCTCCTTATTGTTGTATCCTCAACCAATTTGATCTAGCATTTGTTCTTCTTCGACAACTTGGTTAACAAGATCCTTTGGTAGGAAAGGAGAAGAAATGTTTTTAGGAGATTTTTCTTAGAAGAAATAAGGAAACAATGAGACTCTTCCCATTCAAGGTTTCAGCTATGCATAAGTGAGAGGAGAGAGTTGGTCAAAACAATGCAAGAACCCTTTCTTACATACCTCCATTTTGGTTATGAATGAAAAGAAAGAAAAATGAGAGCATCCAATACATCATACCTTTCTTTAATCAAACATAAAGAAGCCGTTAAATGAGACACTTCTCATTTGTTTTAAGATGGCTCTATGAAAAGACCAATCACCTAATATGACATGTCAATTTTGGTTTTTTAGTAATGAAAGATGGAAGATGATCCATCTAATACACATCTTTCATGTTTAATCAAATGAATGCTAAAAAGGTTACATTACATGCTATTATTAAAAGATAACCATTAAACCATTTAATGGAAAGATCATAACTCTATTTAGTGATGATAAAGCATGATAAATACCATCTTTACTTAGCAATTCAATGCTAAATGTGCAACTTCACATTCAGTCATTAAAAACAAAAAATACACTTGATTTCTTTAAGAATTTTATTTTAATATAATTAATTAAATTAAATCAAAGTCTAGCCCATTTCTAAATGTTCATTTGGGCTTCTAATTAATCTTTAATTAATACAAGCCCAACATTCAATCATGGGCTTTAAAACCTCTATTTATATTTCTTATGTAGCTTAATAGCCTTGTTTGAAGCCAAGTGGGAAAACTTATTGGATTTAGATAATTCAAGCTCTAATAAGCCCATAATTAATTTAATCTTATTAGAATTAATTCTAGCTTATTAACTAAACATCATTCCATTAAAGACAATTAGTTGAACTCTTGAATTATTAAATATTATGAGAATACATATTTCAACAATTGCAAATCCTATTATGAACTTTATTATAACCATCCACACAATAAAGGGTAAAATTACCATTTTGCCCTTATATTAGTTTTTCCTTCTAGATCTCCCGTTTTATTCTATATGGTGATTAACACACAAGATCTCATCTTGGTGTCAAGACTTGATGGGTAGCCAGTTCATCAAAACTCTTGGCACTAGTTTAATCACCTATCTTTATAAAACATCTAGAAGTGATGATATCACTATAAACTTTTTATTTGAGTGAATGTTCCCTGATACATGTTTCAATTAATAATTCCAATATATAGACACTGGATTGATACTTTGTAAATATCCATTATGATCATATCAAGAATTATAATGAAACATATATGAGTTCACCACTCATCAAAATTATGGTCCATAATAAGCAAATGCTCAAATGTATGTTTTAGATTAAAGTAACGACTTACATTATTCTTTAAAATACACGTGATTATAGATTCATTTAATAGTACCATTATCGATAGTTAACTACTATCATGATATGAAACTCATCATTCCCTTGAAGTAAATTCCTTTACTTACATGGAGATTAATCTCAACAATACAGTCTAAACCATAATCAAGTGACCAACTTGATTATTCAACGGTGAATCAATTAATTTAGATTATAATAATATACATGTTTCCTATACATCTCCATATATATGTATATTATTTACAAAAGAGTCTTGCTACCATATGATTAGTTATATAATGCTCATAAAACTAAACTCTTTTGTTTCATTAATAACAAATATTTTCATTACAAAATTGTAACTGGAAGAAAATTAAGTTACATGTAAATACACTTGCTTTCTAGGGCACTATA
>JANVCQ010000004.1:24358807-24369112 GCA_025531925.1 Erythroxylum plowmanianum
GGAATTAATGTCAATTTGCAACAATTTCACTATCAAATTGTATAAAGTATAAGCTCACTGCAAGGGACTAATTAAAGAACAAAATCACAAATTAAGAGTTAAAAAGCACATTAAAACCCATGAAAGTGTAGCCAATTTATATAATAAACTTGGGCTCAATCACCCAACTTCCATCCAGACATTAAAAGTCCTAGAGACTGAATTAGATTTCAACTTCTTAATACCATTTGTATTTCTATGTCTCTATTTTATCTTGAAACCAAAATCATCTTATTTGGAGCTCTAGCGATCCATAAATCATGAAAATACTGAAGCATGTTCAGTAAAATATCCAATTCCTACTCTTCCAATCGATACCCTAACTTGATTTAATACACCTTTTTCTCATCAATACTAAAATCTATCAACATCTATAGAGGGATATAAAAATGGGTTAAGAAACTAGTGATTCGAAAATCACTTCATTTGGTGGTCGGATATCAAAATTGTGGCCAAAAGAATCTATCAAGGTTTGGTCGTCAGTCATATTGAACTTGTCTCGGGACAAATATCATATCTCTCACTAGATATGTTGGATTAAGATTATCTTTAGACTATTTCAAAGAGAACTTTGAGATCTACAACTTTGAAGAAGACCTTAAGGTCAGATTTTATCATCTGAAGGGTCAAAAGGGGCCAGAAAGTAGATACAGACGAAAAGCAAACTCATGTAAAAAGACAGAAGAAGTGGGAAAATTACTATAACTTTCCCTACAGATATCAGATTAAGGTGTTCTTTATATGGTTAGAAAGAGAACTTCAAGATCTACAACTTTCATGTAGATTTCCAAGAGAGATTCTATCTTTTGAAGGATCAAAAATGAAATAGAACATAGGTACAGATGAAGCCAAATGAAAAAGCAGACGAATGGAAAAAGACAGGAGTGGGAAAATTATTATAATTTTTCCTAAAGATATTGGATTTAGGTGTTCTTTATATGGTTAGAAAGAGGACTTCAAGATCTAAAACTTTCATGCAGACTTCGAAGATAGATTCTATATTATAAAGTAACAAAAATGGAACAGAAGATAGGTATAGACGAAAAGAAGACTAATGGAAAAAGATAGAAGAAGTGGGAAAATTGCTGCTGCTTTCTCTACAGATATCGAATTAAGGTGTTCTTTAGATGGTTCGAAAGAGGATTTCAAGTTCATGAAGTCCTTGAATATAGATTCTATCTTCTTAAGAGTCACAAATGGACTAGAAGATAGGTCAGACGAAAAAGGCAGAAGAAACAAAACACAGAAGAAGCAAAAGGTAGAAGAAGCAAAATACAGAAGAATCAAAAGGTAGAAGAAAAAGGCAGAAGAAACAAAACACAGAAGAAGCAAAAGGTAGAAGAAGAAAAAGACAGAAGAAACAAAAGGCAGAAGAAGCAAAACACAGAAGAAGATGACGTCAGCACAGTATAAACAAAAAGATAAAAGAAGCAAAACATAGAAGAAGATGACGTCAGCACATAAGAAGCAAAACACAGAAGATATAAAACATACAAGAAGCGAAAAGACAGAAAATACATCTTCCTTTACAAGGACCAGAACTTTCATCCTAGGAATCCAAAAATTTCATACTATATATCATTTGAAAGCTAAAAGAAAGACCTACAACTTTCTCTAATTTAGCGTATAATATTCCAGAATTTCCCTCGAATTCAAAATACGAACTTTACATTCATCCACCAATGTACTGCACCCAGTTCTCAACTTCATGACAAATTTTGAGATTATTAAACATGGAATTTAAATTCGATATCTTCATAAGAAATGTAGCCATATGTCTCTTTAATCTAGATCAAGAATCATCTCGTTTGGATAACTAGAGAAAAAGTTGTAGCTAAAAGACTGAAGTATACTCAGTGAACATTTTCCAGATCAACCACCCATTTTGTTTCACAATCTTTCCTTAGCACAACTCATACCAAAATCACCTTTTCTACTTCATTTACTCCTCATTCTCAACTCCATTTCAAATCTATATCATCCAAAGAAAATATAGTCTGTGATTAATAATGAACACCAATAACAGAACATACACATATGTATATATTCTTCAAAAACTTACTACACAAATTCAACTTCATTTTTTGCTTTCATTCTACTTCTAACTTTCACCTAATTCTTCTCATTTGGAAATCTCTTATCCACTAAAAGCACCAAAGTAAAATATGAATTTATCCACATTTCTCTTTTATTAGTTCTAGTCTTCTAAGAAAAGTTCGAGATCCAACACTGGAGCCATTTTTCTACATCAACATCATTAATAGCCTGTGTATACATAATGGGATCCATTTCTTCTTTGTTTGAGATAGCAATAAAGCCTTGTCTTAGAACTAGATACCTATGTGGCTGTCTCACAACCCTCCTACGATGTCTAGGCACTACTTGATGTTCATGTTGCAATGTTGATTCAACTCTTGAATCCGTTTCGACATCTTGTTCTATTATATCCATATCAACTCTTGAATTGGATGAAATAGCTAACTCCTTTAGTACTACTTCACTTATTCCTTTGTGATTTCTCACAAACACTTCCTCTAGGAAGGTCACATTTGTCTACATAAATATCTTCCTATCCTGAGGACTGTAAAAATAGTACCCTCTAGTTCTCATAGGATATGCTACAAACAAACATACTTCTGACCTTGGTTCCATCTTTATGGATTCAGGTCTTAAAACATGGGCTGGGCAGCTCCATGTCCTTAAGTGCCGCAATGAAGGAACTTGACCAATCCATAACTCCCTAGATGTTTTAGGCAATGATTTGGATAGAGCAAAGTTAAGAAGATATGTTGCTGTTTGTATGACATATCCCCAGAACGATTATGGAAGGCTAGCGTAGGACATCATTGATCTTACCATTTCCAATAGAGTCCTATTTATCCTCTCAGATACACCATTCTGTTGAGGTGTTCAAGGATTTGACAAATTGGAAACAATTCCATTATCAATTAAATATTGCTGGAACTCTCCAAATAAGTACTCACCACCTCGATCCGATCGAAGTTATTTTAATGACTTGTCTTACTGCTTCTCAACTTCAGCTTTGAATTCTTTAAACTTTTCAAAAGATTCACTCTTTTGATGCATCAAATACAAATATCCATGTCTTGAGTAATCATCTATAAAGGTTATAAAGTATTCATAACCTCCTCTAGCTTGTACGTTCATGGGCCCACACACATCAGTATATACCAGGTCTAATGTGAATTCAGATCTATTTCCTTTAGAAGGAAATGAGGCCTTGGTCATCTTTCCTTCAATACAAGATTCACAGGTGGGTAATAGATCTTTATCCAAGCCCATAAGGATCCCATCCTTTACTAACCTGTCAAGTCTTTTTTGATTGATATGACCCATTCTTAAGTGTCACAGATATTTAGAATTAATGCTAGAGTCATTTGAATGCCTTGGTTTTATCAATTTTGTGCTGTTTAGTGAGGCTGACATAGGTTCTATAAAGAACAATCCCTGTTTAATTATCGCATCATAAATAAAATCCTTATTCTCATATATTGAAACAACATTTTCAAAATATAAGGAATAACTAGATTTTATTAAACAAAAAACAAAAATCATGTTCCTTACAATCATCATTCGCATGTAATAAACATCCTCCAATTACAACCTATGACCACTAAGAAAGTCCAGGATAACTACTCCGACTGATTATGGTATCTTGACTTGAAACTGGCCTTAAGATAGTATTTTCCTTTGTTGGAACCCCTGTAAAGAATTGCAAACATAGTTAGTGGCTCCTAAATCTAATATCCAATAATCAGATAAATATGCCACATTTTTAGCTCCTAAAAAACTTAGGAAACCCATGCCTTGTTTACTTTTATGGGACTCAAGGTACATTGGATAGTTTCTTTTCCAGTGACCTATCTCATCACAGTGGAAATACTTTCCCTTGGTGTTCTCTTTGCCCTTCTTTTTCATAGGTTGGGTGGCCTTGACCCCTATTTAGGCCTTCTTTTTCATTGTACCCTTCTTCTTTTGCTTGCCCTTACCTTTGGGCTTAGAAAAAGATGCTACATTAGCTTCTGGCCCACGAGCCTTGATATTCGATTCTCCTCCGTACTCTGGAGGGTATTCATCAACTCACTCAAGGTGTAATCCTTGCTATTGAGCTCATAGTCCAACTTAAACTATTGAAAAGAAGAGTTTAAGCTATTGATGATCATAATCATCTGCGTGTCTGCATCCATATCTACCCTAAGCATCTAAGCCTCAGTAACTGTATATATTACCTTAAGCATTTAATCCCGCATCCATTCACCAAGCTTTTGTCTAAGATTATGAAAGGTTTGGATAGCTTTCACTTTTGCAGAACTAGTCCTCACACCAAACATCTCATGTAAGTGGTGGATCATTGCATTAGCAGTTTTCATACAAACAATTTGCTTTTGCAACATGCCACTGACAGAAGCTAGAATATAACACTTAGTAGTCTTGTCAGCATTCTGTCGATGCTCAAGTTGTTGGACTATCTCACGAGTTGTCTCCACCTGGAGGTGCAGGCTCATTTTTAGTTAATACCTTCATATTGAAGAACAATGTCAAGGTTATGTCTCCATTCACTAAAATTCTCTTCGTTTTCTAATTTGTTATTTGTTAAGAGCAAAGTGAGTGGATTCATTTTGTGGTTGATTATGACTGAAAATATAAATTATTAAAACATGAGAATACTAGTCAATAATATTAGAACTTTGTATAAAATCATGAAGCATGTATGCATGATGATAGATTTAACAAAACATAAAAGATTAAAAATTTTATACGATTGTTATTCTTATCTATAACAGACTAAGTGATGGTGGGCCATCTTATCCATTAAAAGAAAAATGGGACCCTCCCTCTAAAAAAGCTACCAAATGTCTTCATGCTTAACTTTTAAAGAAGCGTCATAATTTTGTCCATAGTTTTACCAACAGAGCTATGATGGGTAGGTTACTGATAAAATATGTTGAGTGTTTAATCATTTGATTCGTTCACTAATGATACTGTCAAATCGTGCCTCGGTGGGAGGCCACATTTGCTACTAATAAGTGAACTTATCCTTAAGGACATCCAAACCATGCAAGATCTAGGATTCATGCCCTCCGGTGGGAAATAACACTTTACCACATGCAAATGGGCCATCATTTGGGGACCGTGGACTCTCATATGAGCACCCTCTCCCACTCAATCTTTTTGGGCTTTAAGTTTTAATAAATACCATCTTGTCTAGATGCAATTTATTATCCATCCTATATTGTTTCATTATATATCTCATACATAATGAATGCATGGCAAAGCCTAGGGATGACAATTTTCTAAATGACATATAATCACATAAGATCACATATTATTTGCATTCATTTATCCATTTATCACATGAAATAATAAGCCACATTTGATTGTCCATTCGATAAAAAGTGTAAAATGGCTTTTCTTTTCCAATAAAGTTTTTATTTTTATAAAACTAATTATTTTGTAAGAGAAAACAAAAATATGCACTTGTTTTTTTTTACCAAAACCGTAACTTTTGTATATGACATAAAAATTCCAGCACTTGTAAAAAAAGAAATTTTGTTAGAACAAAATTCCAACACTTTTGTTTTCTAAAAACTGAAAAATAGCCAAGACACTATAATCAAAACCGAAAATTTACCTCTTCATTTCTTTAATCCATGGCTTCTTCAGATCTTCATCATTACATGATTTTGTATATTACATAATCAAAGGAAACATAAAGATGAAACCACGGAGGAAACATTAAGATGATAGGCCACCGTCTTTGTTACAAATCAAATGAACAAAACTTACAAGGTAACTTTAGAATCTATGGACAACCAAAATAACACAACATATACCATATATATTTCCATTACATAAAAATATGAAGCATACAAAAATGACCATGGATCCTATATAGGAACTGAAATCATGGATAAGAAAATTAGCTCTGATACCAATTGTTGGATCGAAAAAAGAAAGCATGCCATATTTGGAGAAATGGTAGATTTCAAAACTTTTTAGAAATCTAAGTTGTAATAGAAGCTATATATCCAAATCATCATGCCAATCCATATGTGATACGGTATAAGGATAATAAATATAAGAACAAGATAAAGATAATATTACCAACTCCTTCGCTACAGTTTTAACTCATCACTGTGTTATCTTCTCCTTCTTCTTGTATCCAACCCTAGCTTTAGCCTTTCTTTTAAATCCTTTCCTTTCTCAATCTATCCTCTCCTTGTTGTTGTATCCTCAACCAATTTGATCTACCACATGTTCTTCTTGGACAACTTGGTTAACAAGATTCTTTGGTGGGAAAGGAGAAGAAATGTTTGGAGGAGATTTTTCTTAGAAGAAAAAAGAAAACAATAAGACTCTTCTCATTCAAGGTTTCAACCATGCATAGGTGAGAGGAGAAAGATGGTCAAAACAATGCAAGAATCCTTTTTTACACACCTCAATTTCAGTTATGCATGAAAAGAAAGAAAGGGAGAGCATCCAATGCATCATACCTTTCTTTAATCAAACATAAAGAGGCCATTAAATGAGATACTTCTCATTTGTTTTAAGATGGCTGTAATAAAAGACCAATCACCTAATATGAGACCTATCAATTTTGCTTTTTTATGATGAAAGAAGGATGATGATCCATCCAATGTACCTGTTTCATCTTTAATCCAATAAATTATAATAGGTTACATGCTATCATTAAAAGATAACCATTAAACCCATTAGTGGTAAGATCATTACTCCATTTAATGATGATAAAACATGATAAATACGATCTTTATTTAGCAATTCAATGCTACATGTGCAGCTGCACATTCAGCCCAATAAAACTGAAATTCCTTCTCCTTTCTTTAAAAAATTTTGTTTTAATATAATTAACCTAATTAATTAAATGAAACCAAAGTCTAGCCTATTTCTAAATGTTCCTTTTGGGCTTCTAATTAAGCATTAATTAGTACAAGCCCAACATTCATTCATGGGCTTTAAAACCTCTATTTATATTTCTTACTTTGCTTGAAAACCTTCCTTGAAGCCAAGTGAGGAATCTTATTGGAATTAGATAATTCAAGTTCCAACAAGCCCATATTTAATTTAATCTTGTTAGAATTAATTCTAGCTTATTAACTAAATGTCATTCTACTAAAGATAATTAGTTGAACTCTTGAATTACTAAATATTATGAGAACACATATTTCAAATAATATGTCCAATTGAAAACCCTATTATAAACCTTATTATAGCCATTCGCACAACAAAGGGTAAAATTACCGTTTTGCCTTTATGTTAGTTTTTCCTTCTAGATCTCCCGTTTTACTCTATATAGTGATTAATATATAAGATCTCATCTTGGTGTTAAGACTTGATGGGTAGCTAGTCCATCAAACCACTGACGCCAGTTTAATCACCAATCTAGACATCTAGAATTGATGATATCACTATAAACTCTTTATTTAAGTGAATGTTCCCTGATATGTGTTTCAATTAATAATTCCAACATATAGACAATGAATTGATACTTTGTAAAAATCCATTCTGATCATATCAAAAATTATAATGAAACATATATGAGTTCACCACTCATTAAGATTATGGTCCACAATAAGCAAATGCTCAAATGTATGTTTTAAGATTAAAGTAACGACCTACTTTATTTTGTAAAACACACGTGATTCCAAATTCATTTAATAGTGTCATTATTGCTAGTCAACTACTATCATCATATGAAACTCATCATTCCCTCAAAGTAAACTCCGTTACTTACATGGAAATAAATCGCAACACTACAGTCTAAACCATAATCAAGTGACCAACTTGAGGTTTCAACTGTGAATCAATTAATTTAGATTCTAATAATGTACATGTTTCCCATCATCTCCATGTATATGTATATTATTTACAAAAGAATCTTGGTACCTTATGACTAGTTATATAATGCTCATACATATAAAACCAAACTCTTTTGTTTCATTAATAATAAATATTTTCATTGCAAAACTATAACTGAAAGAAAATTAAGTTATATGTAAATACACTTTCTTTTCAAGTCACTATATTTACATAACTCCAACATAAAATGGGTAATTACTTTAATCCTAAAATATACAACTTATGCATTCGTTTATTATGGACCACAATCTTGATGAGTGAAGAACTCATATGTGTTTCATTATAATTTTTTATATTATCATAATGAATTGTTATAAAGTATCAATCCAGTGTCTGCATGTTGCAATTATTAATTGTAACATGTATCAGAGAACATTTACTCAAATATATACTTTATAGTGATATCATCACTTCTAGACATTTTACAGAAAATTGGTGATTAAAATGACGCCAGTAGTATGATGGACTAGCTACCCATCAAGTCTTAATACTAAGATGAGATCTTGTGTGTTAATCACCATATAGAGTAAAACGGGAGATCTAGAAGGAAAAACCAACATAAGGGCAAAATGGTAATTTTACCCTTTCTTATGTGGACGGCTATAATATGGTTCGTATTAGAGTTTGCAATTGGACATCTTATTTGAAACACGTGTTCTCATAATATTTAGTAATTCAATAGTTCAACTAATTGTCTTTAGTGGAATGGAATTTAGTTAATAAGTTGGAATTAATTCTAATGAGATTAAATTAATTCCGGGCTTAATGGAGCTTGAATTATATAAGTCCATTTAGATTCCCCTTTTGGCTTCTAGGAAGGTTATCAAGTAAAGTAAGAAATACAAATAGAGGTTTTGATAGCCTATGATTGAATGTTGGGGTTACTTTAATTAATTGTTAATTAGAAGCCCATATGAACATTTAGAAATGGGCTAGACTTTGATTTAATTTGATTGATTTAATTAAAACAAAGTTATTAAAGATAAAAGGAGGTGGATTTTCAATTTTAATGGGCAAAATATGCAGCTGAACATTTAATATTGATTTGTTATATTTAATATGGTTTTAAACATGTTTTATCATCATTAAACGGTTTAATGGTGGTCTTTTAATGATAGCATGTAATATATTAGCATTCATTGGATTAAAGAAGAAAGACATGGATTTGATGGACTACCTTCCTTCTTTCATCACCAAAAATTGAAAATGAGATGTAATTTTTAGGTTATTGGTCTTTTCATATAGTCATCTTAAAACAAATGAGAAGAGTCCCATTTATTGGCTTCTCTATGATTGATTAAGGAAGGAGGTGATGCATTGGTTGCACTTCACCTTTTCCTTTGAGGCTTAACCGAAATTGAGAGAAAAAAGACAAAGTTTTGTTGAATTTTTATCTCTCTCCTATCTTGCATGTGCTAGTCGAAAATTGCAAGAGAGGTTTGTCATCTTTGGCTTCATTCTTCTAAGGAAAAATCTCTTCAAGTGTTCCTTCTCCTTTTCCACTAAAGGATCTTGTTAACCTAGTTATCTAAGGAGAACAAGTGGTAGATCAGATTGGTCAAGGATACAATATCGAGAAGAGGATACATCACTTTGGAGTGGATACGTTATCAAGGATAGGATAGCACAGCAAGGAGTTAATGTTGTAGCGAAGGAGTGGGTAAGAAACATTTCTATCTTATTATTATGTTAATTATTTTCCTTAAACCATATCATGTATGGCTTGGCATGTTATTTTGGTTATATTGCTTTCATTGCAATTTTGATTTCGAAAAAGTTTTGAAATCTACTGTTTCATCCAAATATAGCATGCTTATGTTTTCGATCCAACAATTGGTATCAGAGGCATTTTCTTATGCATGATTTCAGTTCCTATATGTGATGCATGGGTTGTTGGATCGGGAAAAGAAAGTATGCCATATTTGAAGAATTGGTAGATTTCAAAATTTTTTAGAAATCTTATTTGTAGTGGAAGCAATATATCCAAATCATCATGCCAATCTATACATGATATGGTATAAGGATGATAAGAAACATAAACAAGGTGAAGATTATTTCTGACTCCTTTGCTATAGCTTTAACTCCTTGCTGCGCTATCCTCTCCTTCTTTTTGTATCCAAAGCCTTTCCTTTTGAATCCTTTCCTTTTTCAATCTATCCTCTCCTTGTTGTTGTATCCTTAACCAACTTGATTTACCTCTTATTCTTCCAAGATAACTTAGTTAATAAAATCCTTTGGTGGGAAAGGAGAAGAAATGTTTGGAGGAGGTTTTCTTAGAAGAAATGAATCAAAAAATGAGACTCTTCTCTTGCAAATTTCGGCTCACTCATGCATGAAAGGAGAGAGAGAGTCAAACCATGCAAGAAC
>JANVCQ010000004.1:24411592-24423211 GCA_025531925.1 Erythroxylum plowmanianum
AACTCATATCAACTAACTTCATCTTACTTAATCAAGTAAATCATGATCAATCATAAAAAATTTTGGGGCTAACACATCTCCTCCTTCATCTGGTGCCATTGACTAATCTATGGTTTACCTTCTCTAACTCTCTTCTTTTGTAAATTCTCCCACCAAAAGGTAGCATGCACCTTTAGCTTCATAGCAACAAGCTTCAATTTCTTATCCTCACTCAGTTCTCTTAATTCAAAGGCCCTCTCAATAGCATTTATCCACTCGAGGTAAGCATCGACATCAATCTTATCATTGAATTCTAGTAATTCAACTTTGAAATTGAAAAAATCTTCTTGCCTTTCACCACAGATTGGGGGTGGTAAATTCCTAGGTGCTTCTCTTCCTACACCATGAAAAGCCCTCTTCTTGGTGATTCTAAATTCATTTAATTGTGCCATTATCGATAGTCAACTATTATTATGATATGAAACTCATCATTCCCTTAAAGTAAACTCCTTTACTTACATGGAGATAAATCGCAACATTACAGTCTAGACTATAATCAAGCGACCAACTTAATTATTCAACTATGAATTAATCAATTTTGATTCTTATAATATACATGTTTCCCATACATCTCTATGTATACGTATATTACTTACAAAATAATCTTGGTACCTTTTTGACTAGATATATAATGCTCACACAAATAAAATCAAACTTTTTTGTTTTATTAATAATAAATATTTTCATTATAAAACTGTAACTAAAGAAAATAAAGTTACATGTAAATACACTTGCTTTCTAGGGCACTATATTTACATAACTCCAATAGAAAATAGGGTCAAATTATATGCCAAATTGAAGTTTGAGATGTGAACTACAATCTTGAAGAAGGAAGTTTTGTGAAAAGATGAACGGATTAAAAGATATGGAATTTCTTGTCTGGGGGTTTCTGGGAAAAGGAAAAGGCTGAAATTGTAAGACCAGATAATCAGACAGAGCTCATTTTCTGGGCTAACGACAGAACCGAAATAGGTGGAATTATATGTCAAATTGAAGTTTAGAATGTGAACTACAACATTGGTGAAGGAATTTTGTCGAAATGATGAGCAGAAAAAAAAGATATGATTTTTCTTGTTTTGGTCGTTTTGGATTAGGAATATGGGCGGATTTTCAAGAAATGAAGAAAACCAGCTGATTTGATGAATTTGGCTGAAATGGAAGATTAGATGAATGAAATGGAATGATCAGGTGAATAAGGAAAGATAATTGAGTGTTTTTGGACTACACAGAAAACCCAATTAATAGTTTTTAGAAACTAACAAAACCTAAATAAAGATGATAACTTGCAAAAACATATCTCTCTCACAATTTGAATTTGATAATCTGACTTTCCTTTTAAGAGATTACACATATATATATGGGAAAAATGAAAATGAATAGCTTGTTGGATGGATACATAAACCAACCTCTCAATAGGTGATAAACACACATTTAACTCCCCTAAATAGGAAAGTTACACAACAATAATTGAAGCTAAATAAATCTGAATTAAAACCATCATAAAACCAACATAAAAAAGAGTAATTAGATGTTTATTTATCTCACAACTCAGCCAAATTTGACCAGTACTTGGGCTGAACTTTTGGGCTTCAAATTAGGCTTGAAGATCATTAAAGAGTGCAGCTTAAGTTAGCCTTCTCAACCAAACAAGTACCAGGATTTTGTTTGTAAATCCCAAAAGGCCTCAACAAGACTTGTAGCTTTAGGATTAAATTAACATCTTCTTCCTCAAGCTCTTCATCAATTGAATCAATGTCACCTCCATCACTTGCACTAGAAGTAACTGGACCAAGGCCCATATTGGCAATGTCTTCATAAACTTGGCTAGATGGACCTCCATCACAAACCCTAAAAAAATATTTTAGCCATTTATAATATCATTAACATCCCCAACAACCAAACAATCCATGGTGAACATGCTAAAATAAAAAGAAATTGAAATAAGAATTAGACGAGGAAGCTCCTTCTTTTCTTTGCCCAAATATGGAAAATCTAGATGACGTGTTGCTCTTTGCCCAATTGGGAATGAAAACCTTAAGTCTCCACCTAGCTCTAGGCTCTCAATATGTCTTTTTGCTCCAGGAGGCAAGTTCTATGACACTTCTTCTACTTAGGGTTTTTGTTAACAATATATATATATCAAGATAGCTCATAAAACCCTAAAAAAATAAGTGAAATTCGTGTGTCTCTTCATGCTAAGCATCCTACAATCGTGGGAATTATCCTTGTGTTTCTTACAATCATAGGTTAATATGACAAAAACTTTCTCCATAGATTTCCCATGATTGAGGGAAACATGCTTTTTCCCATGATAGTGGATTCTTGTTCTTTAGCAACTCCACGTCTCTTCTCTCATCTTGGTCCATAGCTCAATCATAAAGGTGTCCACCTCCATTCCTACACCAAAATGATCAATTCTTAGGCTACACCAACATCAAACACAAAAGAACAACCATGAAGATCAAATTAAGCAAACACACACAAAATAAGTCCTAAAACACAATAATACTAACCTATTATGCAAGAAACACGTGCCAAATACTTAGAAAAACACATACTAATGCACAAATATCACACCTCTCTTCGAACTATTGATCTTGAGTTAACAACAAGCTTTGTCAATCTCGATTTTTCCTTAGGTGATAGTTAATTAAAATAAGCTCTTTAGTGAACCCTAACTATTAGACATCCTAGAACTAGCTCTCTAAGTTTCGTCGGACAGTTGCACTATAAATGACAAAAATGGATCAATCTAAGCAAAAACCACATAAGATTGGATTATTTAACCTTTGCTACATTATCGCTAATGATTTAATATCATTAGTTGCCACATACGACTTCAAATATGACTATTACGTATGATATTCAAGTTCTAGCAATGGGTTTTTGTGAAAAATAATCTAATAGAGCATTAAGATCATTCTTACACAATCGCCAATCAATAAACAAGATAAGATAAACAATCCGAAATAGGGAAAGAACACAATACACAAAGACGATATGCCTAAATGTACTTCTTGACGTCGACTTCACCTCCCAACTAGTTTCGAGAAGTTAGCCTTCCATCTTCTCCACTGGTCTCCAAGAGATGAGCTTCTGTTGCCCCTTCCTTACTCTCAAAACCTAATAAAGAAGAATGAATTGTTTCTGTCATCAACATAATGTATTTATATCAAAAACTATGTTTTCGAGTGAGCTGGGAAAAATTCACAACTTGTAATGTCACGACTGTGACTAGCCCCATGGAGGCTCATAATAATGAGCCATGGTTGCATAGCTATGAACCATTCAACATATGTCACAGGTGTGAGATGAGACTTATGCCTATGACACATTTTGTCATAGCTATAAGTCTCCAATCCCTTCATACTTGATGTTTGCAAAATTTTCTTGTCTTCTCTTACTCGAATCCTTCTTTTTCTTATTCCATGAATACAAATGAGTGTGAATATCAAGATGGCTCAAAGAGTGTGATTTTAACTCACTTTAGCCATTATGCTTCTAAGTTGTACCTAAAATCAAATATGAACTAAAGTGAGTGTCTTAAGCATTTTAAATCGTCAATAACTAAGTGTTAAGGACTATATGTATCAATAATTAAGCATCCGCCAAGTTGCCGCACACTTAGCTTTTGACCATTTTTGGGCAAATCGTCAAAATGAAAGTCACAAAATAAAACACTTACTCATTTTCCATATTTCTCAAGAAGAGATAGTCGTAAGCAAAGAGAAATAACTTCCAAAACCATAGCAAGAAGTCAACATTCAATGCTTTTACTAATGATTAATCAACATTTGTCACCTTTAGAAACTAAGTAATCTAGAGGTAGACATGGACAAAATGTGTTTAAATATGGTAAATTCATGGATACAGTCAAGCATTATTCATGATCATGACATCCCAAAATTTTGTATATCATTTCATTTATCCGTCACTAAGATTCACATGCATAATCATGAATCAAAGGACTTCTATAAGGTTTTAATGTAGGCAACGATTAGGTGAGATGTACTTCAGTATTGTAGCATAAAAGTCATTAAGCTAGTGAAGCAAAAGTAACACTTAATGAAACATCAAACACATAAGCTAACATTCATTCAAAACTGGGTACTATCAGCTATAATGAATGTATTAATCATATTTCACAGCTCAAATTCAAGCTATCACACTATAAACCACATGACGTATAACTAGTTAAAAGGAATCACTCATAAAAACCATTGATAACAATAAATTGAAACTATAAGGAGTGATCCTTCCAAAATAACATCTACTTCATATGCAATATACTCAAATCACCCATTCAATACAACTTTAGGAGGAGAAACCAATGATTAACAACTTTTCAAAACAAATGTATTTCCTCCTTGATACTTTTACTCAAACACTTTTTATCAATTTCTTTTCTTTTTCTTTTTTATTAAGAATTGAAATAAGCTACTTCAATATGGGAATCTCATTGATAAAATGTAAAATGGCATCCCAATAATAATAATCATTCCATAAATATGAACACCACACTCCCACATTTATATTTTTGTACAAGTACAGTCATCAACAATTAACAAATGATCCACTAGCTTTAAGACTTGTGTAGGGCATTTGGTTTAGTTTAAAGCAGTAATATGGTTAGCATAAAAAGAAAGGCTAACAAAGCTCAAGGGGCTTTACAAAGGAAAATTCACATTAATGGGTAAGCTATTTGGCTAATGTAGCTTGTAAAAAAAAGCCTATATCATTTTTATGTCAATGTATATGATAAAAATGTGTTATTGAATAGAAAATCAAAGCAAAGTCAGGTTGTACATGTTATGAATATCACACATAAACAAAAGACAATGAGACTGGTATGGACGTGTCAGTTTAATAAGGCTCAAATTTTTAATGGCTTTTATCTACTACTAGTTACTACTCTTCTAAAGATAATGTACACTTACTAATCACGAGAGCAAAAGTAGATGCTAAAGTTGTCATGGATTTTTCAGTCATTTCCCAATCTAATTATGACTATATAGTCTTAAAAGAAATGGAAAAGGAGAATTTTTTATTTTAAAAATGGTTAAGAAGCCACCTAAGTAACCATTAAGCTAAAAAATATGTATAAAAACTAGATCCTTACCCCTACACTTAAAACTTACATTATCCCTAATGTAACATCAAATGCAAAAAATGAAGCATTTAACGAAAATAACAAATGCAAAATTGTAAACAAACATAAATCAACTTCCCTTAGATTGCCTCCTAAGCAATACCTTTGTTTATTTTCGTTGGCACTCCATGTTGCCTAGATCAAGTGGCGCCATTTGCATCTTCTAGCATCAACACTTCCATATCCTTCGTTTGGAAACCTTCATAATATGGTTTCAACCGATGATCATTCACTTTGAATATCTTGTTAGTTTTAAAACTTCGTATCTCTATTGCACAAAAAGGGAACATATGAGTAATAACGAACAGACTAACCTAATGAGAACGTAACTTACCTGAGAATAAATTCAGCCTGGAATGATATAAAAGCACTTTTTGACCCATAGTGAAGTTTTTCTTTGAAATCATCTTGTTATGAAAAGCCTTCATCTTCTCCTTATATATCATTGCACTCTGATAGGAGTCACTCGGCATCTCTTCCAACCCTTGCAATTACAACTTCCTATCCACATATGCATCATCTAAATTTATGTTGCACCATTTTATAGCTCAATAAGCATATGTTGCAATTCCACCAGAATGTGACACAGCTTCCCAAACACTAGTCTATATGGAGACATCCCAATTGGTGTTTTATAAGCCATCCTATAAGCCTATAATGGATCTTCTAGGCTCACACTCCAATCCTTTCTATTAGGTTGAATTGTTTTCTCTAAGATTGATTTGATTTCTTGATTCGATACTTCAACTTGTCCATTAGTTTGAGATGGTAAGAGGTGGAAACTTCTACATGATGTGATATTTCCTTAACATTGTTTCCATCACCTTGTTGCAAAAATGGGTTCCTTTGTTGTTGATGATTGCCTTTGGCATCCCAAACCTAGAAAGGATGTCCGCTTTAACAAAATTTGCAATAACTTTGGAAACATTAGTTCTGTTGGCTTTAGCTTCCACCCATTTGGAAACGTAATCATCTGCAAGCAATATATAATTAAAACCAAAAGATAGAGGGAAAGGTCCTATAAAGTCAATACCCTAAAAATAAAAAAATTCACATAAAAGAATAGGAGTTTGTGGCTAATGATCCTTATGGTACAAGTTACTTGACTGTTAGCACCTTTCACATAACTTGCAGAAGATGTATCCATCCTTGAACAAAAAGGGCCAGTAGAAATTACTCTCCAAAACTTTATGGGCTCTCCTCTTTACTCCAAAGTGTCCTCTACATGCATACAAATTGTAGAAGGCTAAGATCAAAGGTGTTTCACTTTCAGGCACACACCTCCTTATGACTTGATATGCATATTGCCTTCATAGATACAGGTCATCCCAAACATAATACTTCGCTTCATTCCTCAACTTATCACTCTGAGTCATTGACAAACCAACAGGTAATTTGTTATTAACTAAGAAATTCACAATGTTTACATACCAAGGAGATGTCAATTCAGTTGAAAATAGTTATTCATCTAGAAATGTCTCTCTTAGAGGGATGTCATTGTCTTCTCTAATAAAGTGACTAAGACTAATAAAGTGACTAAGGTGATCGACAACCACATTTTTTCTCCCTTATTATCTTTTATCTCTAGGTCAAACTCTTAAAGGAGGAGAATCCATCTAATCAACCTCAATTTTTCTTCTTACTTTGAGAGTAAGTATTGTAAAGCTACATGATGAGAACAAATAATTACTTTAGCACCAAGAAAATACAATTGAAATTTTTCTAAAGCAAAAACCACACACAAAAGTTCTATTTCAATTATAGAATAATTTCATTAAGCTATATTAAGATTCTTCGAAGCATAATAGATGACTTGCAAAGCTTTGCACACTCTGTCCTAGAATTGCTCCCATTGTATAGTCTCTTGCATCACACATGATCTCGAAGGGGAGACTTCAATTCAGAGGTCAATTTACTGGTGGGGATGCTAAGAGCTCCTTAAGTTTGTTAATGGCTTCCTCACACTTACCATCGAACTTAAAAGAGACATCTTGTTGTAATAGCTTGCATAATAATATGACTATCTTTGAAATGTCCTTGATGAATGTACGATAGAAACCTTCATAAATAAGAACATAATTCACTTCCTGTGCATTTGAGGAGTAAGGTAAAGCGGAAATGAGATCAACTTTATACTTATCTACCTCTATATCTCTAGTAGATATAACATGCCAACTTGATCTACCATGAAATGAAAATTTTATTAATTAAGCACAAGGTTAGTTTCAATACATCGTTCTAAGATAAGAGTAAGATTCTCAAGACATTCATCAAAGGAAGAACCATAAATGCTAAAATCATCCATAAATACCTAAATGATTTTCTCAATATACTCAAAAAATGCTCACCATACTTCTTTGGAATGTGTTGGGTGCATTGTATAATCTAAATGGCATCCTTCGGTAAGCAAATGTGTAACACCCCACTCCTATCTAACATATGCAGTGCCCTCTTTTTGGTATCACGTGCATATGCCAGACAAAAATGGCATGTTAACTATCTCACTTTCACTATATCACATGGCATCGTAACTAAAATCATAAATCACATTTACTAAAACCCAAAATTTCCTCATTTTATATCAAAAACTAGAGTTACATTGTAGCATTTAGTTTAACATCATCAAAAGAGCATAAACAGCTCGTTCTATACAATATGCTACATATTTGAGGAATAATAAAAGATAACAGCTACAGTGTCTTCAATCCCAACTGATAGTCCTTTGAGCCATCTCTAATATTGAACTACACAAAATCTATTTCATTAAAGTCTTAAAAGTTAGGTCATCTCACTCTTGGACTTGTAAAAGTCAACGGTGCAATTTTGATGAGTTTTGCGAACTCAGTAGAGTAACCATCCTCGATAGTTCACTAATGCCGCAAAACAGAATCATCATAAAATCACTTAGATCATAGCGTCGTATAGTTCATTCAGTTACACAATTTGTATCAATCTATTACAACTTTGCAAATCATTCAATGATTTCCAGTCATATTTTTACAGTGCTGTGACCGAGTGCCTTTCAAATATAGATATTAGCCCATAGGGCTCAGTCAGAAATAGTAATCAAGAAGCATAGCTCTACGTGTAGTAATAGTAACCATAGAGGAACGCTCTACATGTAAGTGCTTTCAGTCTGGCTACTCCAGTCATAATACCTTTATTTTACATGCATTGAAATGAAATGCATGTCACAATTCAGTCATCAAATTCAATCATATTCATTTGCATGTATTATCATAGTAGCAGTCACAGTATCAGTAGTCATCGGACTAGGTCTAGCATTCAACTTTTCAGTTGAGAATCAGAATATTCAATTAGGCAGTCTCATTCACATACGAGCAGCACTTCCAATATCATTTGCATTCACCAAATGCCTCAAACATATATTGTCTAGAATTCTTCAATGCATTTCAGTAACATATATCAATACAATTCAGGTCATATACAAAACAAATAAAGTGAGACCATGTTAGGTTACTCACAGTTGCTCCTTAATCCTATTACCTTGACGTTCTAGCAATATTTGGAAGCATTCACTCTAGTTACTTGTCTATATGCGATAAAAATAATTTCATATTAGTAGAGCACTTATATAATAGAATAAACACATGTATCAATGTTTCATGTATCATGCATGTTCAATGAAAAATTCTCAGGTATCTTATTGTATTTCCTATCACCGAATCATTCACAAAGCCCTCAAAAACAATTTATAGTTCAAGAGCTAAGTAATAGGCATGTAGTCCAAATTAATTCGGTCACAAGTGTGAGAACTTAACTCACACCTACGCATGTCCAAATATCACAGGTGCGAGATCTTAACTCACCCCCGTGCATATCAAATGACCCCTTTCAGATTTTTCTAACAACATGCTTTTAGGTTAACTTGCATCATCATTTTGATAATGTAAATGACACAATTAGGAAACACTTCCTTCTGGAAAATTGTTCTCCAATGTCTTAACTTTCTAATGATACAAAGATCATTCTTTTTGATTCAATATTTCCAAAATTATACTCAATTTACTTTGGATTGTTCCTAAAATATAACTATATTTTGTATTCAACTTCAAGTCAGATTTTGTGATTCTTACCGATAGAATTAAAATTCAATCTCTTCATAAAATTTGTAGTCCTATAGCTTTAGTTCATTTCAAATCAAAAGTCACCTTATTTGGAACTCTATAGGCCAAGATTTAATAATAATACCAAAGTATGTTTAGTAAAATATTCTAGTTCATACAATTCCAATAGATTCTCTCACTTTCATTCAATCAATTTATGCCAAATCAATTCAGAAAGCTACCAATTTTTATGTAGAGGTAAAAAATATATTAGGAATCCATTGGTTTAAATCTCATGTAATATGGATATTGGGAGCAAAAGTTATAACAAAAACATCAAAGGATGTTTAGAAAAATTATTTTCAGAAAAATAATTGAAAGTAGCGAATGTGCAGATGCACGATCATGAGATCACCCAAACACCTGCGATATTGCGATTGGGCTTAAACACGATCATAAGATCACACCTTGAGTCACGATCGCAACTTCAGACATCCAAAAATAGCTTATTTCCTTCCCTCATCTCACGATTGCGACTTTCAACCTTTATTTATAACCTAAAAATTTTTGTCACGAGTGTGAGATTTTCATGCACACCTGTGAGTGGTTCATACCAAATTACCAAAAACATTTCTCTCCATTCTAAACTCATATAGTCTTCATTCCTGAATCATAAATTCAGCCTTTCTATACCTAGTACAATTTCTAAACATATCAAATGTGAGTTTATAAGATAATCATCAACAACCCGAAACCTCACTTATGCTTTCTCTCACTACTGCATTTTTATAACCACTGCACTTTTCTATCTTTCACCTGATGCATTTCTTTCCACATTTCTAACTCTTTCATTTCATCATAAATTTATCATCTAAGCAACTACGAGTTACAACCGCACCAAAACTTCGTTTCATATCAGTAAACTCATTTAAATTCATATAAGTCCATTTCTAAAAATACTTCACAAATGCACGCATGAGCAGTGAAATCACCATATTCAGATTTCTCTGAACCAAAACAGAGTATATATATTTCTACATCAACTTTCCTACACTTTTGCTTACTTAAGACATAACCCATTTCAAATCCTTATTTCACAAATCATTTATCTGATTCATTACCACCGAAATTGCACTTCTAAACTTCTTATGCATGTATTCATTTATATGCAGAATCATCAACAGTATAACATCGTTAATTTCAATTACATGAATCAACAACAGTTACAGCGATAAGGGTGAATCAATTTCCACACAAAAAGCTATTCGATGATGGATAATAGAGAAGAGAACTTCGGTTCAGTGAAGACTAAAGCTACAGTAGTCTCTTCCTAACCAAAACACAATAATATATATGATCTTATATGTCGTTCACGTGCTTATTCAATCTACATGTCATAAGATAAGTGGTCCATTATTTCTAGTCCAAAAATACTCCAAATTCTAGAAATTCCTAAAATTCACCAAAAATTTCAAAATAATACTAATAGTCTTCAAATAAATTTTTAACATCAATATGTCATAATTCATATTTTAAATCACATTATTCAGTCAATTATACCCGAAAATGTTAATGCATGCATGAAAAAATATTTCAAAAATGCCAACAATAAATATTCATGTGTGTGAAAATATAATGATGCATGAGCATGCAATGAACCCTAATTGCTCTCAGTATGCTCAGTTCACAATTATAGGGTTTAGCCTCGAACATGGGATATTATAATTCTCCCCTCCTTAATAAATTTCATCCTTGAAATTCTTACCTGATTGATGAAACAGGTAGGGATATTACTTTTTCATATGTTCTTCAGTTTCCCACAATACTTCTTTAGTCGAATGATTATGCCACAGAACTTTTACCATTGGAATTTCTCGATTCCTCAGTCGTTTTATCTAATAATCAACTATCTGAATTGGCTTCTCAATATAGCTCAGGTTACTAGTAACTTCAATATCCTGGGCTATAACACATGTGTTGGATTAGAGTTATATTTCCTAAGCATACTCACATGGAATACATCATATATCTGTGGCATCACAGTAGGTAAGGCTAAGTGATATGGCAAAGGTCTAATTCTCTCATGAATCTCATAAGGACCAATATATCTCGAACTTAACTTGCCCTTTTTTCCAAACCTCAATATGCCTCGCCAAGGCGACACTCTCAAAAATACTTTGCTCTCGACACTGTATGTTGAACCCCGAACTTTTAGTAAAAATTAGAAATATTAAAATGAAATTAAATGAGTGTTTTTGTATATGAACTTTGTTATAGATGATTATCATGCTATGAGAAAAGAATTGATTGGTGTTGATGAATTTGAGATTTGAGTAGAATTGTTTGGGTTATGAATGTTAAAGT
>JANVCQ010000004.1:24423311-24435505 GCA_025531925.1 Erythroxylum plowmanianum
CATAAAACATAAGCTCACCGCAAGGGACTAATTTAAGCACAAAATCACGAATTAAGAGTCAAAAAGTACATTAACAGTCATGAAAGTGTAGCCAAATTATATGATAAACTTGGGTTCAATCACCCATTTTCCATTATTTTGAGTGCTTTGCTAAATTTTTTCTTTCACTGAACCATATCAAAATCTTTTATAATGTTTAAGAAAATTTACAAACACCTAGAAATAAATTAAGCATGACTTATCATATTTGAATTAGGGGGTTATTAAACATTAATATTGAACATAATTCATGCTAAAGGAAATTTACATATACATAGATGATTTATATGCATATTTATTGCTTGGTACGACCATACAAGTTTACATACAGATTTTATGATTTCAAATGAATATCATATAACTTTTCAATATATTAATCTTGAAATTGGTAAATGATTGAAGGAAAATGTTACAGTGCCTACTTCATTGTCTTGGTGATGGATATATAGGCATGCCTATAGGGTTATAGTGCAACTACTATAGTTTGACACCACTGACGTCTTCATTTGGAGACTATAGTGTCTCTATAGTTTACCTTTGGGTATCCACAGTTTAATACCTTTGGGTATCTATAGTTTGATGCCTTTGGGTATCCACAATTTAATATCTTCATCCATATCTCTCGTTATCCACACCCACAAAAACTGTGCAGGTTTAACATAGAAAGGAAATTTACATTCATAAATATGAGATACAACATGACAACATGAATAATTTGTATTGATGAGCTTTGAATATCAATATTTTTCTTATAAATGTGCATTTCGATACATGGATCATATATTGCAGCATATTTGCATTATGTACTTTTCTTAATTTTGCCATCATTGTTTACATATTTTTATGATATTCATGAATGTGTGTGTGCTTGGTGGATGATTACTGTGAGTGGTCATCCAAACACAATATTTTCCTACTAAGCTTTCAAGCTTAGCACGGGTATTAATCTGTGTTGGTCCAAGTAATAGGAGTAGGCACAGGGATCATCGACAGGGACCAAGGCCAACTGTTGGAAGTAAAAGTACTTTTGGATGTGTCTTTTGATTAATGAATGGTTGTATATGTAATAAAGGAAATTTTAGTTTCTTATCAATTTGTAGTTAAAAATTTAAGTTGCATGTAATATCTCTTTTGGATTACCATATTAATGTAATGATGTAATACTACTTTTAAATGATATTGTTAAAGGATATGAAATTTTGTAATATGTATATGTTCAACATTAAATAGAATTATATGCAATGAATGTTTGTATAGGAATTTTGGGTGTCATGTATATGGGTGGTTGTAGGTTCCATATAGGGGGTGTTATATAAATAAGATTAAAATTTTGGACTCTAATGGAGTCTTTTCATGTAGTGCTTCGCCACTTGCTACATCAACCAAGCTTTTATCCATATGCAATAGTCCTTTATAGAAGTATTTGATAAAATTTTGTTTCATGATATTGTGATAGGGGTAGCTGGCTCACAACTTCTTAAAGTATTCCCAATACTTATAGAGGAATTCTCCATAATGTTGCTTTATCTCACATATCTCACTTAAGCTCAAAAGTAATATGTTCAGTAAAACTTGGAAAAGTAATGCATAAGGGTCTTTGAGTCAAGTCTAGGGCAACCAACTATTTTAGATTTCTTGTATTAGCCATGGCTTCCTTAAGTTCAATTCCTTGCTATATTCTTGGAATTTTTCTGGTTTCAGTACACAACATTCATAGCATCCTTTTGATCTTAGGATCAAATAGTATAGAGTTTTAATGAGGATAACCCGTCACTACCATATATAAATATTAGCAAACATGAAAAGATCAAAAAATAACTATAAAAACTAATTATAAACAAATATATGAACAAAAAATCAATTAAAATAAAAATAATAAATCTCTTAACTCCTCAACAATACGTCAAAATTGTTGATGCACAAAAAAACACACTAAAAAATAAAACCTTATGCACAATTAAATTTGTAGTAGTATTTAACAAGGATTGTATCCCCTGAGAGTGTGTGTCTAGCTTTTGTAATGAATTAATCAGTGTTTACGATTGGGGTTTGGTTGAATTTGATAACAAAATAATGTAAAACTAAAATATTGAGGATAAATCAAATCAATAGTACAAAAGTGATAAAGTTGATAAATGGGTTCAAATCCATTTCTCATTTCAATCTCAACCTTCACATGAATGATCACAATTAATCGTCATGTTGATATTGGACCTCTCCTTGAAACTATTCACAATTAACTCCAATTTTCACTTTAGTTTTATCTAATTAAAATAAGCTCTTTAATTAGGTCTAATTATTAGATAACTTGGAATTAGCTCTCTAGATTTAGTATGACAACCGCATTATGTAATAGGAAAATAGAATAATTTAGGAAAGAATCACATCAACTCGAGTCATTTCACATATGCTATATTATCCCTAACGACGGTTGACCACTAGTTTACCACAAGTGAACCGAATACATAACGATTACATATTTCACTCTAGATTATGGCAATAGGCTCATACATAAATGATATAATTGAAGTTTTTAAATCATTCATACATAAATCCAAAAACTTTAATCATAGAATAACAAAATCAATGCCAAAAGAGAGTGATGACAACTAATAGATTAAGAAATGCACAAATATGTTTATCGGCCTCAATATCCCATTTGAACTAGAAGGATGAAGTTTAGCTCCTCGTAGCTCTTCAAAGGGTAAGAATTATTCCCCTTTCATGTCTCTAAACTCTTCATTACTCCTTTGACCTCTTAAATGCCCTTTTATTCTATCACAACACACGGTGTCAGCTACACAGGCATGTTGGTGATTGTGTGTGTCATTTTTTTCAAAATTTGTGACCTTACATGTCCTTGGTAAGCAACACAGCAATGTTGCTCACTTACACACTTCTAGTGAATTACACACCCCCATAACTACGTAAGTTTTAATAACTTCATTTCTTTCATTCTTTGTCACATCTTTACCATAATTCATCTCTTTCTTATTCCACAAATGATAATAGGATTGAACATCAATAGGATGGCTCTAAAGATAAGTTTTTAGCTCAATTTGGTTCTTCTTCCTTCAACTTATACCGAAAACAAAATATGAACCAAAATAAGTTTCTTAAGCAAATCATAACCTTAATCACTAAGCATTAGGGAGTAAATATATAATCGAACAAGCACTTACTAATGACGTAGTCATGCACAAAGCTTTCCAACTAATGAATTTAAGGAGGAAACCAAAAACCTCGAGGTTTTGAAGTATGAATGACTAGTTGACAATGCAAAAGGCATTTGTGAAGTCTATCTTTAATGAGCAATTTGTCATGTTTTTTCAGGAGTAGTAGTTTTTAAAAAATTCTTAGCCAATAACAAATTGTCCCCAATATTTCTTCTTATAATAAAACCAAATTTTAAGTCGTTAATAAGTTCTTTATGATGGATTTGAGTCTTAGGACAAGTATCTTAGAGATAATTTTATAAAGTAGGTTACAAAAAGAGAGTGGTCTTATGTCGGCCCCAAATTTTTTTTCTTGATGAATAAACATGATTTAGATAATTTTGAGGCTTTGATATATTAATTTTTTTGAAATAATTAATTATGTCAAAGTTAGTAGGATTTATTGAATAGGTAAATGGAATTAAAGTGTTAAGGTCATAAGAATATTCAAGGGTATTTTTGGCAAGATACTTAAGGTTAAAAGAACATAAGCCTATAAGGAAGGGTAAAATAGAATTTTTGGACTCATTATGGGTAGAAATGGAAGAAAGAAATGTAATCTTTCATTTAAGAGAAGGAAAAATGTGAATTAGAAGAGAAGAAGAGAAAATAAGAAAGAGAAAGAAGAGAATTTTGGGGGTTGAGAGAAAAGAAAATAGTTGAGCTAGGGTTTCTTCATTTCTTAGCTTTTGAGAGAGATTTTGAAGTGGTTTAAGAAGAGAAAAAGGTAGATGAAGAAAAGAGCTTCCATTTGAGCCAAAAATCTCTTCATTTGGTGAAGAATCAAAGTAATATCATTGAAAATCTTTTATATTTTTTGAAGGATTTTAGTTCATAGAGTTTAGAAAATCTATGGGTTTAAGTATTCTATGACCAATTTTAGTGATTGTGCTTTGTGGTATTTTCAATTGAAAACCCTATTGAGTGGGATTTTTTAATTGTATAAAGGGGATCAAAAGAGGAACAAGAGAAGAGGCATTTTGAGCAAGTTTATAAGTAAGGAAATCGAGGTGGGTTACACGTTTATAATAGAGTTATGAGCCATTAATGCTTTTCCAGATCAAAAAAATAAAATGATTTCAATTACTTCATAAATGTTGCTTTTAATGTTTTTGAGTGATTTGAGAAATTGCTACATATTGGTATGAATTTTGATGATGAAATGGAAAATGGTTTTGAAATATTTATATTGTGCCTCGAAAAATGTCATTGCATTTTGTATAAACGAAAAGAACATGAAAATAGGAGCATATGATGAGATGATTTGAGCATGAATATGTGCTTTTGTTTGGGCAAGAGAGGAACCCGTTTTGTTAGGCACATGCACGTTGACCTATAGCATTCTCCCAGCTTCCCGCTTGAGGCCACAAGATCTTGAGAAATCGGACTCGTTTTGTTCACAGTGTAAACTTCAGTCTCTCCGTTTCGTTCCACGGAACTCTCGAGCCATTTTTTTTGTACATTGCATCTTTGAATTGTCAAGAATGGTGCATAATTGAGTGTTATGCTTTGATGGTGAAATGTACATGCTATGTTTATGTGATGATGTGTAATTATGAGTTTTGAGCTAGACTAGAGAATTTGAGAACTATGCGTTTTATGAATTCAATATGAATTTTCTATCACAAATGAACTTTTTAACAATTTTGCTTATTCTTCATTATAAACTTGTTACCCGCGAGCTTTCAAACTCACCCCCTTTTCGTCCCATCTCTAGGTGATAGCTAAGAGCTCAACTGCTCAAGAGCCTAAGGGAATTTCTCCAAATTGTTTATTTTTTATTTTGAGTTAGTTTTAGGAAAGCATAATGTTTTAGTCGCATTTCAAGTTTATTTGTTCAAGAATCTTTTGTAAATTGAGATTTTGAGATGATGATGTATTGTAGCTCAAAATGCCATTAAGGATTTGTAAAAATTTATTCTTTTCATGTTAATGAAATATGAAAGGTGCATGGATGATGTACCATCATGTCCCCCTAATTAAAGGTTAGAACCCAGATTTCAATAATGGAGAAAATAGCAATGTGGGAGTTAGAAAAATATTTGCATTTCATGCTCACCAAAATGTCAGCGTATATGCATGTGGATTTGAATTTTTGCATACATGAAAATAATTATACATGCACTCATTGACATTCCGGGTATAATTGTATTGTAATGGGATTAGTTGAAAATTAGTGGATTCGATGTTAAAAAATTTTAGATGGTGGATTGAGAATTTAGAATGGTATACAACTCTTTTAAATGGATTTTTGGATAGTGAATGATAAAATTTTACGTTAGTAGAATGAAGAAGAGAATCTGGAAAAGTTAGCACCGATATGAAACTTCGTGGATAAAAATGTATTGATCTAGGCAGTTTTTGACAAAAATTGTCTCATAAATTTTGTAGATCTTTCTTTTAGCTTTCTATTAATATAAAGTTTGCAATTTTTGTAGTTCTGAATCAAAAGTTATGGAAGTTAGAAGTTGGGTATGTGACATTAGGGTTAAAGGCAAAATTGGTGTAAAATAGAAATACATCATCATGCTTGACTTTGAGGAATAGAAAAAATGAGGCTTTTTGAGTTAAATGAATTTGCACCATCATGCATAAACACAACAGTGACTTTGGTGAAAAATGGCAGTTTTCACCCTCGTGCTTAAGCTCAATCATGCATTTGAGGTTTCTCCCTATATTGAATAGTCTTGCTTCTTTTGATCATAACTCCTTCTCTAGAAGTACAAATGACTTGATTCTTAAACCATTGGGTTCATAAGACATTGCTATATCTCTCCACCAAAAATCATAACAATCAGAAATCATTCTAGAGAGATTGATTGATGAATTTGAGACAAAATTAGTGAGGAGTTCTGGAAAATGATAACTGGAGTATTTGCACTGAACATGCTTCGGTATTTTAGGCATAACTTGTTATGTAGTTATCCAAATGGAATCATTCTTAATTTAGACTAAAATAGAGACATAGAGATACAATTTTTATGAAGAAATAAAATTCCAATTCTGTCTTCATAGTTCCAGAATATGAATTGGAGTGGGGTATAGAATACTGTTATAGTTAAGGAATGGTCCGAATTTTTTTTGGGATATAACTTTTGGAATATTGAACCAAATCGAATGATCTTGGTGTTATTAGAAACTTAAGACAATAGGGAGCATATTATTAGAAGAATTTTTGTCAAATTACCTCATTTGCATTATCTAATTCATGATGGAATATAGAACCGAAGGTCTAGAACTTTGGAGAAATTATAAGAAAGAATAAGAGTTTAGATATTATATGATCATATAATGTTAGGATAACAATAGCAAAAGAATTGTTGGTATTAAAGTGCCAAAGAAATGTGTATAATGGAGATGAAGGGGTTCATATGATTGAAGTTGTGATTCAAGAAGAGAAGTAAAGTGTATCTAGTTTAAATAAATGAGAAATTGATGATAAGAGCAAGTAATGTGAGAAAAGAATTGATAAG
Source organism: Erythroxylum plowmanianum (assembly GCA_025531925.1). Classification (NCBI taxonomy): domain Eukaryota; kingdom Viridiplantae; phylum Streptophyta; class Magnoliopsida; order Malpighiales; family Erythroxylaceae; genus Erythroxylum; species Erythroxylum plowmanianum. Next base: position 24,430,039 of record JANVCQ010000004.1, read on the forward strand.
TGATTGAATTATGAAATTTGATAATATACCCGGGATTGTCATGAATATGCATTGCATATATTCCGTAGACACACGTGTACATAAATGAATGCTTATAATTATGCAAAGTTATAATATGTGTGCAATATGTGTATTGCATAATTTTGATGTGCAGGATAAACATCCGCAATCAGATGTTTCCAAATCATGGAAGCTAATGCTAATTTGGAATGTACTATGACTAGACCTAGATCGTCTCATTTCATTGCTTGTTTTGTTTGAATTTTTGTATTGATTGACTACTGAATGCTTATATGAATGTGATTGAATATGTTGAATTTCAAATAGAAGGTTTGATGATTGTGAAATGTGGATGAGATATTGAAGTGCTACTTATATGTGAATGTGACGAACTAAATGTTTCATGATATGATTGCTTGAAAATGTGAGATGCATTCCATACATAAATGCATGATCAGATAATGGGAGTTGTGACCAGAGTAGCTATCGATCAAAGCTTAAAGCTTAAAGTATGAAAAGAGTCTCGAGCTTAGAAAGTGATTAAGAGCCAAAGGCTCACTATGTAAAATGAGCCCTGTATCCCTAATGGATAAGGGACAGTTAGTAATGAGCTCAGTATCCAATGGATATAGGACAATTTAGGCACTCGGTCACAATAAAGTAATAAATGAAAAGTAGGTATCATGTGCACTTCATATGCATAATACAAATGATTAAAGTGTATTGAGTGTGAAATGTTAAATAATGTGAATGTGAATTATTTGTTATAAGATTGGGTGAGCCATCGATGATGGTCACTCATTGAGTTTGCAAAACTCACCTAAAATTTGCAACTACTTTTTAGGATCAGAAGAATACCCCACTAAGCAAATAGGATTATACCTACAGCATACAAATAAGGGATAGAGGTCAGCATCAGTTCGCATATGCATCGTACTCTTTATTTTCGTATTGAATTGTATATATATTCCAAAAAAATTTTGTATCGAATAATGTATTCAGAAATTTTTGCACAATGTGTATACAAATGTATTTATGTTGTAATGTAAAGATATTATGACTAAAGTGTTTTGTATTTGTAATGGGCCCCAAATGGCTATTGAAATTCTGTTGATTGTATTGTTATGATTGAAAAAGTTTGTAAATAAAGCAAGCCCGATTTGGTTATAGATTTTCATATATTATGTTTATGCTTTCAAAAAAAAATTTGTGCTGAGTTTTGATTGATTGAGTGTTTTAGCACGCCACTCTAGTAGGGCACGGACTCGGATATCACGCAGGATGTTAGGTACGTGTCTTGTAGGAGTAAGGTGCTACAGATGATATGAGTTGAAATTAGATATACGTGAAGAAGTTAAGATGTTATGGAAAGGAAAGATGAGAATTATGACTGATCAGATGTAGTTGAACGTGATGAGACAGATGAGTTGAGATTTGAGAGTTTAATGAAGACAATTTGGTAGCTGAATGGTTATGCTCAGAACATTTTAAGTTGCATAGTGCAAAATTTCAAGTCTTCCATAGAGGTAAAATTCATGTTTTGACTTCAGGGGAAAATCTGGATTAATTTAGGTTGATTTAGACAAAGTTGTCCTCTAAAAAGTTGTTGCTTATCTTTCTACCTTTCCAGTACTATATAGTATGAAATTTTTAGACATCAGAGTTGAAATTTATGATCCTTATAAGTGGAGATGCTCAAGAGTATAGACTGAATCTTCCAATGATGACGTGTATCTTCCAGTGATGACGTGTATCTTCTAGTAATGACATGTATCTTTTGATGATGACGTGTATCTTCTATGCATTGCTTATCTTACATCTTTTGGTCCAATTTTGACCCTCTACATGATAGAATCTATCTTCAAGTCTTCATGAAAGTTGTAGATCCTCAAGTCCTCTTTCAAACCATCTAAGAATGACCTTGATCCGATATCTTTATAAAAAGTTATGCTAATTGTTAAATATCTTTTATGCACTGTTCATAAACATCTTCTATGAACTGTTCATCTTACATCTTCTGGTCCAAGTTTGACCCTCTAAATGACAGAATCTATCTTTAAGACCTTCATAAAAGTTGTAGATCTTGAAGTCCTCTTTCAAACCGTCTTAACAAGATCTTAATCCAACTTTTATAGAGAAAGTTATGCTAATTTTTCCTAAACAGGTTCAATATAATTGAGGACAAAACCTTGTTTGATTCTTTTGGCTATAAGTTTCTTATCCGACCTCCAAATGAAGTGATTCTCGGATCAATATATTCCTAACACATTTTCTACCTCCCCATTAAAGTTTATAGCCTTTGATACTGAATTGAAGAAGATTGATTGAATCAATTTAAGGGTATCGGATGGAAGAGTATGAATTGGATATTTTACTAAACATACTTTGGTATTTTGATGATAACTTGATCTTTAGAGTTCTGAATTAGATGATTCTTATTTCAAAAAAAGATAGAGACATAGAGCTACAAATGATCTAAAGGAATAAAATTTTAATTCAGTCCCTAAGAATTTCAAATTCTGGATTGAAGTTGAGTTTAGAATATTTGCTTCAGTATAAGAATAATTCAGAAATGGGGCCTGACACTTATGGTATCAGAGAAGGAAGATGAACGGTGGATGACTAATGAGGGTTCCTTGAAATAACCCTATAAGATAATATGATCACGGTTTATGAATCCGAATGTTAGGCTCCAAAATCGGGGTCCAACATCTTAATGTTAAGTCAAGAAGACTTCACTTCTATTAATTTTGAAGACAATCAAATAATAATAATCTTAGAAATGTATAAACCATTTTTATGAGTTTGTTAAATGTGTAGAAAAATGTTAGTAACACTTAGTCAACTTAGAAAGTGCGTAGTTAATGACAGACGATATATCTACAATAGGCGAAGTGCAACACCAGACGAAGCGCAACATTAGACGAAGCACCACACCAAAAGAAGCGCGACAACAGACGAAGCACAACAACAGACGAAGCAATATAACAGATGAAGCAGAATGATAGACGAAACATAGTAACAGAAGAAGTATTATTCCAAACGGTACAAAAGGAAGATATTTTAGAACGTCAGTCAGTTAGTTAGTTAGAGTTAGTTACAGGACTCAACTAATAGCCGTCTCTAGAAGATTTAAGAAGTAGTTTTCAAGAAGACAGTTGGAGACCTAGGCTATAAATACTAGTTATAGTCAAAGACTAATTACATTAGCAAAAATTTTGTATTCAAAGTGAGAAAGAAGTGAGTGAATACATCTGTAACGTAAAGCTCAAAATTATTTTTCTTAGAGAGAGAAAGAAAGGCTAGAGCCTGGAGAGGCTAACACAGCAGATAAAGAATACTTTGTGAGAGAGACTTGAAGAGGCTCTGCAAGTGTAAAAAAATACTTGTAAAGTTGAAGAGTATAGTGAAATCTCAGACAAACTATGAGGATTGGATGTAGCCCAAGGTTTAGGGTGAACCAGTATAAAATTGCAGTGTCTATTCTCTAACCCTTATCTTTTAATTTTCTTGTTGTTAGACGAGTAGATAATATTACTTGCAATTGCATTGCTTATCAACTTTAGCAAAGTGTTTTTGTGATCATTTGAATTTTTGTAAAGAAATTCAAGAAGTCTCAAAAGATTAATATTTTCGAAAAGATTACACAATTCAACCCCTCTTCTTGTGTATTTTACATATCATACCTAATTTCTATATTAATAAGTGATTTACTTCAGTTGGTATGAGAGCGAGGTTTCTAAGAAACACTATCACAAATTGAGCAAAAAGATCCACAGTTGAATCATATGTTTTTATTGCTGAAGATACCTCGGTCACAAGACCTCCTACGTTCAATGATGAGGATTATCATTATTGGAAGGACAGGATGTAGCTCTTTATAGAATCCACACAAATTGATCTTTGGGATATCATCGAGAATGGTCCATATACACTAGAATATGATGAAGGCAATATCATCTCTCATGACAAATGGTCAACCGATCAAAAAACTCGATTTCAGTTAAACTTTAAGGCCAAGTTGTTGGGTCCCGTTTTTGGAACCCAACTCTTATACGGAATTGAAAACATTTACAAAACGTGAGCAAACGTATACTTTCAAAAAGCGTGATCATAGAGCATGGGCAAAAACGAAAGAACGGATCAAAAAGCGAAGGAATCGAAAGCGAATCAAATGGCTTGGAATCCTAAAGCGGAAACAAATCAAAAGCGGAATCGAAGGAACGGATTTACAAAACTTCGGAATCAAAGAAAACCAAACGGTTTAATCAAACTGAAAGTCAAATGTCCGACATCCGAAGTGTGTACCCAAGAAAAACGTTGGAAACCATAAAGATACTTGATCTAAACCAATCCAAATCGGTATTTTTTTTTCTTTCATTCAAAACAATTCAATTTCCCATTTGGAATTCATCAATTTCATAACCTCAATTCATTTGATTCTTCACATTCATACATATCCCATAATTCATCTTTTAACAATTTCTTATTTTTCTTTCGCCATAAAAACTCACACATGATTTATACACAAAGAGCACTTCAATATTTCGAATCAATCAACACAATCATTGAACCTCCTGTCCGAAATCCAAACACAATCAAACACATTCATATACCCATAGCACTTCAACAATTCTCAATCATCAAAATCACCGAACCTCCTGTCCGGAATCCCAACGCAATCGATCATAATCATATACATATAGAACTTCAATAGTCAAGTCACATTCACATTCATCTCATCCATATACCATTCACATATCATATCCATATACAAATTTATATCCCAATTCCATACACAAACATTTACATTCCAAAAATAATTGCATTATAAACTTGAATGGCATTTTCAAGTCACAAATACAACATCAATCTCAAAATCCAAATACACAAGAATACAATAATTCCAAAAATCCTTAACAAAAGTCTAAAATCTTATTCTTGCAAACATTTAACTTAACCCTATAACATAAATACAAACGAACGGAGGTCTTGACTTGCTTTCATCCGATCTCCTTCTCGAAACCTGGAGATGGGGATGAAAGGGGGTGAGCTTTACAGCTCGTGGATAACATGTTTATAATCGAAAAATAAGTAAAAATCATTTTTCAAAAATTTTACCATTTTATAGAAATTTCACAGTAGAAATTTGTCAAATGCTTATTTCTCAAACTTTCAATTTTTCAAAAATTCATGAACAATTTCAAACATGGATTGCATCAAACTTATAACACAACATAAGCACATAACACATCAGAAATGGTTTGGGTCGATCTAGAAAATAGAACGTACTACACATTCCCGCATAGCGGTCCTGTGTAGTCGTGAACAAAACGTACTACACCTTCCCGCATAGCGGTCCAGTGTAGCCGTAAACTTATGGGAGTCCCTAACGGAGCTCCAATGCCACTAGCGGGCAGGCGGGCGAAGCCTTTGACAAGTGCACTTGACATCTTATGGGACCTAA
>JANVCQ010000004.1:24440488-24452405 GCA_025531925.1 Erythroxylum plowmanianum
AGCATAAATCCTAACTAAGGAGTTCATAACAATGTAGCTAAACATGAACAAACTACTCCCTTTTGAAGCCCATTGAAGTCAAGCCATTGCTACATCTTCAAGAGGGAATGGTTCTTAGCCAAGCATTACTTCGGGAGACTTCACAATTAGAAACCCACCAAGAGCATCCATGACAGCAGCAGTAGATGATGAAGGTGGCGATAGAAAAATGGAAAGAAGTGATGGATGATAGTCAAGTTAAGAGAGGAAGAGCCAAGAGTGTGTGTATCTTGTGTATGGCTTGTTAAATTGTCAACTATAACCTAATTTGGTAGATTTTTAAACAAAGGATGCTTGGGTCGGGTCACACAATGGGTGATTTTTCTGAAATTGGTCTGGGTTTTCAAAGGTTCGCCGCAACGAACTTTTCCCTAAAGGTTTTGTTTCATTATTAGTTCCTTCGTCATGACGAAAGAATTAATCTTCGCCGCAGCGAACTTTTCCCAATAGGTTTAGCTTGGATTCTTTGTATTTCACCGCGGCGACAAATCCACTTCATCGCGATGAACTTCCTATTGCACCACTTCTCTTGTTGACTTCACTTCAACCTTTTTTCACTCTACATCTTCTTCTTGTGTCCCTTTTCCTTGAGTCTCCTACGATAAAAATTGTAGTTTGTAGTATCAATTGTTCTCAGAAAATTAATTAGTGCCATTAATACTGATTTGTAACAATTTTTACCCTCAAACTACATAAAATAAAAGTACACACTCAAGAGTCAATTTAAACACAAACGCTAGAGATAGGAGTCAAAAAGTGTAGCAAGAGTCATGAAAATGTTGCCAATTTATGTAATAAACTTGGGCTCAATTAGTTTAGTTTTTATTTGTTACAAATCACAAATGGAGCAATCTCTTATCTATGGGAGACACGTTGATTTCATCTCATTGAAGGAAAATCATATGGACATTGAACCAGAGATTGAAGCAATTGGCTAGAAAAACTTCTTCAAGGTTCTTGAAAAGGTCTATTTGAATGAGATATATGAATTTTGGAAGTATGCAAAGGTGGTAGATAACACCTTAGTATCAATGGTAGATGGATTGTTAGTTATCGTGACATAACATACTATCGAGAGGGTCAGTGGGTGTCCTAGTATTAGAGTAAAGCTGTTTAACAATACAAAATGGATTACTCAAGGTCGTGTAAATAGCATGCACATTAATCGACAACTCTATGGAAGTAGTGATCTAGAAGTTAAGAAAGCATCAACCCTTATTCTGAAGGCTAGGGTTCTATATTCACTACTTCTTCACTGTGTTCTACCAAGATTAGGCTCGAAGGACATTGTGACAATGAACGATCAACATTGTTTGTTTCATCTATTGAATCACTAACCCATTAATCTTCCGTACTTAATTTTGAAGTACATAATGAAGTCAAAGGGAGATTCTAACTCTTTACCGTATGGAATGTTGTTGATAAGGATTTTTAGATAATTTGGAATCTTTCTCGAGGGAGGTAACAGGGTAAAGATGGAAGTGAAGAGTATTATTAATGTCACTATTATTCACAGAATGGGAATAAAGTTTGAAGATGAAGCAGATATAGGTTCTACATCGAAAGCAAGGTCTGAGAGGAAGCTTATAGTAAGACAGGGCAGGAGTGAACGTGGTATGTCTACAAGAAAAACAAAACCTCGATAAACGGGAAGAACATCCATAGAAGAAAAGACTATTCTTATGCTTTTCCTATGTTTTTGCTTTATTATTCATCGAAATACTATTCATCTATTCGTCTATGAATATCATTTTATCTTCTAAAATTATGATTATTTGTTATTATCAAAAAGGGGGAGATTGTTAATTCAAGAGGACTTCACTTCTATTAATTTTGATGACAATCAAATAATAATAATCTTATAAATGTATGAACTGTTTTGATGAGTTTGTTAAGTGTGCAGAAAAATGTAAGTAACACTTAGTCAACCCAGAAGGTGTGCAACACCAGACGAAGCGCAACACTAGACGAAGCGTAACAATAGACGAAGCACAACAATAAATGAAGCGCAACACTAGACGAAACGTGACACCAGACGAAGCGTGACACCAAACAAAGCGCAACAATAGAAGAAACACGACAATAGACAAAGTGATATAACAGACAAAGCAGAATAATAGACGAAACGTAGTAATAGAAGAAGTATTATTCCAGATGATACAAAAGGAAGATATTTTAGAACATCAGTCAGTTAGTTAGTTAGAGTTAGTTACAAGACTCAACTAATAACTGTCTCTAGAAGATTCAAGAAGCAGTTTTTCAAGAAGACAGTTGGAGACTTAGGCTATAAATACTAATTCTAGTCGAAGACTAGAATAACTATTTTACATTAACAAAAATTATGTATTCAAAGTGTGAAAGAATTGAGCGAATACATCTATAACGTAAAGCTCAAAAATATTTTTTTAGAGAGAGAAAGAAAGGTTAGAGCCTGGAGAGGCTAATACAGCAGATAAAGAATACTTTATGAGAGAGACGTGAAGAGGCTCTGCAAGTATAGAAAGAATACTTGTAAAGTTGAAGAGTATAGTGAGATCTCAGACAAACTTTGAGGACTGGTTGTAGCCCAAGGTCTGGGGTGAACTAGTATAAAATCACAGCGTCTATTCTCTAACCCCTATCTTTTAATTTTCTTGTTGTTAGACGAGTAGATAATATTACTTGCGATTGCATTGCTTATCAACTTTAGCAAAGTGTTTTTATGATCATTTGAATTTTTATAAAGAAATTCAAGAAATCCCAAAAGATTAATATTTTCAAAAAAGATAACATAATTCAACCCCCCTTCTTGTGTATTTTACATATCATACTTGATTTTTATATTAACAAGTGATTCACTTCACTTAAATCTTGGAAAAAGGAGTGGTTAAGGACTTTAGGTACTAAGCATAGGAAATTCTTGTTTAGTTCTTTTAGGAGAATGCTTTAATTAAAGAATTCTAAGATAAGACTACAGACATGAGGTTCTAATAAGTTCCAAGACCTTTGAAAGGAGAGGGCATTAAAGTCATTTGTTATTGGAGACTTAATTAGATTAAGGTTAAAGAGGGCATTTCTAATCTCAAGGTTAGTTATAAGGTGGATAAGGTTGTCATGCTAATTTTTTAGTCAGAATGTGGGAAATGAATTGAGAAATTTAAATTGGGTGTAGAGGTTGGAGATTTGGATAATAGAAAAGCTTTAAATTAATTAAAAGTTTGTTTCTTTAGTTTATCTTAATCAAAACAAGGGTTTCCAAAGGGATCCAGGATTGTTGATATCTTATTGGGGTTTCTTCTACACTGGAGGAATTTGTAGAAGAAAGCAGTATTTAAGTCTCCCTCTTTCAGGCAATTGGTTATAACTTTTTGTTTTAATAGAGAATTATAAGCTTCCAATGCTATCAAGTAGGCATTTAGTTTTTCTTTCTCCCTTTCCTTAATTATTGGCTCCTTAGATCATTAAAATACTAGGTCCAAATTGCATTTAAGTAAAATTTTGTTTTGATCAATTTCTTTGACCATATCTTTTTTTAAATGCTCCTTTTGAAACTTCTTTAGTTCCTCTCTTACAATTTTTAGTCTGGAGACTTGCTTGAAGGCTTTAAATACTTTAATAGTTGTATTAAGCCCTTTACTAATTAGATCCTCGTAGCCTTCTAATTCAGTTAGGAAGTTGAAGAATCTAAATAGGTTTCTCAACTTCCTTATTTATGTTCCAGCATTATTTCCAATGAAGATTGATCTAGTAACTAGGATTATTAAACTAACTTGACGAGTTAGGGAATCTATCCCATCTAATTAGAGTTTACCAACCCCCTATCTAGTGTTTTTCTTTATTTGATATTATCCCTCCTTTTTATTAGACCAAATAAATTGATTCCCTATATATGTCAGATCAACCATATCTGAATTATTTGTATAGTCCTTGAACAACTTATTTATTTTCCCTTCCTTAATTACTTTTTTAGTCCTCTCATCTTCAAATGAATTAATATACAATTGAAATTCCCTAACACAATCAATGGATCTTTAATATTTTTAGCCAATTCTTCAATGTCTTAATATAGTGTGGTCCTTTGAAATGCATGATTGGCTCCATATACAAGGTAACTTAGATTTTCTCCTAAAGCATTATAGAGAACAACTCTACATGTAGATATTGATTGGATTATTCATAATTGAGGAGCTGAACGCTTCCTTGAAATTAAGATTAAAGAACCAATTGTCAGAAAAGGATTATGGATTTTAGAGAATCAACGAAGCATTCTTCTAAAGCACTCCTTCCATAGATTGGGAGGAATCATTCTAGGTACAAATTTTTATTGCTATGCTTATGGACCTATATTTTCGTATTATATGATATTTTGATATAACAAATTGTAATATTTTAAATATTTTGCATTGTTCTTATTTAATATTTGTTTGAAAATTAAATTATATTTTTCTAATATTGATTGTGGTTATTGTTTATATAACAAATATGTGAAAAGTAATATTAATATTAATATGAATAAAGAGATGTTGTTATATCAATATATACTATTATAATTTTTTCAACATAGTTAAAGTAAAATTAAAAATTGTATAATACAATATATTGAGATATCATTTTGTAATTTTATAAAATTTAGAAACTATTTTTAATTTTTAAGCAATTACTTTAATCAATACTTGATAGTGGTTGATATCGATATTGTTTTATATTGTTCCATATCTAGTACAATATTCATAACATTGCTTAAAAGTCAATGGAAGAAATACTATTTTGTCAAACAATTGATTGGAAAAGTAAATGGAAGATGTTTCTACAAAGTAATGAATTTAAAAGGGTATTACCATCCGAAAATTTTTGTTTTTTTGTATAAAGGAGTTTTGATTTTGAACAACCAAACGTAAGATTTCGAAGCAATCCCATAAAAGTATATAATTTCCAAAGCCCCTATCAAAACGAGAAAATTTTCCCTGATCTTCCACCCTCCTCCCCACTTAATTGAGTTATTCAATATGTAGATTTACCTAACCAAGTACATCTATTGATTACTTGAAGGTCACGAAAATTTATGATGTTGCAACTACTTGCACTTTACAGACAACTTCGCACCCCTTGCTCTTGCCTTGCGAGCAAACGATGACTTAGTTGCAGTTATACCACTAAACGACGACTTAGTTGCAGCTATACTATTAATCACGACTTTTTTTGATACAAGGGAAAAGAAAACTATGTAAAACTAAAATAAACACTCGACCCCGGGTGCTCCTTAGCACAAAGCGTGAGGATATTGCACTCCAGTCAATCATGAGATAAGACGTCCCGAATACTTATCGGCGGTTCTTGTAGATACTGAAGTCTTGGTGATGAGAGAGCAGCTAAGGTAGCTAGCTGGTCGGCACATTGGTTCCCTTCCCGAAGGATATGCTAGATATGAATCTCCCAATTTCGATATAGCAACCCTCGGATACCTGTCAACAAAGGATAAATGTCAATTACAGCTCTATTGGAAGTAGAAAGAATATTAATAACCTTCAGCGAGTCCACTTCAACCACCACTCACCAATAGCCTCGATCCCATGCCAGGGTAAGTCCTGAATGGATCCCCCATAGCTTTACCTCCAGAGGTGCACCTATGCCAACATTCTGCATAAAACCTCCACACCAGTGTCCTAGATTATTCCACAGCAGCCTTGTGGGATCCTGTGCTGTCGGTACCGTTCGTATTCAGTTTGATCCATCCGACCGTTGGTTTAGTCCAACCCACAAATGTCCCCAACGGCATGCCCTGAGTTTGAAAAACTCGGCTTTCCATCGAGTGGGCCCTGATGATCCAAGCAGCATAATTCGTGACAATTCGAGCTCCTGCCATAAGTCAAGCAAAGTCAGGGTCAAAAATACTCTCGTTCCTCCATTTCCAAAGAAACCAGTAGGCGACACCGAAAATGATAGCCCACGAAATCTAATTAAAAGGGAGATGCTGGCGGAGATTTCTAAAAGCCCATATCTCCTCATCAAAGTGCAAAAATTCCCTGTTTGTAAATTCAAAAGGGAATTAATTCCAAAAGGAGGTTATGCGATGACAATCCCGAAGGGCGTGAAGGGTTGACTCTTCCTGACCACAAAATTGGAAATTGTTGTCCATTGTTAAGTGACGCACCACCCGCTGGTGGTTCGTTAATAATTTCCATTTAGCTAACAACAAAAGGAAAGATCAAATCTGTTGGGGTCCGCCCATTTCCAGATGACATCCCAGAGCCTACTAAACTCGTGTGTGTGGATTTGTTCGATGAGTTCATAAGTTGAGGCCATTATAAATGGCCTGGGATAAGTGGGACCCCATACCATATGATCATTCTCTTGGTCCAAGACATTCAGCCACCTTGATGCAATCAACATACAAACTGTGGAGGGAAGATATTGTTGGAAACGATTCCAGTACCAATCTCCACCATCACTCGTGTACGCTTCCACTGTGGCATTTAGTTCACTCGCTGGCACAGAGTGGAGGCCACAAGGAGCAGAGGGCCCAAGTCCTCGACCCAATTGTCAAACCAAAAGAGAATGCTTCGGTCGTCCCCTAGTCTCCAATATGCCCCTTGGCGCACAAAAGGCCATGTCACAGCAATCCCCCTCCAAATTGTCGAGGCGTCGGGTCTTGCTAACATCTGAGGGAGGGGAGTAGCATCTATTAAACATGACTTAGTTGCTTGCTATATTCTTTCTTTCTCAGAAGATTCCAGGAAAATCTGTATCATTAATTGTGGAGATATCAAGGAACACCAGTCTAACTAACATGCATAAGACCATCTTCCCTTTATATATCCTGCATAGTATCTCTTCAGTTTTCCATCTTGATTATATACAGCTTCCCACCTTTTCAAAAGGTAAGCAATTAAGATAATAGTTTTGTTCTATAATGTATGGTTATGACTATGTCGTTTTCACTGCATGCTCTGTTTTACCTGTAACGAAGTCGTTTTTGACACGGCTCGGGGAAAGTATTGAGTATAGAGGATATGATGCCTCTTTATGGGTTCAAACTCTCTGTATTCAATATCCTATTCAATTTCATTTTATGTCTATTTAAATCAAAAATAACGTAGTTTCTGGTTTGTAATAAGGTTAGAATAGGGTATTAGTGACATTGTTTTATATTTGTTTACATTAAAAATGACATCGATTTAGCACGGAGCAAGGTTGAATCAGGGTGCCAGGTACAAAGGATCTGACGCCTCCTTATGAGTTCAACTCTTATGTACCTAATATCTTGTTCCAACCTTATTTGCGTCAAAATCAACATCATTTTATGTCTATTTATACTCAAAATGACATAATTTTTTGCACGAAATAGGATTGGATCAAGGTGCTGGATAAAGAGGATCTGATGTCTCCTTATAAGTTCAAATCCTTGCACCCAATACCCTACTTCGCACAAAAAACATTATTTTATATGTGTTTATATCAAAAAGGACGTCATTTTATGTTTGTTTGCACTCAAAATAATGTCTTTATTTTCTTTACGAACAAGGTTGAATCGTGGTGTTAGATACAAAAGATCTAATTCAATCCTTATTGCCCGGTAATAAAATTTCATCAATATCATATTTATCGTATCAGATGCTTTGCCATTAAAAAGGTTCATGCTCAATCCCAAGCGCAGGTGAGTTGGTAAGGAGCTCTCCTGGCTTAAGTGAGGTCGCAGTTTCGAACCTCCCTCATGTATGTAGCCGTTTAAAACTTGGGGTTAGAGCTTTGCTTCCCACAAGGGACCTATCTGGCTCAAGCAGGGATTAGTCTGAGTGTGAATGGCTTAAAATTGTCTTCTCATAATTGGGATCCTTCAGGACATCTCGTGGGCAACTAAAAAAAAACTTCATGTCTACCTCAACTGTTAGCAATCGCAGTGGGTCCCACCAATTCCTCCTCAAGTTCGAGCACGTCCAATAATACTTCCCTAATACAAGCTATTCAGGTTCTACTAGATAACCCTAGACGGCTCGTATCTGCCATGTGTTTTGAGAAGAAAATCGTTGTGTTAATTAGTTAGCTTTTTATGTGGCATATTTTGATCTACTAGATAACCCTAGACGGCTCGTATCTGCCATGTGTTTTGAGAAGAAAATCGTTGTGTTAATTAGTTAGCTTTTTATGCGGCATATTTTGATTTAAGAGTTATTTATTTACAGCCTCCTCTTTTGGAATGTCTTACTATCTTTTTCGAGAATATGTGTGGAATTTTCACCCCAAGAGCTATTATAAAAAAAGAAGAGTAAGGCGAGTATCGTGATCTTGGACGGACGATTTTGACGGGGGAATTGACGGGACCATATACTCTAGCAATAGGCATATCCAAATTCCTAAAGTCTCGACTTTTGTCTGTTCATGAATAAATCAGCCACCCTTCTCCAGTATTCTGCTAAGTCTTTTTGTTTCCAATTAGAAAAACACTTCTCTTTCTATAAATGGTAGTAAGAATCACTTCATTGTTTGATCTGTCAGTAAAATCAATTGCCGAGAGAATCCGGCGAAATCGACTCGTCGCGCTTTTACATAGGACATGCAATTGTTCATCATGTTCTTCGTCTACAATTACATTTTCTCACTGGTTTTGGAGGTATGACTGGCCCACTTTTTTCTGCTTTTCTGAAATTTGAGGAATTATTTTAAGCCACATAAAAACTCCAAGCAAAGGAGTAAATAATCCAATATTACTTTCTTGTATCATGCTAGATAGAGGCAATTACTCATTTCTAAATTGTGTGGAGCTGCCGTTTCAAATTACCCTTTTGTGTAATTTGATCGAGCTGCTCTCATGGAAAAGTTTTCGTCTTTTCGTCTTGAATCAATACCCATTTGCCCCTGCTAACAATAGGGGTAAAGTGCCTGGTTTAATTTTATTATGCTTGCTGCTTGCCTGGTAATAATTTTGGCTGATGATCTGCCAATTTGGGTACCTATATAATCACCATTGAAGGAACTCAGAAAAGAAGATAGGAAAACTTTAGGCCTTGTATCCCAACACCCTTCTAATCCCCACCAAATGCTCCTCCTTATGTGCAAGACAAAGACCTCAGTACAGTAACTGGGTTTTATAGGCTGGACACCTAATGAATCCACCTTAGTAATTTGTAACTGGCTATACGCCCGTTGATCCCTTTAGGTTGCATTTCTCGTCCAATACGATTCAATAGTTTTTTTGCCCCCCTTCTTAGTGCCTAAAATTTGGAAGTAGTTATTTAATTTGCGTTGGCTTATGTGTGGGTTGATGGGTAGTTTTCTCTAATTCCTTTACTTTGCCCCAGAAGGACTTCACTCCCCCTGAGAAACATGTCATCTTCCACAAGTTCATTGTCAGCTGAGGCCCGGACCACACCACATAATGATGTTGGACAAATTGAATTATTCACAGCAGTTGAGGATTCCTATGATGGAGTTACTTTAGACATGAAGGAGCATATGGACTCTCAGGTTTTTATCCCTTTACTTAGAGCTTCCTTGTCAAAATGGAGACAACAGGTACATTTTCATTATTTATTATCTTTTTCTGATCTTCCACTTGATGATTATGTGGCCTGGAGAAGTATATTATAAGTCATGATTTATATTGTCTAGGGGAAGAAAGGAGTTTGGATCAAATTGCCTCTTGGACTTGCTCATCTCGTCAAACCTGTTGTTCAGGTAAAATAATATTATTGCATATAGCAGTTTTGCGTCAGCTAAAAGAATTAGTTAACTAGAAAGAGCTGATATTCAATTTTGGTCATTATGAATTTCATGTTAACATTCTCCACATAGGAAGGATTTTGGTATCATCATGCTGAAACGGATTATTTGATGCTGGTACGTTGGCTACCTGACACTCCTGTTACTCTTCCAGTAAATGCCTCACATCGCGTGGGCATTGGAGCATTCGTGATGAATAACAAGGGGCAGGTACTTGACAGTACTTGGTTCAATTTTGAGATTCCCCTCATGATTTTGCATCTAAGATCTATTCCCCATCTTTTGATAACCAGTTTTGGATCAAGGAATTTGTTAGGGCATGCTTATTCTGAAGTCAACTGTTATTTCATTTGTAGGTTCTCGTAGTTAAGGAGAAGAACGGTGGATTTAAAGGTAAAGGAGTGTGGAAGTTACCCACTGGAGTAGTTAACGAGGTGAGTCTGCCAGCTGAATCAGAGTTTATGCTGTTTTCCATAATAAATTGATATTTACGTTCACCTACAGGGAGAGGACATATGCGTAGCAGCAATTCGGGAAGTCAAAGAAGAAACAGGGGTGAGTAACAGATCTCAATTCACGACTTGTCAATTTGGAAGAAGTTGATGTAAATTGGAAAACGTGTTTGTTCCTTGTTTCCAACTGTTTTCCCGATATCTTTTTGTCAGATTGATGTTGACTTTGTCGAAATTCTGGCATTCAGGTAATCATTTTGCTCGTTGTTCATTAGTAATTCCACTTTCCATACATTTTATAAACTATAGTAATATGCAGCATGTAAACTTGTAGTTAATCCTCCTGGTTACTTTGTAATGGAGGAATATGCACTTAAATTGCAGTACAGCTCTTGTTGTGACTCTGACAAGCTTTATGTTCCTCTGAACTCTGGACTGCCCATAATTTGATTATATGCAGGCAAAGCCACCAGTCTTTCTTTATGAAATCAGATCTATTTTTTGTCTGCATGTTACAGCCACGCCATTTTGACATCAAAAAGCAAGATTCAGAGATTGAAGATGCCCAGGTATTCGTCATAATTTCATAGATCAGTGATATACGTATCTGTCTGAAGTTGAACTTATTATGTCTTAAGTGCATGGCCTAATTTTAAATACACACTTGTTTGAAGTATGTATTTGTGTAAATAATCGTAACATGTTGTGCTCTTTGGTCATTTTGTTCTGGCAGTGGATGGCAATTAGTGACTACGTGAACCAGCCATATAATAAAGGACATCAGCTCTTCAAGTATGTTGCTGAAATATGCAAGATTAAGTCGGAGAAGGAATATTCTGGGTTTTCCGCAGTTCCTACATCCACAGCTTCAGGAAAAGTTACCTATTTGTACTGTAATAACAGAGATCTCAGTAAGCTCTGAGCTAACCAAAGGGATTGTACGACTACTTTTATGTTTCTCCTAAACGATACATTCCTTATCAACCTTATTTGCACCTACTATGAATCCCACTTGTTTGCTCATTGACTTATATATTTAGTAATCATGCACTTGGCCAACTTATTAAGGGGTCATTTGGTTCCACTTTTGTTTTTTTGTTGTTTTTTATTTTTGTTTTTTTCTAGAAAAACGAAAACCTATTTGGTTAAGATTTGTAATATAAAATCTGAAAATAAAAACTTGTTTAATTGAAATTTCTAATAAAAAACTAAAAAATAAAAACATGTTTGGTTTTATTATCATGTTTCTATTTTTTTGTAATTATACTCTTATGTGTAATAATTATAATATAATACATTATAGTTTTAAATTAATTAATTAGCATTATAGCTAAAATTAAATATATGCAAACCAAATATTATTAAAAATTACATATTAATTGTATATAATAAAATTACATAAATTAGAAATTATATTAAGTCGTTCTAATTACTAAAATATGTCCATCATACTATAATTCTTAAATGTTAAGTCCAAATGACTTTACTTAGATATGATTTTGATGTATAACAAAAAGAACAAATAGCAGACGCAGACGCAGACACAGATGCTAAATACATCAGACGTAGACGCAGACGCAGACGCAGATGCTAAATACGTCAGACGCAAACGCAGACGCAGACGCAGATACTAAATATATCAGACGCAGACGCAGACGCAGATGTTAAATACATCAGACGCAGACGCAGACGCAGATGCTAAATACATCAGACGCAGACGCAGACGCAGA
>JANVCQ010000004.1:24453267-24464651 GCA_025531925.1 Erythroxylum plowmanianum
ACAAAGTTTCTATTTCAAAAGTTTTGATTACTTAGAACGTTTTGAAATACAGTAAAAGAGTTTTATTTTTAACAAACGTCTTTGAAAGAATTTCAAAAAGTGGAATACACGATTCAACCCCCTCTTCTCGTGAATTCTATATCTTTTTATAAGTACTGTATTAACGTGTGATTCACTTCATTAAAAAAATAATAGTACTATCATTTATAAAAAGAAACATAAATTAATTAGAAATAATATAATCACTCCATGTTTGTCCAATAATTTCATCTCGCTTCCATGATATACCTCGAAGTTATGCTGGAGTGATATTGTACTCCACTTGAGAATTTACTTCTTTATTTTCACTTTCTCTAATTTGGTCTTCATTTTCAACACAATTTTCAAATAATTCATCGCTTTGTCTATACATTTTAATATAGTTGTGTATAACACAACAAGCAATAACGATGTATTTTTGTTTATTCATATCATAACTTGACATGTTTTTAAGTATAGGGAATCTTGTTTTTAAAACACCAAAACATTTTTCAATAACATTTCTTAATGAATAATGCCTGTAGTTAAACAATTACTATAGTCTTGAGGTCTTCCTTTGCCTCTATAATCTAGCTAATGATATCTTTCATCTCGATATGGTGAAAGAAATCCAGGCATATTAGTGTAGCCCGAGTCAGTTAAATAATACTTACCTAACATAGAAAAAATATAGTATTAACAAAAAGATATTAAAAATGAATCATAATTACTATGTTTATTTAAAACAATATAATACCTTATGGAGGCATAGGAAATTGATTCGCTAGATTTGTCACTGTTTCCAAAAGAACTCGAGATTCATTTGTAGTACCTTTCTATACAGTCATTACATATGTCAAATGCATGTCAAATGAGCAACAACTCATAATATTTTGGGTTGGATTAATTCTTTTGTCCTGTATAGTATTTATTCATCGATTGGAATATGTGCATCAATATGTGTACCATCTATTGCTCCTATACAATCCTAAAAATTAAAAAATTTATTAAAATAATTTTTAATCATAAGGACATAATTAAAATAGTAATTAAATATATGAATGTACCTGAAAATATGGATAGAATTTTGAATTATGTTGAATCTCAAGAGATGTATTAGTAAAAGATGATAGAATAATGACTCTTTTTGCAAGACGATTAACTGCATATAAGATTTTTCAAAAGTACTTGCAATTGTCCAGGTTGAATGTTGAAAGCGTTCTACATTGACTCTAGTTGTCTCACTATGCCCTATAGTCATTAACAAAATTGTTACTTGTTCCTCCATAGTCAAATGATTTGTTGCCTTTAAGCCTCCTAAACTCTTAAACTCATCACATAAGCTTAAGAAGATTATCTTTCTCATTCTTAAGTTTTCATAAATCCTTCTAGGATTCCCATTTAAAAGTTCTAATATCCAATCATGACCTAATAAAGCAGAAGTTCTACATGATTGTTTTTTGTAAATGAAAATATTTGTTATCTCCCCTAGTTACAGAAATAATGATTACCTTCTTCTGCTCATCATAAGAATCTGATTCGAAATCTAATAAGAAATCCATGTATCTACTATGTCAACATTAAATAATTAATAAAATATTCAATCAAGTATATTTAATCAAATATAGAAAAAATATTCATACAAAATATAAACTTAAAATTAAGTCAACTATTCATATAAAGCACAAACTAAAAATGTTCAAAATATAGAATGGTACTTAAAAATAAAAGTGTTAAATCAATAAATATTCAATACGCAATAACATGAAAATATAACTAAAGCGACATAATCCAATCCAGCTTCCTTGTTTGTGTCATCTTCAAAAAAATATCCCTATAAAGTGGAGAATCATGTAAAGCCTTCACAGTTTTTCCTTATTACACACCGTCGACACCCAATTCTTCTAAATAATTCAGACATTCCATCATTATGTTAGACTTTTGAGATCTATTCTTTGTAGTGGATGATGTATCACTCAATTTTTTCTCAAGTAAATCATTCTTCCTTTTTGATTATTCACTAAGTATAAGTAAGGCTTCTTCTACAAGATTAGAATGTGTCTTCTTTGCCTTCTTGTTCTTAGGAGACTTCTTTCTCTTAGACAGAGAACTTTTATCTTGATCTTCTTTTCCATTATATGAGTAATCTTCATCAATATCATTTCCATGTTCCACTTTTGTACTATTTGATGGAGATTTAGTTGATAGATGTGCATGCATACTAGTTGCAGTAGTATCTCCAAAAATATGACACAAGTCTAAAAATTCCTTACATCCTTTTTTTCTTGAATCTGTGAGCCATTTTAGGCACCTATAATGATGAAAAAGATAAATGAGAATGAATATTATATAATATGATATATTAATAAAACAAAAGACATATTTTTACCTTAAATAGATTTTCCCAACATTCATTTGTAGCATTAACTTCACCAATAAAAGAGTTATAACCGATTCCTGTTTCTTTGAGTAAGTTTTTGAAATTCTTCAATCTGGCCCTTAATCCATTATACTTATTCTTCAATTGAATATCAGTATACTACTTATTGAATTTTATTTAAAGCCCTATTTTAATATTCTTCCAACCAAATTTGGAAAAGGCAGTAGTCGTTCGATTTCCCTTCTTCACTTCCTCTACCATCAAGGAGATTAAATACATCTCTATAGTATCATTCCATACCCCATCATTTTCATTTACTTCCATACAATTATTGTAATCATTCATATTATTCAAGCCTTCCATCTCTAAATTTAATAATATATAAGTGACATCAATCACAATAATTTTTACAAAGTATTAAATGTTAAATATAGTTTAAAACAAACATGTGACAATCATAATAATTTTTAAAAAATATTTGGTGTCTAAACTTGTCCACAAATTAAGTTTTCACTATATGTGAAAACCTGGTAGCAAAACTACTACAATAAATCATTTACACATTCCTTTATAACCTGGTAGTAAAACTACTACCATAAATCATTTACACATTCCCTTATTTCAACTTCAGCTTAAGGTAATAAACCACTTCATCAGGATTCACAAGCAAATGCATTTAAGTAAGTATGGCTACATATATATCAAATTCAACTAATGTATAAATGCATTTAATGTTTCAGTTCTCCACGGTTATAAGCAACAATAAGTTACGCGAAGACAAGAATAGGCTTCATAATAAATGACTATATTACGTGAAGACAAGAATAAGATTCACAATACATGACGTGAAGAACTCACGTTTAGATGCATTTAATGTTTCAGTTCTCCACATTTATAAGAAACAATAGATATTATGTGAAGACAAATAACGTGAACACTAGGCTTCACTATGACATGAAGACTAGGCTTCACTTTTGATAAAGCCTCTACCACATTAAATGATTTGAAGACACACCTTAATAAGAGCACATCAACCCTTCCATTCAGTGTTCAAGTACTGGCAACAGAAACCAACAAAACTCTATGAAAATGAAAGCAGATTTAAAAAGGAAACTTTGGTTCAGCTATTGTCCTATCCTATTGAATTTAACCGGTATGTACATCTTAATTAACAACTCAATTTTTTACATTACAAATTGAAACCATCATTCTTTTAACATTAAGAACATTTTATCAGCGTAAAGAACACGCAAAATAATCCAAGGTATCTTTTGATTCCTCATACTGTCCGGACAAAACACCAATATAGTAAACAATCAATCATCAAATGACAACTTGCTAAACACCCAACAAGTTGATAGCCAGTAGATCCATAGGAAAGAGCATGATTTCCTTGAAATCTTATTAATTTTATTCCCCAAAAAACACAATGAACCTGACAGTGAACCAAGAAACCAACCTTAACCGGGTGGACCAGACATAAATCCAAGTTGAACTAGGTCAAATGCAGAACCTCGGCCGTAAAGAAATCAAATGGGACAAAACCAACTAAAACAAAAGTTAAGAATGTGAGGGGAAAGGTAGGAAGAGCAGAGAGAGGTAGAGGTGTACAAAAAAAACTGGATCTTCACTGTCGTTAAGGCTCAGCCAATAACAACGCTAATGGCCCTCCTCTAACTCCTCTTCTCCGACCATCGTTTAGAAACAACAATGGCTCCGACCTACTGTCTCTGTCAGTGAACCACTTGTTAAATTCCCACTACCTTAAACCAATCCAACCCAACCGTAGTGTATTAAGAGAAGAGATGCTCTAACATGGGACATTCTCTAGAGCAATTCAAGTTCGAGTAAGCAAATAACACGGGATATTCTCTAGAGCAAGTCAGGTTTGAGTAAGTAGGGTGTAAAGGTGTTTACTTTTGCTTTTGAAAAGCCATAGAGGGCAAAACGGTGATAACCCATGCTCCATACTCTACACAAGATATGCCTTACTGGTTTCTCTCTAATGTCAGAGATTTCATGCTCCATGCAAATAAACGAATAAAAGAAGGAGAGAATGCTTTGACTCGGGTTGTGTATGGTTAGCATAGCGACTGTTTGTATCGTCACCATGAACCTTCATATCAGTAACACCAGCTGGTGGATAGGTACAATTCCTCCATAGGTGCAAAAAAACACACAAGGAAAGCAACTAGAGAAATTGTAGAAACAATAAATAACAAGTAATGCTACAGTAACATACATGGATACTATAGCATAATTAAAAATAAATCCTTTCATTCCTTCATGCTGTATTCTGCAAAGATGACGATCTTCTAAAGGCCAAAAACGTAAGTAACGTCACAGATATGTGAATAAATCGCTGAAACAAATAAAACGAATAACAAACATATTCGAAAGCACATACAAACAACAAAAACAAGAAGAAAAGGTAAAAATAGAATAATAAAGATATAGTATAGTAATAAGCAATAGAAACAAACACAAACCTGGAGTAATCACTAGAAAAATCATAGCAAGGCCCTTAAGATGCTGAAGTTGGTGAAGAGAGAAAATTGTTTTTGTGAAAAAATTGTTTTAAAATACACAAAAACCTGTTGTGAAATATTAGGGAAACGTATTTTTTCTATTTTCCTGAAACAATTATGGTTTTTTATTTTTGAAAACAACATAATACAACAATAACAAACAAAACGTATTTTAAAAGGGAGTTTCATTTTATATAAATACCACAACCAGAAATAGGAAAAAAATAAAAAAAACACCCCCTGAATTAATTTACTTTTTGTTCAAGTTAATTGGAGTACAGTACTGATGCTGATGCTGATGATAATCATTTTGGGATAATGCAAAACAATCAAGATAATTGCAATAAATCCCTTCCCTGTTGGATTCCAAGAGAGCTCAAATGAGTTAAACAAAAAAAATATTGAAATGGCACACCCCATGCCACACTCAGATAGGCAGGTTCTTTGTATAATTGCTTAATTTATTTTTGGATAATTACCCTTCTCACACCTCATGTTTAACAACTCAAAAGTGAAACCAATCTGGGAAGAACAAAACATCAAGCAAAATAGTAAAAAATTATTATGTATTTTTCAGACTAATTAATCTAACATAGCAACTGAAAAGTAATTCCTCTTGGTTCTATAAAGTAGAATGATATGAAGTAGACATTTGACAGAAGAAGTTTGCTCCTAACAGTGACTTCCTTTGATTAGATCCTCCCGGAGAGAAATGTATATTATAAAAGGCAAAGGGGTCATGGTTTGATCTTCCCCCTTCTTTCTGAAGTTCTTACTTCTAGGTATATGCATTTCTCTATCTTCAAAACAAAAATATCTATTCTTTCTTATTGATTCCTATTGAGTTTCATATAACCTGAATCAATCTATTGATTGTATTCGAGTCCACTTTACCTTTGCTGATACTAGTATTTTCATGAATATCTTCTTGCTTCTTTTAATAAGCAAAACCAATAAGATGGTCATCCCATTTTACCAAGCTGTATGATTAAGAAATTTCGATCCTATTCCACTCCATTTTCAAGATAATAATCGTAGAATCAGGAAGATCAACTAGTTCTATCCGTAAATTTGTACTTATAAAAATCTTATCTAGGAAAAGCCTTGTGTAGATTCCCTGCAATCATTAATTTGATCCACTATAATCTTCTTACAATTTAATGACAAGAACCCCATCTATTTTTGGATTTATTAGCTTAACCAGAGAGGATAAGGGCCTGAAGTTAGAAGCTCAAATGTCATAACCGTAATAATGTTAGAGTAGTGCCCTAAAGGCAATCGCCTTTAGCTCATTTTTTACAAAGTTGTGTACAGACTTTATTTTCAATAATAAAGAAAGGCATATTTCATTAATTTGGTGTTCATTATTTATGAATTGATATTAATCTATAAGTAAATTAATGAAGTCCATGATATATAACTTAGCATGAAGGAAATCATGATGTAATCATACTACTGAGATTCCTATCATATGCAATTATTTCAGTATCTAAATTATCCCTAGTCATAGGATTAATGAGACTAGACAATGTTAATCCAGATAGACTAGCATATGTAAAACTCCTTGATTTGATCAAGCAGTGGATCTTAGAAACTATAACTATGAGATGTTTAGAGTTAAGATGTTGATGCTTACTAGAGATAGTAAGTACATTGTATGACTTACCATGATATCATCAAATGGATGTTCTATTCTAATAACAATGATAAGCTTATCATAGCAATGGTGTAAGTATCCTTAGACTTAAGGTACTTAAGGATATCTTGGATACTGATTCTGTGCTTTGACTCCATTATTTTTTGCCTTGTAGAGGTCACTCATAGGGTGGTGATTGGGTACAGCTTAAGGTATTCAAAGGTAATTGAGTATTCAATAGAGGATTCACCACTTTTGTGATAGCAGAAGATGATACTTAAGGCCTCTTGTCGGGGTCATTACTTGAAAATCTCTAGTCGAAGAATATGTATCATAAAGAATGTCTTCATTGACATATAGAGTAATGAGTCCCAAGATGAGAACTGATATCACTTGGGCTAGATTTGACATAGTCAGTCTAATGAGAGTTGACACTTTGCCCATACTCATAACCAACGGGGTATAGCATGGTGAAAGGACGAATTACATAGCAATTATCTGTGGGAGGGTTCATGAGATGGTTGTGATGAGCACGAATTTGTTCATCAAATCACTTACTTTCTAGTCAATTGGGGTTTATAATGTGTTCCTACTTGGATTAAGTGTTAATCCAAGTGACTAACATAACTGAAATCTAATGGGTCATGTGCATAAGAGTGACTCAGAAGATTCATAAAATAGTTTTGGATAGAGATCCATTATATAGAGAGCAATAGAACCAAATGGATCCCAATAAGATTGGGATATATCCTGATGAGATCATGACATCAAGACTATTGAAATAGGTCTCTGGTGTTTTTCCACATCTAGAACTCAGTAGGATCGACCTCAACGTGCCTAGACCACCTCAGCATTTTCATCATCTTACTAGCCTTTTTTCTTTTGTCTTTTATTGTTTTTTGTCTTTTGTCATTTAAAGACAATAAATGCAACTTTAAAGAAGGCTCTCTTCCTTTTCCACATTACACATATTTTTATATATATACCGGCATTTTCCACACCTGAAAGTCGGTAGGATCGACTCCAGTATGATTGGACCACCTCAGCATTTATATATATGTGTGTGTGTGTGTGTATATGTGAGTATGTGTGTGAGATATGTGTGTGTGTGTGTGTGTGTGTGTGTGTGTGTATAAGATATATGTAATGTGGAAAAGGAAGAGAGGCTTCTTTAAAGTTGCATTTATTGTCTTTAAATGACAAAAGACAAAAGCAAAAAGGCTAGGAAGATGATGAGAATCGAGAAAGATTGTTAAGTAAGCCTTCTTCACGATTCTCACCTTATTATCATCATTTTTTAAGATTCTCATAAGCTTTATCATCTTTTTTTCTCTTCTTTCTCTTTAACGTTTTTGCTCTCTATAAAGCAAAGGAGAGAGCTAGCATTCTTCTCTTTGTTCTAGCCATTTTTGGATCAAATAATTTGATTAAGTTAATTTCTCCGATCTCTGCGTGGATACTGTTGGAGATTGTCTATTTTGGTTATTGTGGTTTGTGACAACCCGATGAGTAGAAGATCAAAAAATGAAGGAGATTACACACAAGGTATATGGTTATTATACGAATGAAAGTACACACAAGATACATGGTTATTATATGAATCATTGATTTGTGTAAATGCAATGAATTCCTATATATATATATGTTATGAACATGTATGCAAATTGGAAATTTTCAGCTAGGTTTAATGGTATTTCCTTATATAGTCACATAGATCTTGGACTTTTGGAAAGTCTTGGAATAAATTTTTGTTCTTTTCCGCACCACTTGTATATGATGCACACACCAAGATGTTCCTACAGTGGTATCAGAGCCACTTGTGACTTATATAAAGGAGAAACCATAATATGTGTGATGCTGTCGATTGGTTGTGACAGTTGAGCATTCTGATTGTGTTGAATTTGAAATCAGTATAGAGATATTGTTTTCAAAATTTTCTTGCCCATATTTGCTCATGATATGTTTTTGAATATGTTTGTGGAAGCAAAATATTTATAAATGTGATTTGATATGTTTTTGCTAATTAATTCCCTACTGTTCTGGTTATTGTGTTTATGCACATTACATGAATACGCATGCTTAAAAATTGAGAATAAATTATAGATTTTTTTTTTGGGATATTCTTTCACTAATCTCTTTTTAAGATGTTTATAAATGTCTATGAATATGGAAAAATGTTTTCAAGGTGACTGAATGTTTATTTGAGAATTTCTTGTGTGTTGTTGGGAATGTTTGTGTTATGGAACACAAAATTTGGATTGGCTTGGTTACTGAGGTTGGTTGAGTTTTTCTGAGAAATAAATTCTGAAAAAATTCATGGAAAATTTTGGGAACATGTTATAACCTCTACAATTTTGTCAGCATTTATTTAAATTGTTTCAATGATTTTTTAAGCAAAAGATAGAGCTGGATATTTTTGAGAATACTGCTAGACCTAGTTTGTTTGAAGTGGTGATTGTGTGTTTTTTTTTTGGTTTCAATGCCTTGAATCATTTTTATGTGATAAAAAATATGTTACTTTGATGATGTATGCATTCCAAATTGATTTGCTTGAAACTTGGTTTCCAAAAATTTTTGGATGTCAAATATGTCATATTAGCATCTCGTTGGTGTATTCAGTTGTCTTGATTGTTTTGGCCGTCACTAGTTATGTGATAAGTGCCGAAGTAGTCTTGATGAAGTGGAGACAACCTAGAAATACTTAGGGTGATTGTTTGACATTCTCAAATTATTTGGAAATATAAGAGAATAATATTGTATTAATCTATTTCAAGTATTTCATATCTAGTATGACTAGATATGGCAAGCAAGATACAATTAAAGTGTTTAATTAGAAAGCAATTCGGTTCAAAAGTTGAATCGAACGTCAAATCTTTAGATGAATAACACATCACAACCTATATAGGAAAATCTTGTGAGATGGTTGCATTAAAGAATGCATGCTAGGATTGGTTAGGTGGGATGATGGATGATTATGGATATAGATTCAATGTGGTTGATGAAACGTCCTAAATCATTCCATATAGTCATTGTGACTATAATCCTACGACTTAGATGAGACCAGAATATGAAATCCCTCACACATAATATGAAAACTAACGCCTTCCATTAATATGGGGAGAACCAGAATTCTTCTAGAGTTAGGGTTGTTGGATAAACCCAAGCCAACTCTATACGCATATGTTCAAACTATGGAAATAAGATTTTCAAATTAATGGGTCAATTTTCATTAAAAACGTTGATTTGTTGAGTAAACTTAAGGTCAACATAGACAGAGGTGCAACTGGGTAGCATACATTAGATGTACGCACATCAAAAGTTGATAACCCAATGTGTTTGCATATATCATAAGTTGATAGCACTGGACAATAGCTAAATCTATGATGCAATTGATATGATCGATACCTACCGAATGACCTAAGGTGGCTTGTTGGGTAAACCCAAGGTCATTCTTAGTAATGTCGAATATCGACCCACTAGGACACTTTGTCATAATTTTTCTTGGTTCGTAGTGAGGGCTATGGATTCTTTGAAACTAGTAGGAGCCATATATATGTCGTATAAGTCCTTATGATCATGCATTTATTTTTATTATAACATTCTTTCTCTCTTTATTTTTGGGTTAATTGAAGATGCCTTCCAGTGTGAATTTACGCTCACTTATGGATTTTAATAAATTAATTGGATTTAATTTTCTTGATTAGCAGAGAAATTTGAAAATTGTCCTCAAATATAAGGAGCTAGGCTATGTCCTAAACATTCCACTTCCTGATCCCCTACTGTTGATGCTTCTGATGAAGATTAGAAGCATATCGTAAGAATGTCAAAGATAGTGACTTAGCTACCTGTATTATGCTAGCCTCTATGTTACCAGAGATGCAGAAGCAACATGAGTCTATGGATGCTAATACCATAGTGTTTCATCTTAGAGTGCTTTTTGATGAGCAAGCTCGGTCTAGAAGGTTCAAGACCTTGAGGCTACTCTTCATGAATAAGATGACTCTGGGGACATTTGTAGTGTAGTATACACTAAAGATGAATGGTTCTATTGAGAGGTTGGCCACCTTGGGTTTTGTTATGGACTATGAATTAAGTGTTGACTTAATTCTGGTTGGATTGTCCAATAGTTATTCACAATTTGTGTTAAACTATCGGATGAACCAAATCTCCAAGACAATCCTTGAGTTGATTAATATGCTAAAGACAACAGAGCAAGCTATCAAGAAGGATAGCAAGCCAGTGCTAGTGATAGACTCTTCTTCTTTTGGTTCAAAAAAAATCGAAAGAAGAAAAGGTCTAAGAAACCAAAAGGAAGTGCAGCCAAAAACAAACTTAAAGAAACTGTGTCGAAAGGAATTTGCTTCCATTGTGGCAAGACTGGTCACTAAAAGCAAAACTGTAAAGTCTATCGGAAGTTCTTGAAGAAGAAGCAGGCATCAAATGCCTCAACTCCTTCAGGTATGTTTTTCATTGAGGTTAATAATGTTTCTGATCATAATATATGGGTATTAGATACTGGTTGTGGCTCACACCTATGTAATGATATAGTGTGGGCAATAGAGTAAGAGTGTAGCACCCCCTTACCATAGGACATATACTGGGACGCCTGTAGGTCATTCCGATACACATCCTACGATAAGGGTGCGCTACGAACCAACACTAACACTTCACATGGCATCATAATAATAAAGCATCAATATGAAAATCACTAAATTTTTTTGAAAAACCATAAATTTTCTCATTTTATATCATCAAAAGCAGTAATTTACATATCTGTCAGTTTTCATTGTCTGTACATTACTCCAAAAGAAAATCAAATACA
>JANVCQ010000004.1:24469176-24479753 GCA_025531925.1 Erythroxylum plowmanianum
ATGTACATATATATATATGTATGTATGTATGTATGTATGTATGTATGTACATATATATATATATATACATACATATATAAATATGTATGTTTGTATGTATATATGTATATATGTACATACATACATACATACATACATACATATGGAAAAGGAATAGAGGTTTCTTTAAAGTTGCATTTATTGTCTTTAAATGACAAAAGACAAAAAAACAATAAAAGACAAAAGCAAAAAAGCTAGTAAGATGATGAGAATCGTGAAAAATTATTAAGTAAGCCTTCTTCACGATTCTTACCTTATTCTCATCATCTTTTATGATTCTTATAAGCTTTATCATCTCCTTCTGTCTTCTTTCTCTTTAACGTTTTTGCTCTCCATAGAACAAAGGAGAGAGTTAGCACTCTTATTTTGCTCTAGCCATTTCTGGATCAAAGAGTTTGATTCGGTTACTTTCTTCAATCATTGTGTGAATATCATTAGGGACAGTTTATTTTGGTCATTGTGGTTTGCAACAACCCGATGAGTAGAAGATCGAAGAACGAAGTAGATTACACACAAGATACATGGTTATTATATGAATGAATGATTTATGTAAATGTCATGAATTTCTCTATATATCTCTGTGTGTGTGTGTGTATATATGTTATGAATATGTATGTGAATTGGGAATTTTCAGCTAGGTTTAATGATATTTCCTTATATAGGCACATAGATCCTAGACTTCAACAAAATCCTGGAACAAATTTTTTCTGTATCACATGTATATGATGCACATACTAAGATTTTCCTACCAGTATGAAACAAAGCCTATGCCTTTGATGTTGAGTTCAGCCCCTGAGTTCCAGTTGACAACAAGTTACATGTGTTTGATCTCAAAACCCAAACTTGGTACGTCATAGAAGTCAACGGTGACATGCTTCCACCACTTGCAGGTATAACAATGGTTGTGGCTGGCCAAACCATCCACGTCCGTGGTGGGAGGGACGCTAGACATAAGGAGCTCAGTGAGCTTTATTCTTTTGACATTTTTACTAAAAAGTAGACTTTACTGACTAGTGGCGACACCAGTCCTCCTCACTGGAGCTGTCATTCAACAACATCTGATAATAGACATGTGTACATATTTGGAGGGTGTAGTATCACGAGGCGGTTGAATGATCTATGGGACTTTGATGTGATGAAGAGAGAGTCGGTCAAGTATTACTCACCATGAGAAAACTTGATGGGGAGAGGTGGACCTGGACTAGGTATAGCACATGGGAAGATATGGATAACTTGAAGGGGAGAGGTGGACCTGGACTAGGTGTAGCACGTGGGAAGATATGGATAGTGTATGTCTTCTCGAGTATGGAGATGGATGAAGAGAATTGTTTTGCCCTGGCCCACGAGAAGTGGGCTCAGGTGGAGACTACTGGTGAGAAATTGACTGCGAGAACTTGTTAATTGTGTTAAATCATATATAATATGTAAATTATGTAAAATACATAAGAAGGGGGCTTGAATTGTGTTAAATCATCTAAGATATTAATCTTTAAAATCCTCTTGATTTTCTTGAAAAATTCAGACGATTACAAAACAACTCGCTTAATTTGATGAGTAATGCAACAACGAAAATTAGTATCTATTCTTCTAACAACAAGAAAATTAAAAAAGCAAGAGTTAGAGAATATGACACCGTGATTTATGCTAGTTCACCCTTAACCTTGGGCTACATCTAGTCCTCAGAGTTCATTTGAGATTTCACTATCTCCTTCAACGTTACTAGTATTATTTCTACACTTGCAGAGCCTCTTCAAGTTTCTTTCACAAAGTATTCTTTATCTTCTTCCTTAGCCTCTTCAGGCTCTAGCCTTTTTTTCACTCGAAAAGATATTGTTTGAGCTTCACATTACACATGTATTTGCTTTCTTTCTTTCTTTCTTTTTTCTTAGAATATTTTTCACAGCGTGAGCATTTGAACACAGAATTTCTCTAAGTATGTTTTGTACATTCAAAATTCTCCCCTTTTTTTTAAGTTTACGACTATAACTAATATTTACAACCTAAATCTCCAACGGTCTTACTTTGAGAAATCTTCTTGTAGAGTCTTCTAAAGTCTGTTATTAGTTGAGTCCTGTAACCAACTCCAATTAATTGACGTTCTAGTACATTCTTCAATTACATCATCTTGCTTAGATTTGTAGCTTTGTTTGGTGTCTTAGACTTAATCACTTCATCTTATCCATCTTAGAAACTTTGTCTTATTTAGTTTTTACTTAAGTATTGTCTTGATTTGATGATTTGTGCCACTTACATTTATCTGCGCACTTAATAAATTCATCAAAATAGTTCACACACTTATATTATTATTATTATTATTTGACTTTCATCAAAATCAATAGAAGAAGTGAAGTCTTCTTGACTTAACAATCTCCCCCTTTTTGATGATAACAAATAATCATAATATTATAAGATAAAAATATTATTCAGATGAATAAAGCAAGATATACAATGATAAACAAAAAAATTTCTAAATCTAATTATCTTTTCTACTGTTCTCCCCATATTTGTTATTAATTAAAAAGATAGTTCATTTTAGATGCTTCAAATTTTCAGAATACATTTGTTGAATATTAGTGCGGATCGTCTTGAGGTCTTCTTCTATAGAAACATGTAGAAGTGTTATTTTCTCATGAAGATCACTCACTGCATCACCTGGTTCATCAACCTTAGTATTAATTTCCTCAATGTTTTTAGCTAAGACATCCTGAACCTCTTCCTGCTTGTAACTACCTTCAATCCATTTGATGAAATTCTTCAAGAGCTACAAATTAACAGTGGCATCTTATAGTATTTCACTAAATGGATGAATGTGTTCAAAGACAAATGGTTTGCTAGGTGAATCGTCTAATTCTATAATTTTAATTGTAGGTAATTTGTAAATCAGTTGCCCTAGAAGGTGTAAAATAGTTTTAACTAAAAGAATGCAACCTAAGGGTTTGAAATGAATAAGCAAATGCACAAAGGTTTCTAAGTTAAAATCAATACCTTCAATTATGATACTTTTGTACCTTCCTTCTGATATTGTGCCAACTACCTTGAAGCTTTCGTCTTTGGTAGATGCTCCAAAATTACTTCTTGATTCCCTTGATATATGATGTGATACATAGACGACTACAGGTTGAGCTACATGACATACATCGTTTATGTTCTTCACTGCCACTTGAATCTTTTCTTCTGTGAGATCATCTTCTCGTCTTTTAGGAAACTTCTTCTTCTTTCCTTTTTCTTTACTGACTATCGGTGTTGGACGTCTAAGTTGTACATCTGGTACAATCTTGATTGTCATTCTTCTTATTATTGGATATATTGTATAAGGATCTTTCGTAACATTCAATAAATATGGTTATGCCTTTTCATCTCGCAGATTACTATATAGTCTTCATTCTTCAGGGCTTAAAAGATGTATCGTTTGATCATTTACTGTTATAGGTTCAACTTGAACCTTAACTTTCTGTTTAGAAGGTTCTCTAATGAAAATTGAACCTCTATTATGATAAAGTGTTGATTCTTCAATGACCTTCATCTTCAAATCTTCTTTCTTTATTGGTTTTGGAGGGCTGTAAGTTACTCACTGCTATTCAGCGATGTCTTTGTCTTCATTTCAATAGTCTATGTCTTTTATGTTGGAGCGTCTCAGCCTTTCTCTTTAAAGACATTTGGTGAGTTGGTTGTTGAACCTTACTTTCCTTCTTTTTTGGAAACGGCTTGTATCGACTCATTAGACAATTGTTCAACCTTTACCTCTACTGATATTCTTCCAGACGATTGAGGTTTTTCTTGTATTTCAGACAGAACATTTTCTTTCCTGGTTCATCTTACTGAAAGCTCCCCCTTAGACTGTGCATTCGGTGTGAAATCTACATCCGCTTCGGCTTCAATCTTGATCCCCATTTTGTGAATATTAGAGGTATTGATAACACTCTTAACATTCATCTTTACTCTGTTTCCTCTATCAAGTATGATTCCAAATTCTTTGAAGAATCTTGTTAACAACATACCGTAAGGTAAAGAACCACTCTTTAGATGATAATCCTCCCTAGCCTTTATCGTGTACTTCAGAATCAAGAATGGAAGATTAATAGGTTTGTGAGTGAGTAGATGAAACAGACAATGTTCATCATTCATTTTCACCACGTGCTTTGATCCTGCTCTTGGTAGGATACAATGGAGAAGAAGTGAGTGAAGAACCCTAGCCTTCGGAATGAGGGTTAAAGACTTCTTGACTCCTGGATTACTGGATCCATATAGTTGTCGATTGATGTTGGCTTTGTCTATATGACTTTGAGGGATCCAATCTGTATTGTTGAACAATTCTACTCCTTCATTTGGACACCTAATAGCCTTCACAATAAAATCTTATGTGATTATTACCGACAACCCATCTACCATCGATACCAAGGTGTTGTCTACCACCTTTGCATTCTTCCAGAACTCATATATTTCATTTAGATACATCGTCTCTCGAATGTTGAAGAAATTCTTCCATCCAACTGCTTCAATCTCAGGTTCAATATTCATCTGATCATTCTTTAGGGATGTGAAATTGGCGAGTCTTCCATAGACAAGAGATTTCGGCATTTTTTAATCTATAAAAGATAAACACTAAGCACAAAAATGTATTTCACTTAAAGAAGTGAGGTTAGTATATAGAAAAAGTTGAGAGAAAGATATGAAATGAAATGAGAAGGATTTGATGTTTAGAACAGAGGGTTGGATCATCTTTATTGAGAGCATTTTGAACAAGTCAGTTTCAAAGTTTTTCAAGAACATTCTAGAGTGTAAGGTTTGTAGATTTTGAGATGATTTCTTTTTATATAGACTCTTGAAAAGTTACTGTTTGTAACATTTTTTAACTTATCCACTTGTAATCATGAAATTGAAACTACCGAGTGAAAGTTACCGTTACTATTTAATATGAAAACTTACAAATTTTCAGCTTCTTCAGGAAGAATCGTATGGATCATGGAGTTTCAGAAAAATGGCATTTAACATCACCATATTCAGGTTTTATCTGATTTCCTTGAATCTATCTTCACTTAAGGGTTTGGTGAAGATATCTGTCTATTGTTGATTCGTCTCAACAAATTGTAGATTGATGATCACTCTCTGTACATAATCTCTTATAAAATGATTTCTAACTTCAATATGCTTTGCCCTTGAGTGTTATATTGGATTCTTTGAAAGAATAATAGCATTTGTGCTATCACAGAAGATTGGAGTCTAATCTTCTTGGATAGAATAATCGTCTAACTGATACTTTATCCACATGTGAACAACAGTTTGCAGCTTACATATATTCAGCTTCTGCAGTAGATAGAGTAATTGAACTTTGCCTTTTGCTTAACCAAGAAATTAGATTATGATCAAGAAAGTGATAACCTCCACTTGTACTATTTCTATCAATCCTATCTCTAGCATAATCAGCATTACAATAGCCAATTAACCTGGAATCTTTACCTTTCTCATACATTAAGAAAAGATCAGTAGAACCTATCAAGTATCTTAGTATTCTTTTAACAGCAATATAATGAGATTCTCTAGGATCTGCTTGAAATATTGCACACAAACAAACACTAAACATTATATCAGGTTTACTTGCAGTTAGGTAAAGCAAAGAATTAATAATTCCTCTAAAAATAATTTGATCAATCTTCTTACCAACTTCATCCTTAGTTAAGATGATTAGAGGATGCATAGGAGTTGAGGTTCGTTTAACATTTTCCATTTTATATTTGACTAAAAGCTATTTGATATACTTTTGTTGATGAACAAAAATCTATTCTTTAGTTTGTTTAATTTGTAAACCAAGAAAGAACTATAATTCACCCACCATACTTATTTCAAAATCACTTTTCATAAAATTTTCAAAATTTGAACATAATTTTCTAGAAGTTGCACCAAAGATGATATAGTCTATTTGTACAACGATAAAATCATTTTTAATATTTTTCCTAAATAATGTTGTATCTACTTGATCTCTAATAAAGTCATTTTTATTCAAAAACAAACTTAGATGATCATACCAAGTGCAAGGTGTTTGTTTTAATCCATACAAAGTTTTATAAAGTTTATACACATAATCTGGTTTATCAATGTCTTCAAAATCTGGGGGTTGTTTTACATAAACTTCTTCATCTATAAAACTATTCAAAAATGCACTTTTCGCATCCATTTGAAATAGTTTTATATTATGAAAAACAACATATGCAAGCAAAATTCTAATAGCTTCTAGTCTAGCTACAAGAGCATATGTTTCATTATAGTATATTCCTTCTTGTTGATTATAGCCTTGAGCTACTAATCTAGCTTTTGTTATGGGTTACTTTTCCTGATTCGTCTAGTTTTTTTTTTAATACCCATCTAGTTCCTATAATAGATTTATTGGATGGTTTAGGGACTAGAGAACAAATTTTATTCCTTGTAAATTGATCTAACTCCTCTTGCATAGCTAAAATCCAAGCTTCGTCTTGAAGAGCTTCATCAATTTTCTTATGTTCTAATTTAGAAACAAATGCTACATTGGCCTCTCATCTAAATTTAGATCTAGTTCTCTGTAATGCCCTATATTAGGGGTTAGAATATTAAGGAATTTCAATGCATGGTAAGCCTGCATAATTGAGTTTTTGCATATTTGTGCATATGCCTTTTTGGACTCATACAATTTTTGTGCATGCATTTATGACATTCCGGGTGTAATTGGTTTTAAAATTTCTAATTAAGATGAGAATTGGGGTTTATAAGTGATAAAAATTTATTTGGAGATTATGGGCATTATTTTGGACCAATCCTAGTGTGACATGTGGACTAATTAAAGATTGATATATGGCATTATTCATTGTGTGACAAATGGCTCACATGTAGGGTGGCATGTGGCAAGGTCTCCTCAACCCATGTAGTCATTTTGTTTTGTAAGGAAAACATTTTTTGTAGCTCATTCTCGGCGAAGAAAACCGCATGCATCAACACCAAACAAAAACTCTCTTTGCTTATACATCACTGACTAGTCCATATATATTGTTTAACATTAGTTATTTCTGTTTGCTCCATTCACGGAAAGCTTTATCTACTCTTACTGTTGGAGTTGTTGCTGGAAACAAGTAAGTGATGAAAAACCATGAGAATGTTCTATTTTTAGGTGTTGTATTTGATCTTGCATTTGAGATGTTTTAAAGTTAAAGGGAAAGAATGAAATTATATTATGAAATGAGGTTGTTGTTGGATATTAACAAACATACAGATGGGTATGGCATTTGCGTGAACAGTATTATGCATTTTTGGATGATTATATGGAATCTTGATTTTTGATTTGTTTGAAGTTTTGGAGTTGAAATGGAAGTAGAAGAATTGATTTTATTGTATTATGTGTTCATTGAATAAGAGGGAAGTGAGAAAATCTGGGAAATGAATGAGAGGAAGAAGATGTTTTTAACGCAGTATAGTTCGCCGCGGCCAACTCTTTTTAGTTCGCCACGACCAACTCAAAGGAATTGTTTTCTATAAAAGTTAGCCGCGGCAAACTTTTAAGAAATGTCTTAAAATTCTGCTATCTGGAAAGTTCGCCGCGGTGAACTTTTGGCTTGCCCAGCGAAGTTTCCAATGAAATTATCCGAATGGAGTGATTTTTTATTTGGAGTAAACTAGAGACATAAAGCTACAAATTGTCTGAAGACATTAAGTTCTAATTCTGCCTCTAAGAATTTAATAATTTGATTGGAATTTGAGATAATAATTTTGATGAAGCTCAAGAACAGCCTGAAATCTTTTGAGTATAAGTTTTAGTATACTAAACGAAATTGGACAAACTTGGTATCATTGGAAACCTAAGACAAAGAGGGACAACGTTTTAGAAGGAAGTATTACCTAATTACTTCAAATACCTAATGAGAATAATTGAGCAAGGTGGACCCGAAAGTTGAGTGCAAAAAAATCTGGATTGAGGAATTGGGGCTGGTTTCATATGAATGATAATGTGATAAGATTAGGGATAAGAAACCCGAATTTTTGTCATGAACATGCATCATACATATTCAACATACATGAGTGTGTATAATTGAATCCATAATTGTGTATAATAGTAATATATGTTTGTATTGATTGTTTTAGAGGAACCCTTAGAGCGACCGATTCCAGATATTGCCGGGACTTCGAGGCAATAAACAATAAGGGAGCTTTTGTAAGTAATTTTAGACGGTATTTTTGTAAGTAATTTAGATGGTCAAATTTGATAGTTTTGCTTTGATTGTCTTGTTTGCTACTGCTTTTGGCCCATTGAATGATTTGCAAAGTTGTCAGATTGATATGTTGAATTTTTAGCATGAAAGCCATGATTGGCTAATTATGTTGAACATGAAATGAATTTGTTTGGTTTTTAAACTATCAAGTCCTAGTCGTGGGTAAATAGGCATGCCTAGAAGGGTTTGCAGCTACTTCTGTGACACTTCGGTGTCTTCTGTTATTGACACATCGGTGTCTTCTATTAGCAACACTTCGGTGTCTTTTATTAGTGACACTTCAGTGTCGAGACTTTGGTCTCTTCTGTAACACCTCGATGTCGAGACTTCGGTCTCTTCTGTATAAGTCCCGCTACCCGCTTCTGTAAATGGATTTAGCAGTCTTCTTATTTTGTGCTGTGATGTCTGTTCGATTAATTATAAGCTAAATTATGTTCTGATTTTGAAGATGTATACCTTATGTGTGATGCAATTCTGATAACCATAATATCTGTTCTGAAATGCAAAGAATTCGATTTACTGTTTAAGATTTCTTTTTAAGTGAATTAGTTATTACTCACTAAGCTATATGCTTAGCACGGTGGATTTGCCCCGTGTAGGTTTAGAGAGAAGGACATAAGGACTGGGACGAGTCAACCGCAATGGCCAATGGAGTCTGAGTCTTGTTTTGTTAAAATTGATTTTTTTTTTGGAGTTTGTTTTTGGCTTGTCTTTGATGTATATGACTTTAGGTTTATTTCAAGGTTTGTAATAACCTTAATTTATGCTGGTTTCTGAAACTTGATATATTTCGTATGTTTTGGAAATGTTTATTTTTTAATGCTATGCTTGCGCGAAATGTTGATGAATGTTTCGTATGTATTGGTTTTGTCTCGTTTCTGTATGTTATGTTATGTTGTTTGCGTGGCGCCTCGTATCCTCCCAGGGGGTATTAAGGCATC
This sequence comes from Erythroxylum plowmanianum, assembly GCA_025531925.1. Classification (NCBI taxonomy): domain Eukaryota; kingdom Viridiplantae; phylum Streptophyta; class Magnoliopsida; order Malpighiales; family Erythroxylaceae; genus Erythroxylum; species Erythroxylum plowmanianum. The sequence continues at coordinate 24,478,388 of JANVCQ010000004.1, forward strand.
ACATTCTCCCTCCTTCTGATGTTTCTCCTACAATCAAGTTTTCTAGGTGAGAAGATTTATATTTCAAGTCTTTTCTTAAGCTAATATTTTCATTAATATCTACTACTTTATCAAATGGATTGTTTGGTGGTGAATCATCTAGGTTATTAACTAAAGGAGTAAATAGAGTATCATCATCAGAATCGTCTCTTTTATCTAAATGAGAATCATCATCAAATTTTACATGCATAGACTCTTCAATAGATTTAGAAACAAGATTATTAACTCTATAAGCTTTAAAGTAATTGAATAACCTAGAAAAATTCCTAAATTGATCTTAGAATCAAATTTATCCAAATTTTCTTCTGTATTCAAAATAGTGCATTTGCAACCAAAAGGATGAAAGTAAGAAATATTTAGCTTTCTTCCCTTCCATAATTCATATGGATTTTTATTTAAAATTGGTCACAAAAATACTCTATTTTGAATATAACAAGCTGTATTTACAGCTTCTGTCCAGAAGTACTTAAGAAGATTCATTTCACATAGCATAGTCCTTGCCATTTCCTGAATCGTCCTATTCTTTCTCTATACAACTCTATTTTGTTGAAGAGTTTTAGGAGTAGAGAAATTATGGAAAATTCCATTATCTTCATAAAACATTTTGAATTTTTCATTTTCAAATTCTCTACTATGATCTCTTTTAATTCCAGCAATAGAAATTCCTTTTTCATTTTGTAACTTTTTGGATAAAACTTTAAAGCATTTAAGAGATTCATCTTTAGGTGATAAAAACAATATCTAACAAAACCTAGTAAAGTCATCAACAATCACGAGACCATACTTCTTTCCACCTAGACTTGATGTTCTGGTTAGACCAAACAAATCTATATGTAATAACTCTAGAGGTCTAGACGAAGTTACAATATTCTTAAATGAAAAAGATGTCTAAGAACATAGACCTTCTGTCCGTCATTGAGTAGCCACTATCCAAGTACCATTGGTGGTAGTTGCTTCTGCCAAGTAAGGAGATCTACAGTATAAATTATATCCTTCTTAGGTACCCATAGTTTCTTGGGTCCTTTAGAGTTAGTCTTATAATTTTTCTTTGAATAATAATAAGTAAATTTCGATAAATCTACTGAAAGACTATTAATCCTTTATTTTAGTTGATTAATTTCCTCAAATTTATCTATAGTTACTTTCTTTTTCATATCGTCTACTTATTTCTTAAGACAGACATTTTCTTCTTCTAAGAGTTTTGTGTTCTTTAAATTTTCAACAAATTTCTTTTTCAATATCTTATATTGTTTTAAGATAAAACATGAATCTTCTAACAATTCTAAATAAGCATCCTGAAGATCATCAAAGTTAGAAATTACCTCAT
>JANVCQ010000004.1:24479853-24502190 GCA_025531925.1 Erythroxylum plowmanianum
TCATTTAATTTCACTTAATATTTCTCAATGTCACTCAAAGATCGGGGTCCAACACATATTCACATGTTTCTTCGGAACTAGGTCCAACAATCAAAGATCACATTTAAAGGCACTTATTTCATCATGTTCACATATAAGTAGCACTTTAATATTGCATTCAAGCATCAAAATCCTCGAACTTTCATTATCCAGAATCATACAATCAAATCACGTTCACACTCATTCATAATCACTCAATTCATAACCTAAACAAAACAAACAATAAAGTAAGACCATCTAGGTCTACTCACACTACGCTCTAGATTAGCATTTGCTTCCAAGATCTAGAATCGTATGAATATGGATGTTTATCCTACATATCAAAATTATACAATGTGCACATTGCACACACATTATTAATAATTGCACAATCACATAACGTTCAGTTTTACACATGACATTAAGTTTTACACATATGTATGTGTGTAATGTATGATGCATGCTCAATGACAATCCCGGGTATATTATCCAATTTCACATCTTAAGCTCCTTTTTATATCATAATTCAACCACTCATCATTTATTTTCTAGTATTATTTGATCTTATTATCAAATTATCATTCACTTTAACTTAATACACTTTACTTCTCTTCTTTGAATCACAACCTCAACAATTCATTCATTAATGTTATTCCAACATTACAAGATTATACATTATCCAAACTCTCCTTTCTTCTTATAAATTTTTCCAAATTTTCTAGACCTTTGGGTCTATTTTCCATGATCAATTAGACAATGAAAATGAAGAAATTTGGCAACACTTTCTCTTTCTCCTAGAGTAACCACTGTTCTAAGTCAATTTGGTTCTTTATTTTGAAAGTTATAATCCAAATCTTTTTGAACTGTTCTCATTCTATAATAGTACACTATACTCAAATTCCATCCAGACATTGAAAGTCTTAGAGACTGAATCAAAATTCAATTTCTTCATATAATTTGTATCTTTGTGTCTCTAGTTTACTAAAAATCAACAATCATCTCATTCGGATGTCTACAGAGCATGATATTGTCAAAATAACAAGGTATGTTGAATAAAATATTCCAGTTCATACTATTCTAATAAATTCCCTCACTTTCATTCCATCAATCTTTTTCAAATCAATTCAAACTTCTATCAATTTTTTTTACTGGTATAATAATGTGTTAGGAATCTATTTGTTTAAGAATCAAGTCATTTGGAGGTCTAGAGAAGAAGTTATGGTCAAAAGAAGTGAAACTGTTTAGTTTGCAAAATGCTCTCGGGTATTAAAGAGCACAATGCAATGATGTGACAATTAACAACCAGTCCAACAATCAACACTCACGTCCTAAGGGAGAGGAGTCATAGGCATGAGAGATGAAAATAAAAGAGAGAGTTGCGATCATACTTTGTTGTGATCGCGACATTCAGTGAACAATAGCAGGGTCGTGATCGTGCTTAAGCACGATCGTGACTTCCCAGTCACACATCCCCACTTTGAACCTCCATAACTTTCAGTCAAAAAATTCAAAATTTTTAGACATTATATCATTAAAAATCTAAAAGAAATATCTACAACTTTCATGAAGACAATTTTGTCAAAATCTTCCTAGATCAATACAGTTTAATCATGGAAATTTCAGACCACATTTTTACCCCTTTTTCTCAGCTTTTTCTTCATCATTTCCATCTCAATATTATCACTCAATCTATCTAAATTGATTCCAGATGGCTATATTTTTTATGTCAACGTGTTTCAAATCTAATGGTTCAAGTCCCATGTCATTTGGAGGTCGGGAGAAAAAGATATTGCCAAAAGATCGAAAGCTAATCGGAGCTTTTACCAATCAAGGAAGTTGACGATCACGAGTGTGAAATCAACATTCAAAGTCGTGATCGTGCTGAAACACAATTGAGATTCTCCAGCAAAAATAGGAAAGTCTTGATCATGCAGAAGCACGATCGCAATTTCCCTCTTCCTCTTCCAAAATCATAATTCTTCTTCTCTTTAGATACTGCGATTTTCTTCTTCTTTCTTTCTTTTCCTCTACTCAGACCAACATCTCTAACTTAACTTAACCCCATTTTCAACTTCTAGTCAACTCAAACCATCCATAAACAAATCCAAATTCCATATTAAAACATAAATACTAAAAATCGAATCACATTCGCATACATTATTCACATTTTCTGAATTTCTTCTTTCATTTTTCTGCATTTTCACTTTCTGCATTCTCCTTGTTTTCTTCCTATAAATTTCATTTTCTAATCTTATTTAAGCTAAACTCATTATTAAACAAATTAAAAACCATCATTAACACCAAATATCAAAAACATCTCATATACACGAAATTTTCAATTTCCTGCATTTCTTCATTTTCTTCAAGACTGCACTTTTTTTATCTCTTGTACATTTTTCATTTTCTTCTCTAACTTCCATTCAATCCTACACTTCTAACTCATGTCTACTTTTTCTACTCCATTTCCATTCAACATATTCACATAACATGCAAGTTTATGTAAAAACATCGAAACCCGCACATCATTCATGTATCCTCTTCATGTTCTGCATTTTCCATTTTTCTGCTACACTCACTTATCTCTATCCACATTTTCATTTTTTTCTTAACTCTACATTTATTTTTGGTTTAGCTCATCTTTGAAAACACCAAAATATTCACCTATGTGTATATATATGTACATATTGAAAAGAAATAGAGCATATATGCTTTAATCTTTCATAAATTTCTATACTCTTCTCATGCATATTTTCATTGATCTTTCTAACTCAGAAATCATTTCTACACTATCTTGTAACATATTTATCCTCAAATCCAAAAAAAATCAACAAATGTTGTATGCTCTAGTTTTTCACTCACATTTCAGCACATATACATTTTCATTTTATAACTTCAACATATAACTAACATGATGCATGTTTCATCTTATGCAACCATAAAGACCAATAAAATGCTTACTTGTCTAAAGCTCCAAAATCTTTGAAATTACGTGACCCCTAGCTTTCCAACAAGACATAATCATCAACAGTTCGAGGTTGTAGGTTAGGTATTTTAGTGATAGTGAAGGAGATAACAAAAAGAGATATCAAGCGGAAGATGAGAGCAAGGCTTGCATTGCGAGGATGAGAAATCGTTGAAAAAAGTGAAGCTTCTAGAAGATGAAGGAAAATCTCGAAGAAGATATTTTAAGACAAGAGCAAACAATAGATGGATCTTTCAAGTTTAAAAGAACGTGTGCTTAAGAATTGGACACTTGTCCATTTCTTAAGACCTTAGCTAGTTTCCTAACTAACTAGTTCTTATTGAACTAGTTCCCTAACTCTCATCTTTTCATTCCAATTATCTCCAAAGTTTTCAATGTCATCTTCTCACAAGTTTCTTCAATATCATTACACTCATTTCTATTTTCCATACATCAATTTATTTGTCAAATGGCATTTTTTTCTAGTACAATGATATTTAACATTTTTGGAATTTATTCCTAAAATTCACCATAAATTATAAATCAACAATTTATATTCTCCAATTCAAATTTCAATGCAAATAAATTACAATTCTCAATAATATCACATTAGCAAATCAATTATACCCAGAATATTAATGAATGCAAGTACAATCATCTTAATGTCTGCAAAAATTCAAATTCACATGCGTGTATGCTAACAATATACATGAGTATGAAAAAGCATTTTTCTTAATCTCTCATTGATCTCCCATGTATTGTATTTTTGGTTTCTAACTCTTAATATGGGAATGGGATGTTACAATGCAACATTGCGATATCTTTTTATGAAGAAGGATGCCAAGGCAAGCCTTATCTGGTGGGTACTTTTTCTATAAGAATTTGACATTACGATCAAAGACACGAAGGGATCAAAAAATGTTGTAGCTGACCATCTCTCGAGACTTGAAGGAGAGCACCATAAAGAAGAAGAGGAAATCGAGGAGAGCTTTCTTGATGAGGCTTTAATAATGGTAGATAATACTTTTTATCCTTGGTTTGCAAATATTGCAAACTACCACTCAGGTAATATTCTTCCTTTCAATCTTTCTTATTAATCTCATTATATTTGGGATGAACCTGTACTGTATAAGATATATGGTGACAATGTGATTCGCAAGTGTATCCTCGAAGATGAAATGCTTGAGATTCTAAAGCAAGGTCATAGTTCACCTTACGCAGGACATTATGGAATTAACAAGACAATAGCTCAGATCTTAGAGTGTGGATTCTATTAGCCAACCTTCTTCAAGGATGCTTGAGACTTGGTGCTGAAGTGTGATAGGTGTCAAAGAGTGGGCAACATATCAAAAAAGGATGAGATGCCACTTTCAAACATCATGGAGGTAGAGATATTCGATATGTGAGGCTTGGACTTCGTTGGACCATTCCAATCCTCTTCAGGTAACACTTACATATTAGTTGGAGTTGGTTATGTTTCCAAGTGGGTTGAGGCTGTAGCTACTCCAACTAATGGAGACAAGGTGGTTCAAAAGTTCATCAAGAAGATCTTTACAAGATTTGGGGTGCTTAGAGCGATTATAAGCGATGAAGGGAGCCATTTTGCAATAAACCCTTTGAGGCTCTTTGGAAAAGATACAATGTTCATCATAGAGTGGTGATTCCTTACCACCCCCAAACCAGTGGTTAAGTGGAGGTAATGAACAGAGAGATAAAGAAGATTTTGGAGAAGGTAGTGAGCACCTTAAGAAAGGATTGGACATTGAAGCTAGATGACACCCTATGGGCTGGATAGCTTTCAAAACACCTATAAGAACTACTCTATATAGACTTGTGTATGGCAAGGCGTGCCATTTACCTTTGGAGTTGGAGCATTGGGTCTATTGGTTTATTAGGAAGTTGAACATGGATTGGAAGCTTGTGGGTAAGAAAAGATTGTTACAACTTGACAAATTAAAACAATTGAGGTTTGACACTTATGAAAATGCCAAGTTGGACAAGGAAAGGACAAAGAAGTGGCATGATGCTCAAATCAAGAAAAAGGAGTTCAAGAGTGGGGACTTGGTGCTTTTGTTTAATTCAAGACTTTGATTATTTCCTGGGAAGCTCAAGTTAAGATGGAGTGGTATTAGGGAGTTTCCCCATGGAGCTTTAGAGTTAGAAAATGAAAAAAGATGAAGCATTCAAGGTCAATGGGCATAGATGCATTTAGAGTTAGAAAATGACAAGGATGAAGCATTCAAGGTCAATGGGCATAAATGCAAGCCATACTATGGAAGGTCATATTCACAAGAAAGGGAAGTCATCTCTTTCCTTTCTTCCACTTCTTTATGAAAGAATGTGAAATGGTCAAGTTAATGACCTTAACTTAGCATGTTTACCTTTCTTTTGCTTGTTTTTATGTACTTGTGTGTTTGATTTTTTTGGTTTTGATTATGTTTGGTTTGAATTTTGTTTGAGTTTGAACTTGTGTTCTTTTCAAATTTTTTGTTGGATAGTTAATTTTGATGTGTTGGTAGGTCGATTGAATGTTGGGAATGCTTGTTAATCTTAGAAGAAGAATAAGAAGTTGAGAAAAAAATAGATAATTTATAATCGTGGGAATTGGGTTGATTCTTACAAACGTGGGAAGGCTTTCTAGAAACTTTATGGAGCCTTAATCCATGATTGTGGAAATTGATTTTCTAGAGAGCCTTCCCACGCTCATGGAAATCATAGTGATTTCCATGATCGTAGGATCCTTCGATAGAAAATTTTTAAAAACCATCTTTTCTTCTTCTTTCTTCACTTTCCCTCACTTTCTCTCTTTGTAGTCGACTCTCTCACTAACCCTAGCTTCGAAAATCTTTCATTTTTCTCCTAAACTTTGCAGCGGTACATAAAGAAGAAGTTCCTCAAGTTCATCCAAACAAAGAACATTGAAGTCCCCTCTCATACGCCTTCACCACCTCAATACCATAAGCCTTCTTACCTTATAATTTTTTATTGTTTTATTTAATTTATTATTTGTGTTATTTGTTTTCATGGTTAATGTTGTGTTTGATATTTTGATTTCATCTTGTGATTTCCTTGTCACATTAAAGACAATGTGTTGTCCAAGTGTAGGGGAGGTGACATTTGTATTGTCAATTGCATCATTTAAATTTGTTTTTATTTATTATTTAGGATGTATGTTTTAGGCATTTTAGGTTGTTGTTTGATGTTGTGTTGTATTAAGCAATGAAATCACACTTTATTGCATCATTTATATTTGTTTTATTTACTGTTTAGGATGCATGTTTTAGGCAAATTAGGTTGTTGCTTGATGTTATGTTGTGTTAAACAATGAAACCACACTTGAATCCTCTTTGATCTATTTTACCATAAGATTTTATCATGCTAGTTGGAATAAGATTGAATGCATGCTTGAACTTGGATTAGTCTACTTGAGTAGAGAGTGAATCATATTGAGTGATAAAAAGTAGTTGGTTGCATAAGCTTACTCACAATGTGACACTAGAGCAATTAGGTAGTGTAAAGATGCATAATAAATTTTCATTTAAGCCAATGAGAGGATTGAGCTTATATGACTCCATCTATAGTCATCTTATTTTTTTGAGTGTGTGATGCCCCTTTAGGTTTTAACCTTTAGAACTTGCTTTGAATCGGTTTGAGTCTATTAGATGTATACTTAATAGTAATGATTAAGGCCCTTTTTGTGATAACCCTTGGCTTAAATGATTGGCTCTTGTTATTATCCCTTGTTATCCCAGTTGAGCCTTAACCCTTTTGTTTCTTGAAAACACCTTATATTTTAAAAACTAAAACCTCATTAGCCTACCAATTCACAAACTTAATAAAGTATTAAGTGATGGGCTAGTTTGGGATTTTTGGTACAATTTTTTCTTTTTTTCTTCTTTCCGAGATAAATTGAATTACACTTCTACTCTTCGATCACATTGTATCAAGTTGCTATGTTGTTTGTTGTTTCTTCAATTATTAAAAAAAGAAAAAGAAAAAAAGAAAAGAAAAAGGAATAACATTTTGGGTAGTATGACTAAGTGCAGAGTAGTAATATATTTTCATTTGTATCTCAGAATGTGTTTTGTATCCCTTTGTTTATGTATTACTTTATGAATGCTTGTGTTAAATCCTTTACCTCTTTTGACCCACCTTAACCCTTACTATATTACAACCTGAAATAACTCCTTTTAATCTAATTATGCATGTAATCATTGTAGAGGAGAATTGGTGAATTAATAAGCCTACAATAGTGTAGGAAGTTTGAGCGAAACACTAACCATCAAACACTTGAGAGAAATGAGTGAAACTATGAGGAAGATTCATTTTGTGTTTATACTTATCTTTCAGGGATGGTGCCATAAATTGAGTTTGCTTATTTACACTAATGAAAAGTAGTCATATATATGTAATAGATTGACGTTTGAGTTGGCCAAACTTTAAGGGATTACCTGCTTTGATCTTTATGAAAATGAAGTGATGGAATTGATTAGTTATGTTTGATTTTACTTGATGAAAAATAAAGAATTAAGTGTGGGAAAGTTGATAGTTATGCATTAGTGTGTGTTTTTCTAAATATTTAGCATGTGTTTCTTGTATAATAGGACTTGTTTTGTGTGTTTTTGTTTAGTTTGATCTTCATGGTTGTTCTTTTATGTTTGATGTTTGTTTATGGTAAGAATTGATCATTTTGGTGTAGGAATGAAAGGTGGACACCTTGTGATTGAGCTAAGGACCAAGAGAAGAGAAGAGAAGAGAAGGGGAGATGTTGAAGAACAAGAACCCAAAACAGTGGGAAAGGGCATATTTCCCACGATCATGAGAAATCTATAGAGAAAGTTTATGTTAAGTTAACCCATAATCGTGGAAAGCACAAGTATAATTCCCACAATCGTGGGAATTGGAAGTCAAAATGACACCCAAGTTTCGTGTATTTTTTAGGTTTTCGTGATTTTTGTGAGGCATATAATCCTGAGAGCTGACAGAGGGTCGTGGAACTTGCTTCCTGGAGCTAAAATACATATTGAAAGCCTATAGATAGGGGAGATTCTAGGATTCATTCTTGATTGGGTAAAGAGCACCCCCTCATTCAGATTTTCTAGATTGGGCATAGAAGAGGAGGAGTTGCCCCGTCTAGTCTTCTTTTAATTTCTTTCTCTTCTAGCATGTTTATCATGGATTATCTGATTGTTGGGATATTATGCATATTATGATTGGCTACAAAAAAATTTAGTGTTTGTTGTTTAACTATTTATGAACCTCTAGTTATTAATTTAATGATATATATGTTTGTGTTATTTGTTATGCTTAAACCTTGTAATAAATCGAGAAGGTGAGTTTGGTAATTTGTGTTAATTGTACAGTGAGAGTTAACAATTAATAAGTTATTGATTTATTAGGAAGAGATTTCAATAGATCAATACAGTGCCTATAAGATAGCTTAATATCTAAGGGAGCAAATAGGGATAATAACAAGTCTTAATGTTTAATCTTGATTTTCTCCAAGTCTTAGTTTACGATTTTAGTTTGGGTTACATTATTCCCTGTTAATTTTAGTTTGTCTTTATTTTACTTATTTTTTAATTTGATTGGAACGATTTCTTAAACAAAGAACAATCTGAATTAATTGGTGCCTAAGCACAATCCTTGTGGGATTGATATATGCTTTCAACTACAAGTGCAACCTGTATACTTGCGGTTTTGAGTGTAAGACTAGTTGTGTGTTTTGCGTTTAACATGTAGCATGCTGATGTTAACACTGCGTCAATGCACTGTGGCGTTGATGTCATCCGTTGACGTCTGCAATGACATCAGTTGTGCATGTGCCACAGAGCGATGCACCACCAACATGTATGACACGTTCGTTGCATTTCAGTTATTTTTGGCAAGATTCGAGCAAATTTTTTACTTTCTCGAGCTCATTTTCACACCTTTTCTCAAGGTTAAACACATGTAGTTCATGCAATAATAAGTAAGAAAAAACTGAAAAAAAAAAAGGAACTTTATTCTCCAAAAACCTTATGGAGAAAAATCGAAATATCTTCAATTTTAACCACCCGATCACGTCACCACTCTGATAACACGTAATGGGAACTTAGTTATATATCCCAAATCGACTATGAAAGGGAAATAAATGGAGAAATGCACAAACTACTTGATTTCAATTCCATAACTTTAAATAAGCTTTTCAAAGCCGAAACAAGCGCGAATCCACCGCCGTCTTCATGAGAACTACTCACCAAAATGTGTCAACTACTTTCTACAATTTTCTCAAAATGTAAGATCTCTTAATGAGTCAAAGAATCCTTATACTTACGAATGATAGATAAGCAACTATAGGATATCTTAACCTTTATATATAGCATTCATTATCGAGATTCCCCATCGCAGGCCTGATATAGGTTTGGTCCACACTGATTGAGATCCATTTTTCATGCTCCCAAACTTCGACCCATTGATTTAGATCATTTATTGGACTACTTTATTATCTTTATCTAGATCAAATTACGTAACTTAACTGATAAGTTATTGAAAAACTGAAAAAATGAAATTAAATATTGCCCAACTTTATAGGAAATGTCAAAAATACCTAACATTTAGATGATCCACAATCCTAAAGTCTTGATTTATCATTCGTGAAAACTGATGTTATTGAGTTGACATGAAGATAACAAACCCTTCATAACATGTATGGATTTGACAAACAATTAGGGGTTGTAATTCAAGGATTTTATGTGGTTTATAAGATGAAGTCACATTCAAATTATATTTGTATTAAAGGATTTGAAGTAAATACCTTGAGGTAGGCAACTAATCTACATGTAATGCTCTCTTGGACACATATATAATGAAAAAAATATTTTCTTCGAATGTGACCCTTTGGTAAAAAATGAGGTCATGTTTTATTAAAACAATATGTCCCATGTATTTGCTTTTTATAAATACATTATATCCCTTGTCTATGTGCGCGTACATTATTTTTTCTTTATATATATGAGATTTCAAGCATTCTAGTCAAATCAATTATTAATTTAGGGTATAATTGTTATATTCATATGGTAAGGTCCCCTACTTTATTTTTTTAAAAGATAATGCCTACATGGTTTGTTGCATGAAGAGAGCTCTAGTTTTAGGTCTATGAGTGACTTCAACACTAAGTCAGGACTAGTAAGACATAGGCATACGGTGTAGATTATGATAAATCTATCACTCTTTGAATGGATAATGACTCTTAAGTTTATACCTCTCCTGATGAAAGACTTCAAGGATGAAAAGTATGAGTGACCCAGATCATATGAGATTATGGTATAACCACGATGGGTTTGTAGGATTAGAAAACCATACTCCCACTAAAGAGCATATCTTTATAGACCTAAAGACATAAGCATTAATCATGATAGTTTTAGGTGTTCCTTGAGGTTGCCACTTCATGACTGTTTTTGTCAAGTTATTGAGAAATAAACAAGCTAAGGTCAATTTCAATAAAGAAATCATATAACCAAACATCGACTTGTTTATATTTATATATAAATTAAGTGTAATATCCGATTTTTCAAATTGAGGGATTAGAACCCTATACTATTTCATAAAACATATAACATTGAAATTTCATTAATTTCATTTCATTCACATGCATATCAATAGCATACACATATGAATTATGATTTAGTATACATTGCAAAGAATGTATATGCACTCAATTGACTTATTTCGAGGTATGAAAAGGTTAAAATGATCATGATGTGAATTATGTATTGATTATGCCTTGCATTTTGGTTGATTCATTACAAGTAGTAAAATTTGGAATTAATTTGGTACAATTGGAAAATTGATGAATGAAAATGTACATTTGGTCTACAAAAAATGCCAAATGGTAAGACAAATGGATACATGGAAAATTATGATGATTAAACCTATGAATAAGTGACATTTGGCATAGATGAATGAGTAAGATTTGGCATAAGTTATTAACTGGCAAATGGTAGTAATGGTTATGTGAAAAATGGTAACATATATATACTTGATAAATGGAGAACATGCCTATGGACATATGTCAAATTAAGTTGGTGACACCTAGCACCTTAGGTTTTAAGCTCCTACAAGAATAATCCCAGCTATGTTCATTCTTCACTTTTCTTCTTCTCACACACCACCAAAATCCTCTCAACCTTTACATACCTGTGTTTTGCCATGTTTATGTTCAATTGCCGCATCAATAATCTAAACATTTTACCCTTCTTAAGATAGTTAAATAATCAGATTATTAGTGTCTCTTATCCTAGCTAAAAATCATACCATTGCTATCTTGAACATATGTTGAATCTTACATGCATATAAGGCAAAGTTGACCTGATGAATTGAGCTATAATTGGAGCTAAATAAGTAAGTGAAAGATTGTTCTTTATGGCATATTTAGTGGAAATTTTATGCTGTTTGAATTGGGAATATATAGCATGTTATGTTGATGAAGAGGTTGTGAAAGAACTTGGATATGTTATATTGTGTTCTTGATGTATGAATCGTATGCTATAGGTTGTTTTTATGAATGAATCAAATTGAAATTTGAAGTACGAGGAGGGAGAATTGATGTGCTAATAAAGTGATCTTAAATAGGAAAGAGATAGGACTTCATCAATGCTTAAAAGAATGACATATTCTGTTTTGGTTTTAATGCATGGAAGATCATGATTTGTGAGTTACTTAATGAATGATTTTTAAATTGGATTTGGATATGAATTTGCTGAGGGATTGAAGCTTGAATAGGATAGAATTGAAGTGAAATTGATGGACTTTGGTGAATGTAAGTTAGAAGAAGCATGAAGGAGTAAAAATTGGGAGCAAAATGAAGGTTATGGGATGAGTGAACCTTCGGTCAGTTCACTCATCCCACGATCGTAAGATTTATAAGGCTTTTCCTCTATTTATGGGAAGTACTTTGGAAGGAGAAATGGTGGTTTTTAGGTAATTCTTGGACTATATAAGGTTAAGACACTTTATAATGTTATAATTGGACTTGATTGGGGTTATAATGAACTTAGAAAGTGTTTGATAAGTTTAAGTTGTTAAGTGAGGTTATAAATTAAGGAATGGAAGGATTGATATCAGTGTATATGAATTTGAGAAGTATAAGTTGTTAATGGTATAAAGATGTTCTTATGAATGCAAATGTGATTCAAAAGATATAAGAAATGAATTAGGTATAATTGAATGAGAACTGGGAAGTTGTGTGAATATTTAATGCTTGAATATATGATTGATGAATTTAGGGTAATCAAACTTACCTAAAGCATAAACCTGATTGCAAAATAAATGATGTACAAGTCATGATGTATAAATGATTAAGATTTGTGAATAAGACTACATACTTGGAATGATTAATTGAGCATGTATTAAACACGACACCTATATATGTGTAAATTTGAGTATTTATTGGATTGATCAAGTATTGATGTGTACCTATGTGTATTCCTTGATTTTGAAGGCATAAATCGACTGATATCATCCAGACATTGCTGGTTCATCGAGGCAATAGCCAATTGGAGTGTACTGTGAGTAACCTAGATATATGTGACCTGGATTAGAAATGTGTTCTGTGTTGGATCGAAAAATAAAACATGCAAGATTTGACTAAAATGGTAGATTTCAAAACATTTTTAGAAATCATAACAAAATGGAAGCAAGATAACTAAATCAACATGCTAAGCCATATATAATAAGGTATATTGAAAATAATTATCATAAGAAAAAGATGGAGATTATATTACTGACTCCTTCGCTATAACTTTAACTCCTCACTGTACTATCCTATTGTCGACAATATATCCTCTCCTAAGTGATGTATGCTCTTTTTGTTATTGTATCCTCTTCTCGATATTATATCCTTGACTAATTCGATCTACCACTTGTTCTTCTTGGACGACTTGGTTAACAATATCCTTTGGTAGGAAAGGAGAATAAAACTTTAGAGGAGATTTCTCTTGGAAGAAAGAAGCCAAAGATGAGATACATCTCATGCAAATTTCGGCAAACACATGCAAGAAAGGAGATAGAGTCCAAAAATGCAATAACACCTCTCTTACACCTTGTCAATTTCGGTTTTGCATGAAAAGAAAGAAAAGAGCATCCAATGCAACACTTCTTTCTTTTATCAAACATAAAGAAACAATTAAATGAGACTCTTCTCATTTGTTTTAAGTTGGCTATATGAAAAAGAACAATAACCTAAAATGACACGTCAATTTCAATTTTAGTGATGAAAGAAGGAAGATCATCCATCAAATACACCTCTTTCATCTTTAATCAAATGAATGCTAAAAGGTTACATTACATGCCATCATTAAAAGAAAACCATTAAACCATTTAATGGTAAGATCATTACTCCATTTAATGATCATAAAGCATGATAAATACCATCTTTATTTAGCAATTCAATGCTAAATGTGCAGCTGCACATTTAGCCTTAATAAAACTGAAATTGCACCTTCCATTCTTTAAGAATTTTGTTTTAATTTAATTAATCTAATTAATCAAATTAAACCAAAGTCTAGCCCATTTCCAAATGTTCATATAGACTTCTAATTAACCATTAATTAGTGCAAGCCCAACATTTAATCATGGGCTTTAAAACCTCCATTTATATTTCTTACTTTGCTTGATAGCTTTCCTTGAAGCCAAGTGAGGAATCTTATTGGACTTAGATAATTCAAGCTTCATTAAGCCCAAAATTAATTTAATCTCATTAGAATTAATTCGAGCTTATTAACTAAATGTCATTCCACTAAAGACAATTAATTGAACTCTTGAATTACTAAACATTATGAGAACACATATTTCAAATAAGATATCCAATTATAAACCCTACTATGAACCTTATTATAGCCTTCTGCATAATAAATGGTAAATTATCGGTTTGCCCTTATATTAATTTTTTCTACTAGATCTCTCATTTTACTTTATATGGTGATTATCACACAAGATCTCATCTTGATGTTAAGATTTGATAGGTAGCTAGTCCATTAAACTCTTGTTGCCAGTTTAATCACCAATCGTCATAAAATATGTAGAAATGATGATATCACTATAAACTCTTTATTTGAGTGAATCTTCCCTAATATATGTTTCAATTAATAATTTCAACATGCAAATACTAGATTAATACTATGTAAAAATATATTCTGATCATATCAAGAATTATAATGAAACATATATGAGTTCACCACTCACTAAGATCGTGGTCCATAATAAGTAAATCCTAATATGTATATTTTAAGACTAAAGTAACGATCTACTTTATTCTTGAAAACATGCTTGATTCCAGATTCATTTAATAGTGCTATTATCAATAGTCAACTACTATTATGACATGAAACTCATCATTCCCTTGAAGTAAACTCCTTTACTTACATGGACATAAATCGCAATACTACAATCTAAACTATAATCAAGCGACCAACTTGATTATTCAACTGTGAATCAATTAATTTAGATTCTAATAATATACATGTTTCCCATACATCTTCATGTATATGTATATTATTAATAAAAGAATCTTGGTTCCTTATGACTAGTTATATTATGCTTATACAAGTAAAATCAAACTCTTTTGTTTTATTAATAATAAAAACTTTCATTACAAAACTATAACTGAAAGAAGATTAAGTTACATGTAAATACACTTGCTTTCTAGGGCACTATATTTACATAACTCCAACAAATAATGTAATGGAGCTAGAGGTTGGTGTGTTTTTTATTTGATAACTTCAAATTAAAATAAGCCTCTTGTGAGCTTTTTATTTAATAACTTAAATTTAAGTTAAGCATCAAATACTTAATCATTAATAACTGTGTGATTTGAATTGTTTAGGGAGCTTTTTCTATATTTGAAAATTAAGGCTTAATTTAATAGCATGAAGTAGAATAAATACGAAATTAATAGTTATATTTTTTAACTATTATCATTACTTAATTATAATCTTATTAATACAAAATAATAAAACATGAATTTCAATTCATATTTTATTGTGCAGCTTAATCTTTTTTTAAATTTTTTGGATCATTTCTGAAATTGACTCATTTCAATTACTGTAGTCGTACAAGTATCTAGACTTTAACAATATTCTCATTAACCATTGTAGCTTAAGTTTATTTATAATATATTTCAAACATTTTATTAATTAATTAAAATAAAATTCTAATTGTAGTTAAACTTTGATTATGATTACAATTAATTTTAATTAAATATCAATTGTGTCCAAATAAGATAAGATCTAATATCTCATTGATTCTTATTTATTAAATGTTTTATATTTTGGCATAAAGTTTTTCAAACTTTATCATGAAGTTAAAGTTGATTAAAACACATTTTCTCTCTTTTAACACGTTTTTTGTGTGTGATTCATTAAATTATTAAATATGTTGGCAATGGATATAGAATATGACCATAAATTTTAGATTTATGATTATATAAATTAAATTCCTTTAATTAATTTAATTGTAATATCTCATTCTCATATTAAGGGTTAGAATCCTAAAATTCGGTACATGTGAGCTCTAAAAGAGATTAAGAAAATGCATTTCATAAACATGCATATTGTTAGCATACATGCACGTGAATTTGAATTTTTACTCATATTAAAATGACTGTACATGTATTCATTGACATTCTGGGTATAATTAACTTATATGTGAAAGGTGATTTTATTGAGAATTGTGGTTTACGTTTACTAAAATTTTAATTGGAAAGTGTGTTTAGTGATTTTGAATTTTTGGTGAATTTTAGGAATAAATTCCAAAAATGTTGAATTTTTTGGACTAGGAAAAATGCCGTTTGACAAGTAAATTGATAAATGGAAATAGAAATGAGTTAAATGATATTAAACAAATTTTTGGAGATGATTTTAGAATTTGTGAGAAAATGACTTTGAAAATTTGGAGACAATTGTAGTAAAAAAAAAATGCAGATGATTGAACTAGTTAAAGGAGAAACTAGTTAAAGCCTTAGAAATTGGACAAGTGTCCAAGTTTTAAACCCATGTTCCTTTTCAACTTGAAAGACCAAACTAATTGTTTTAACTTTGTCTTGTTCTTCTTTGTGACTTCTTCATTTTCTTGAAACTTCATTATTTCCAGAAATTGTCTTACCCTTACCATGCAAATCATGCTTTTATTTCTCACTTGTTATTTATTTTTTGTTACCTCCTTCATTGTCACTAAAATACCTAACTCATACCACCATCAAGATGATGTACGTGGAAGCAAGAAGAGCTAGGGTTTCTTGAGATTTTGAATAGTTTGGAGTTTTAACAAGTAAGTGTCTTATTAATCCTTTAGAGTTGTTGGTTTATGAAGCAAAAATGGTGATTTATTGATATTTCATATTCATGAGAAAAATAGACATTTTTCATGTTCATCGTGAATATAGGATGAATATTTGGATGTATTGATTTTTCAGATTTCATGATCAAAATCTTATAAGAGGTTGTAGAAATGATTTTTAGAGTTGAAAGATCAACTAAAATGTGTATGAGATTAATGCAGAAAATTCGTGAAAAATGAATATGTAACTGCTCTGTTTATGTTGATGTCTTCACTATATATATGTGTGTGTGTGTAAGTTTTGGAGTGTTTTTAGAGATGAGCAAAAGAATGAGTTTAGAGTGGAAGAATAGTTGTAAGATGATGTTCTGAGATGAGAAAGAATGATTTAAAATGAAAGTTTGAGGAAGAAGTGAAGAAAATGCAGAAGTTGAAAATGCAGAAAATGTGAAGATAATATGCATGAGTGTGATTTTCTATTTTTGATGATTATGAAAAATGATAGATTTCGATTTGGTTGTGATAAGTTGAGCTGAAATGAAATATGAATGAAGAGGAAATATTGAGGAAATAAGCTAGAAGTGATAGAGTAAGTATAAGAGATGAATTAAGATGAAAATTATGTTGAAGTGTGCTGGACATGTACAGATGCAGTGTTTCCACTGAATATACATCTATATTTTTGCCATATCTTGGTGTATAGACATCCAAATGGGATGATTTTAAGTTCATATTAAACTAAAGATGTATGGTTATATTTTTCATAAAAAAATCGAAATTTAATTCTGTCCATAAGAGTTTCAAAAGTTAGCTCGAAATTGAGTTTGTGGATTCTATCGTGGTTAGGAATAGTCTATAGTGTTTTCAGCATAACTTGTAGAATATCAAACCAAATTGCATGAAATTGCTTTCATTTGAAACTTAATACATAAAGGAACAATTTTTCAGAAGAGTGTTTTTTTCCTAAATTCTTTATTTTCCTTATCAAACGTTCCATGAAAGATTAACCTGAAGGTTTGTTTTGAGAAGAGGAGACTTGGCAGTGCGTGAATTTGGATAAGAAAAAAAGGGTCGCACGATCGTGATATTTTGAAGAAGTATGGAAAAGCAAGATTGTGTAAAAGCATGATCGTGACATTTCTGAATCAACTTGAATCTCATGATCGTGCTTATGCAAAATCGTGACCTTGCATGCTTACTAAAATGGGCTGATGTGAACATCCTTTCATCTTTTGACCATAACTTCTTTTCTCAACCTCCAAATGACACGGGACTTGAACCATTGAACTCGTAACACATTGGCATTCATCTCTACCAAAAATTATAACCATATAAAATCATTCTGGAGAGATTGATTGATTGAATTGGAACAAAAATGATGAACAATCCTCGAACTTCATCACTGGAGTATTATCACTGAACATGCTTCAGTATTTTAGGCATAACATGTTACGTAGTTGTCCAAATAGAATGATTCTTCATTTAGATTAAAACAGAGACACAAAGATACAATTTCTATGAAGAAATTGAGTTTCAATTCTGTCTCTAGAGTTCCAAAATCTAACTTGAAGTTCAGTACAGAATACTATTACAGTTTATGAACGGTCCAAATTATTTGGAGCATAACTTATGGAATACTAATCCAAATTGAATTATCATGGTGTCATTAGAAACTTAAGATAATGGGAACATTTTTTTAGAAGAAAGTGTTGCCAAATTACTTCATCTACCTAATCAGAATGATCATGGAAAATTGGCCCTAAAGTCAGGAATTTTGGAGGTGATATAGGATTGAAATGAGAATTTGGAAAATGTTTGATCTTGTAATGTTGGAATAGCATTAGTGAATGAATTGTTGATATCAAAGTACAAAAAGCATGAGTTTAATGGGAATAAAAAATTTTGCATGATTAAAGTTGTGATTCAAGAAGAGGAGTAAAGTGTTTCTAGTAAAAGTGATTGAGAAATGGGTTATTATGAGAGCAAATAATGCTAAAAATAAAATGACGAGTAATTGAGTTATAAACTTAGAATATGGATAAATTGTGAAATTTGATAATATACCCAGGATTGTCATTGAACATGCATTGTACTTATTCCATATACACACACATGCATAAATGAATGTTTATAATTGTGCAAAGTTATTAATATATATATGCAATGTATGTATTGCATAATTTTGATGTGCAGGATAAATGTCCTTATTCAAACGTTTCCAAATCATGGAAGCTAATGCTAATCTAGAGCATACTGTGAGTCGATCTAGATGGTCTCATTTCATTGTTTGTTCTTAATTTCAATTTTTGAATTGAATGACTATGGTTATGATTATTATGCAATGTGAATATAATTAATATGAATGTGATTTGCTTATGTTGATGTCAGACAATGAAGGTCCGAGACTTGATGTATAAATGTGATATTAAAGTGCTACTTATATTTGAATGAGAAGAAATAAGTGTTTCTTAAAATTTATGTTGAATGACGGATCACAGTCCGATGATAAATGTATTCTAAATGTGAATGTGTATATGAATGAAAAAAGTGATTCTCAACTTAATTGTTGAATGTCGGACCAAGGTCCGATGATGATCGTGAAAGTGACTGACTAAAAATATATGTGATTGATGCACTTCATTACATGAATGCATGAAACATAAAGGTAGTTGTGACTGGAGTAGCCACCAAAAAAGAGCTTAAAGCTCAACTTATGGAAAAGAGCTTCAAGCTCAGAAAGTGTATAAAAGTCGAAGGCTCACTATGTAAAATGAGCCTGGTATCTCTGACGGATATGGTACAGTTATCAATGAGCCCAGTATCTACAATAGATACGGAACAGTTATCAATGAGCCTAGTATCCACAATAGATACGAGATAGTTATAGTTACTCGATCACAACAAAGTAATAAATGAAAGTGAGTCTCACGTGCATTGCATATAAAATTGATATGTATGTTTCAAATGAGCAAAATGAACTGTGTGACTGCTCTAAACGTGAATTATGAAATAAGTGATCAAAATGATAAGTGATGCTATTTGATTATGATTGAAAATATGAATTAAGTGATTGCATGATCTATATGTGTTTTGTGATTGAGTGAGCCATCGAGGATGGTCACTCACTGAGTTCACAAAACTCACCCAAAATTTGCAATATTTTTTTCAAACTCGAAAAAATTACCTCGTTAGGTAAACTGGAATATAGCCACTGCATTCAAGTAAGAAGTAGATGTCGGGATCAGTTTGCGTCTACATTTATATTTTCTTATTTTTTATCAAACTAAGTCTTCTGCAATTATTGTAAAATGTATACTTGAATCTTCTATTTGTACTAACTTTCCAAAGTGGAAAGGTATATAAATGAGAATGATCTTGAGTGTAATAATAATAAATATGGTTTTGATGTTATGAAAGAAAAGAATGGGCCCGAAATTGATTATTGATTTCTACCTACACGTATGAAAATTATTTTTGAAAAAAATTTGTATTGAGTTTTCGAGAGTTTGACCATTCTAGCATGCCACTCTTGCAGGGTACATACTTGGGCGTCACTCAGGATGTCGGGTATGTGTCTTGCGATGGTGGGGTGGTACATTAATTTGGCTTCATACCAAAAAGGTTCATGATAGAAGCTTTGCATCTCCTGAAAAGGTTAACGGAATACTACAAGGAAAGATAGAGTAACCTATACATGGTTTTTATTGATTTAGAAGGGTATCAAGGAAAATCATGTGGAGGTGTTTAGAAGTCAAAGAGGTTCCTGTGAAAATCATGTGGAGGTGTTTAGAAGTCAAAGGGGTTCCTGTGACTTACACACAGATTATTAAGGATATGCATGAAGTGTAAAAACTAGAGTAAGGACAAAAGGAGGAGATACAAAACACTTTTCTATAAATATTAGGCTACACCAAGATTCCTCTTTGAGTCCCTTTCTGTTTGCAGTAGTAATTGATAAGCTCACCAAGAACATCCAAAGGGATATGTCGTGGTGTATGTTATCTACTAATGACATTGTTCTTGTGAATGAAACAAAGGCGAGGGGGGTCAATTTAAAGCTTGAACTTTGGACGAATATATTAGAGTCAAAGGGTTTAGATTGAGTAGCGCTAAGACTGAGTATGTGAAGTGTAACTTTTTGGGATATAGGGTGGTTATAGATATGGAGGTAAAAATTGGTTCAGAAGTTATACCGCAAAAGAAATATTTTAAATAATTAGGATTTATCATCAAGAGAAACTGAGAAATTGATGAAGATATAATTCACTGGATTAGATCAGGGTGGCTTAAATGGATAAATGCTTTAGGAGATTTGGGTGACAAGAAGATACCACTCAACCTTAAAGATCATTTCTATTGCTTCGAGATTAGGTCAACCATGCTCTACGGGATAGAATATGTGAAGTGTAACTTTTTGGGATATAGGGTGGTTATAGATGTGGAGGTAAAAATTGGTTCAGAAGTTATACCGCAAAAAAAGAATTGTAAATAATTAGGATTTATTGATGAAGATATAATTCACTGGATTAGATCAGGGTGGCTTAAACGGATAAATGCTTTAGGAGGTTTGGGTGACAAGAAGATACCACTTAACCTTAAAGATCATTTCTATCGCTTCGAGATTAGGTCAACCATGCTCTACGAGATAAAGTGTTGACCCATCAAATAAGTTCATAGGCATAAGCTAATGGTCACAGAGACGAGGATGCTTCGTTGGGTACACAACTTTACTAAAAGGGATAAGGTCAAGAGTGTAATAGTAATTGACAAATTAAAGGTAGCTAATATTATAAACAAATTAAGAGAAACAAAGTTTAGGTAGTTTGATCATGTTAAGAGGAAATATCTAGACGATCTAGTGAGAAGATGCGAGAGGATCGTACTTAGAGAATGTAAGAGAAAAATAGGGAGGTTTATGAAGAATTAGGAGGAAGTGATCAAAAATGATATGCAATGTTGAAACTTATCGAGGACATGACCCACAATAGGAAACTTTAATGTGCTAGGATTCAAATAAAGGATCCCTTGTAAAGAGATCCTAATAGTTCCCCTAAATCTTTTAACTATTACCTCTTGTAGTTAGCCTAAAAGGAAATTACTTATTATTATTATTAGTCCTTCCTTCCTCATGTGAGTAATTTGGAAACAACATTTCTACTAGTTAGGGGTAAGACTACGTATTACTGGACTTTCCTTGATCCTGCATCTCAACAGGATTACTACTGGGTATTTTTATTGTTGTTGTCTTATACAATATTCTAATTAGACACAGAGTATAGAAATAATTTTTTATTCTATTTGAGACTAATCATATTAGTTCTCTGCCATTAACTATTAATTCTATTAATGATCTTTGTAAACTATTATAAAATGCCATTACATCTTTACCAAGGATTTTTCGACTTAATACCAATCGATAACAACAACAAAAATTTCTTGATTATTTTAGGATGATGAATTTATATTTATCAGTCAACTACATCTATATATTGTCAATAAGCACTGATCTAATCTTCACTAGAATAAATCATAAGCAGTAACAAATATAAAAATCTCTATATAAGATATTTTGGTAATCTAAAGTTAAATGATCAATTATACAAGAGTTACGTTGAAAATTTTTATAGACCATACAAGTAATATTGTAAATAGAATAATATTGAAAATAGAATTTTCTTATGAAATCAGTTTAGTTAACTTGTTTTTTAATAAGTACACATACGTTTATTCAAATATCTCCATACTTTACTTTATAATATCAATTATAAAAAAGAAATATATCACATATTAGATTTTATTTCGCTCTATTAATGTCCAATTTTAACAGAATAATGGCAAGAAATAATTTAGAAATAATACATAAAAGTAATACGAATCTCATAAATGTTGCTTCTTCATAATTTCATTTACAATGTATATTTATCTTATATACGTTATCATATAAATCTAATGTAACATCCCATCATCGATGGGAAGGGTATTTTAGTAAATTGGGACGGGTTAGGAGTATTGAATTATATCTCGGCATGAACATACACCATAT
>JANVCQ010000004.1:24521632-24532389 GCA_025531925.1 Erythroxylum plowmanianum
ACCAGATATATAATGCTCATTCAGATAAAACCAAACTCTTTTGTTTTATTAATAATAAATATTTTCATTACAAAACTTTAACTGAAGAAGATAAAGTTACATGTAAATACACTTGCTTTCCAAGGCACTATATTTACATAACTCCAACAGAATGGTCATGCTGAAGACCTTTATATAGTGTACAAGGGGCTTGGTTTTGATTTCAATGTTATTGGAGTGGTTTGGATGACTAATTTTCATGTTTTTAAAGTTAATATAAGTTAGGGAAGCAAACTCAGAGGTTACATGAAGTAAACAAGTGAAAAAATAGGACAAAAGTGACAATCGTGCATTGTTGCGAGGTGATTCCATCATGATTATGACTAAAATTCCGCTATCATGACATATGGCTAGACTAAAGAAGAACTTGATTCTTCATCACAAAACCCCATTTTACCTCTCCTTCTTCAACCCTAACCCTTTATCTTCATATTTTTGTCATATTTCACACATACACTCTCTCTAAACCTTATCCTCTACTAAATTCTCTATCACTTCTCTTATCACTTTCCTTATTTTTCTCCATTGTTCTTTCATCTTTCAACTAGATTCGAGTCCCACTTACATATATTTCATAACTACCACACAAACCTTACATTTTTGAGTGGTTTTTACAAGATCTAGTGGTTCTTTTCTCTATTCACTTTTTTAGGTGTTTTTGGTATGCTTTTGTGTTTTTTTGGTCTATTTTGTGGTTTTAGACTTAATAATGTGGCCAAGAATCAAGCACAGTGATAAACACTCATAATTGAAAAGAAAAAGACTAGTGTTGCTAAGTGGAGCACATGATAGGGTTGTAAAATTTGAAGCTCCTTTTCTGATTTATTTGGAAGACTAAAGTGTCTATTTCCAAACTCTTCACTCAAGGGTTGTTAGCGCTCCTAGGTATTTTGATTTTGATATCTTAGACAATCTAGGATTGAAAAACAAGGTTGGGAATTTGAATTATAGCATTCAATATGATAAATTTATTAATTTTGACTACATTATGGATAAGGAATTAACTCTTGAATTCTATACTACTCTTTAATTTACATAGTATGATATGATTGAATTTTGGTTTCATTTGAGAGGTCAATCTTATCATTTAAATTGTGATGTTTTAACTGAGATTGGTGGATTTCCTCATTTAAAAATAATTGAAAAGTTTGATGTTTTTTTGCTAAGCAGTATTGAAAAAACTTAATGCGATTAGATAATTTTAATGTTCGAAATGCACATAATAATGTCATTTTTCAATCCATAGCTACTACTATTGAAAAGAAAAGTAGTTATCTTGGCATAGGATATATTGTCATCACACTTGTTGTGCACTATGGTGTTAATATTGAAGGACTAATCATTGTTATTCCTAAGTTTTTAAACCATACACGCATAAGGCAAGCTAAAATCTTGGCAATTTATAACATGGAACTCTGAGATGTCAGTTCCAAAACATATGTTAAATATAGGATAAGATAGGTTATTTTGAGTTCTGCATCACCATAGTTGCAAATTGAAGCCTTAATAAGTGAAGAGATAGCTAGGAGAAGGTCTTCAATTTGGTTTTTGATGACAACAAGATTTACAAATACTTTCTTACTCAAGGCATTCAAATCCCATCTCCAACACTGTCACCACCTTGATTGCCTTAATGGTTTTCATTCTATTAACCTTTTTGTTCTTATTGCTTGTTATTTTTTATTTTATATATGTGTTGTTTGTTTTTTAACAATGAGGACAATGAGTTGTCTAAGTGTGGGGAGAATTGTGCATTAACATATCATGTGTGTGAATTTTGCATATCATATTGTCATAGTTTTTGATTAGGTTGACATTATGTAAACATATGTTGCATATGTGTGAATTGTGTCAATGTGTCAATGGCAATAATTTGATGGAATTAGTTTAGCTTTAAACACATTCATTTAATTTGTAAGGAAAAATTGATTTGTTAATTTTATGTTTTAAATACCTTTAGTTTAATATGCGCATTAATTAGGATATGACATTCATTTTGTTCACCTTAGGAAGTTTGTTGTATTCATTTATAATTATAAGTCAATTGAATGAGTTAGCATCACTAGTAACCTTTCATGAGGATGATTGAATAAAAAGAAATGAGGTAGGCTATGTGAAATAAATAAAAAAGGTGTGTTATATTGAGGCAAGTTTTAATCTATTTAAAACCCTTAATATACTGTAAGAACACAGGTGGTGGGTGTAGTATGTGAGATGTTGATCCCTCAAGGAATTGTTGAACTAATCTAATTCCTGGGTCCAAAAAGTTTTAAATGTCCCTCGATAAGTCGCATTTGGGAGGCTATCCATGTTATCTGGGCTATGATCGTGGAACTTCATTTAGCTCTTTGAGGCTCTCCTTTACTGCTTTTATCATGATCATGCCCTATGGGCCATAATTGTAGGCCTAGGTTTAGCTTCAGGCTTCCTCTGATTCTCCTCCGTTCTTCTATATTTTTCTTAAACATTAACAAATATATTAAGGCACCTCAAATACACAAAATTAAAGCTCAAAAGCATGCTGTAATCCATATAACACTCAAAACACAAACGTTTAACTAAATAACATAATCCTAACCTAAACATACACTAATCATTCAATTGAACAACTAAACACGTGCTAAACTACCCACTAAAACATTATGCAACCTGCCACTATCAACATCCTCACACTTAAAATTTTGCTTGTTCTCAAGAAAAGACAAAACAAGTAAAACAAAATCATAACATATACATATATGCAATAATGGGACAATGACATTAAACTTTATGAAACAAAATTTAACTATAAGCACGATCCTTCAAGTTGTTCTAACTTATTAACATGTGACTTCTATGTCTAAGTACTTCAAACCAAATATACTTACTAATCAGGACCTAATGTCACATTCATTCACTCCTATCACTTTCAGACACACATTGATAATTATTTGGTCAATCAAAATTATAACTATCCTTAAACAACTTTTCATAAGAAATCATGTTATTCATAAGATCAGTAGATTTATTATTAACATGAACCTAGCCTTTTGATGTGAAGTCAAACATTTGTGATGAATATCCTTTAGTTACTTAACTAGGTCATTTTTTTATTAAGTAGCTTAGTTGGAATGTCATTATAGCCTTTTGACGTGAAGGCAAACATTTTTGATGAATGTCCCCCAGTTACTCAGCTATGTCACATTCTCAACTGGCTATTAGCTCTATTTATAACTCAATTGTTTTCAAAAGGGGCCAGTAGAATAGTTATTTATTTAAGATTTACACAACACTTTTTTATCTGTATTTTCTTGGCTACCATATTTCTTAAGCTCATCATTCTTATGAAAAGTTACTAACGATGCTACTTATTCGATTGGTATAAAATTATAAATGAATGTGGTAAATTCCTAGAGTGAATGAGCTAACATCATATCCTAATTACATGCATATTTAATCAAAGAAACTTAGAGCGTTAATTTCTCAAGTTATTAAAGTTTAGCAACCTAAAAGACTATGTTCAAAGCTATATCAATTCTGTTAAGTCATAGCCGTTGACATATTCATACAAATCAAATCATGAAATCCTAATAAAAAATAACATATATCATGATAAATTCACATTCAAATAAAGATGTATAATGCACACAACGCTCCCCACGCTTGGACAACACATTGTCCTCAATATGAGAAGAACAAACAAACAATAAATAAGGTGGGAAAAAATAAACAAAACAAGAGAAACATGAGAAAAATTGAAAATAACAACAAAAATACAAGACAAGGGTTAGAGTATCGAACCGTCATGGTGATTGAGGTGGTGATGCTATTGGAGATGGTAGTTGAACACGTTCAACATTGAAATATTTGTGAATACGTCATATGTCTTGACTTTGGTGTCTTTGTTCTCTAACCATATACTTCAATGCCTTGGTCTTTTCTGAAATGACTTTGTTAGTGTTTGAGAGGGCTTTCATTACCTTCTCCCATCCTATTGGCACTTCCCCTTTTTGGATTCCTTGCTGGTTGAGTACTCTTCCTGTTGCGATGGTGCTGAGCTTGAATTGGCCTATCCCGCCCTAGTCTTGATAAGAGATTTTGTGTTGATATCTAGAAGTTCCATATTATGGGACTTCAAGATTTCAACTCTTGTCAAGTGATGAGTGCTGAGAAGCTTAGGATAATAGATAATTAGTCCCTTGCAATTGACACAATAGTATTACACAATAGTCGTGACCAAGTACCCCATGCCTAAATTACTGCTACTCTAAGATTGCTTCTCTTTCTTAGAGTAGTAGTAATTGCATTAAAGGTATGGGTAAAGGTGTTGATATGTGTTTAATTGTTGATATATTTAATCATTTACACTTAGCGATTATTGACATAAAAATGCTTAAGATACTCACTTTAATACATACATGATTTTAGGTACAATTTGGGAGCAAAGAAATTAAAGTGAGTCAAAAATACCCTATTTGGGACATTTTTTGAAGATCAATACTCGTTTGTCTTCATGGAGTGGACAAAGAAAATTAAAAGATGAAAAATGGAAGACAAAGAAGAAAAATAATTTAAAAGCAAGCAACATTTGGAGGCTCAAAACGACAACAAAAGAAGGAATCTAGAGAGCAAAACGCAGGAGCAAGGAGCAGTAAATGGCCATGAGAACAAAATGCATACAGCTTGGCAACAAAATGACAAGCTCGTGGAGAGACAGCCCAAGCCAAAAACAATGCAACGTGGAAGACCATCATGTTGTGCGTTTTACCCAAAAACGAATAGGAGAGCAACAAGGGAGGCGTCGTTTTAAAGACACACAAGAGGAGCAAGGTTTTAAGTTGATGGTGACCCTTATTTGTCCCATCAACACACAACAGTAAAAAAGAAGCACAGGAGGTGATAGAGGGACATAGGGTGTACAGCACAGTGATAGTTGTGTGAGAGCCTGCATTTAACGCAGAAGACGTTCGGCTCTGTGGGCAAGCTATAGAGGAGCAATGCAGCACTACGCAAGAGACAAAATCAAAGGGTTTTTGACTAGGGATTAAAGTGGTAGTTGAAGCATTTTTTTGGGAAAGCCCCATGAGGAGCTAGATGTCCTGACACCGATTTAGAGGTGACATCGACACCGATGACTCGAGTTAAGTATTTTTTTATTCTTTTGTTGTTTCTTTCTCTCATTAGGAATTGATTGTGTTATCCTATTTTAATTAATTCACGTATTGTGTATGGATAATCGAATTTTTGTTATTATTTGGTTATTTGTGTATGAACCTGTTGCGTATTGTGAATTGATGATTTTAATGTGTTCATTGAATCGTTAATTTCAAATCCATTGCTAGAATTTCGATATAATCCGTAATTGTTATGTTGAAATTCATGTGTAGCGACTAATGATTCGTAATCATTAGGGATAACATGACCTAGGTTAAATGGCGCATCGTATGTGGTTATTGCCTTGATTAATCAGTTTTCCTAATTCGTAATGCTACTGCCTAATTAAATCTAGAGATCGTATCCTAGGTTTTTCGGTGGTTAGGTCTAATTAATGATCGTATCTTGATTAAACAAGTCTAAGGGAAAACTCGGGTTAATTTTTAACCCACGATTAATAGTTGCTAGGAGAGGTTAAAGAATAACAAATTAGTAAAATATGCTTACTCAGAGTATAGGTCGAGATTGAACCAAAGAACCGGGTCTCTACCAAATTCCCCACATTTATCATTTTTTGCATGTTTTCTTCAATTTGTTTTTATTAGTTAGTTTTATTTTATTTTCTTCTTTAAAAATCCAACCCCCCGTTAAGTGTAAACC
Source organism: Erythroxylum plowmanianum (assembly GCA_025531925.1). NCBI lineage: Eukaryota > Viridiplantae > Streptophyta > Magnoliopsida > Malpighiales > Erythroxylaceae > Erythroxylum > Erythroxylum plowmanianum. Next base: position 24,527,465 of record JANVCQ010000004.1, read on the forward strand.
TCGGTTAATTTCATTTTATAAACTTTGCACACACTCTCTGTGGGATCAACCTAGACTTGCCACTACTATAATAGTAGTCTAGTTATTTTATTTTGACTAGTGTAATGACGCGCGGTCAAGTGTAGACTTTGGCATTATGATCCATGCACCACAAGATGAAAAGTTCCTTTGTTGAACACCTATTGTTTCACTTTTGTCAAATATAGTTTGACATATGAACTTGTCTAATAACAAGGCTTCGGGGCTTCAAATATTGCTATTGTGGGTAGTTTTAGTGTCAAAGCTCTCCAACCCAGTTAGTTCTATCCAATAGCTGATGGAACAGAAGTCTTCGTATTGATATACTATGGTTGAGTTGGGAAATCCACCAATTTCACACAAAATGTCATAATTTAAGCCATATGGTTGACCCTATAACTGAAGCTATAGGCCCTTAGGGTAGGTTAGCTTGTATTGAAGGGAAGTGAAGAATTCTAGGGTTAGTTCTTCATGAACACCGTAATTAAATTGCATAAAATTTTCCCACTGAATTCTTCCACCTAAAGCCTTAACCCGCTCTCTTACTCCAGTTGTTTATAACATATCAAAATCTAAGTATTTGGCTTAATAATGTTCTTAAAACTAAGGGTGTGATAGTAGTTACCTTCCTCCATTGAGTAGATCAGGAAAGGTACCCTGTAATCTGCCGTTTAATTTCTTTGTCCACGACCAGATACTTGGACTTTACCTTTAGGTTGAGTACGTTTGACCATTTGCTTAATGTGTGGCCCTATTGGATTGAGAGTTGTGAGGAAATTTTGGGAGAGATAAAGGCTTAAAAGAGTTATAGAGAGAGAAGTGAGTTCTTTTGTTTAGAGAGATAATGAGAAAATGAAATGTCCAGGAAAAGTGAGGGTAAGTGTAAATATATAGGTTAGGAAGGAGTTAAGAGGGTTAAAACTGGAAAAAATTTGTTGAAATTTGCACATATCAGGACTACCCTTCCATAGGCTATGATCATGGCCCTGCAAAAATTCTAGATTCTTTCAATTTAACTCTTTTTTTCTCCTTTCACTCCTGAGGTCCTTCTATACCTTATAATTACATTATCACCTCATCATGCTTGCCTACCACAACATTCCCACTTCAACTAATCCTTAATTTCTCCAAGATATTTAATTGGACTTGAAACATTAAAAAGAAAGAATGTAAAAGCTATTTACTACAGAAGATGACATAAGAAAATGAAAAAAAATCATAGGTCACCTCCTATGTAGCGGTTCTTTACTCGATATAGTTCTTTTGCTCATGGTGGTTTGAAGGAGTTGTGTAATGGTAGTGTGATCATCAGTCTTATAAATTGCAAACGAGCTACCAAATTGTGATTTCCACCACCCTTCTTCTTCGTCTTCTTCTTCTCCTTATTCCATTGAGATTTTGGCTTTTTAGGTGAATCCTTGTGATCATCACTATGTTCAACCTCTCCATGAGACTTGGCTCTCTTAATGATGTCTATAGAATTATGAAAGTTTCTTCTATCATTGAAGGGGCTCTTCTTTTTCTAGATCTAACGAATTGGATGAATTCCCCCTAAAGATTCACATCAGAATACTGCGAGTTGATGAAAGTTACTTCATAAAAAGAAGAAGAAGGTCAAATTATGTTAAAGGAAACCTTCTCATTCCTCACCCATAGAATCAACTTTCCTCCATCAACATCTATAATAGATCGGATGATGACTAAATATGGTCGTCCAAGGATAATTGGTATCTCCAAGTCTTCCTCTATGTTCAAAATGATGAAGTCCATAGGAAAGGTAAATTTGTCCACCTTAATAAAAATGTCCTTGAATATACATTTCAGACAGTGAATTGATTGATCAACCCTCTTCACACTCATTATGGTTGGTGCTAGTTCTCCTAACTTCATCTTTTGGCATAAAGTGTAACGCATCATACTTATGCCAACTCCTAAGTATGCAAAAGCCTTATCCATTTTAACGTTACCTATGGTGCAAGGAATGTAAAAATCCCGTAGATCATTTTGCTTCCATGGTAATGCTACCATTTCATTAGTGTTCTCCATGCTTCTTACTTCACTCACTAGCTTTTCCATCTCCTTGTTGATTAATCTCTCTTGTATGGATTCCATAAGAGTGACTCATGTTTTCAGCTACTCTATTACCTCATGGACTTCCTTCAAGTCCATTTCTTTTGACTTCCTTCGTCTTAGAATGGGGTATGGAATTGTAGGTTGATATTCTTTGATTTCTTTTAGGTTATGTTCATTCAATAAGAAATTTTTGCCAGCCCTTTTCTTTTCCTTTTCCCTATCTTCTTCAGCTTAGTCAACCTTCTCCTCAGTGGCCTAGGTGATAACCATGATTCTTTCCTTTGGGTTTGTTTTTGTGTTAATTGGAAGGCTCCTCGCATTTCATGCAGACAGTGCATCTGCCAACTGGCCCATTTGGACTTCTAAGTTGTGGACGGAGGATGCATGATTCTTTATCACTTATTGAAAATTTTCTTCGAATCTCTTATGTACATCATCCATGCTTCCAATCTTATCCAATATTTTGTCTAATTTGGTGTCGATGGAATTAGGTTTCTTCTATTGGAATCCAAGAGGCCAGTGATGTAGAAATTGACCACTAATATTGTTTGACCATGAAAATTTTGGGTGATTCTTCCACCTAAGATTGTACATGTTCAACTAGGGGTTGTTCCCTCCACCATAACCAAACTATGCTCCTATGTGCTTAACTTGCTCTGTTTTAGTACTTTGCACCAGGAAGTAGTCAATGGTAACATGATTATCTTAGTTGTACAGCTTGAATCTTTATTGAATGGCCTTAATAAGGACTGAAGAGGAAGCTTTCATATTGCTTAGCTATCGTGTTAAGTTGTCAATTTTTTCTATTGCTTTTAATTGCCTTCGTATCTTGATTTTGGTTACAAATCCTTGTGTTTCGATCCAGATGTGAGATAAATTGAGTGGAAATGGTGTGAATTTTGCATGAATGTTAACTGGATTATTTTATGAATTACACATGAAGGTTGAAGGGAAAGTTGACGTAAATTTGTGTGAAGAGAAAATAAGAAAACAAAGAAAAGTGGTGACTAAACGTGTCTTTATCATGGTGGTGACTAACTTGTCACCATTGTGACAAGCTTAATTACGGTGGTGACTAAGCATGCGTGACTTAACTTACCACCACTGTGATAAATTAGTCATGGTGTTGACTAAACTTGTCACCACTGTGACCATGATTGCAATGACTCACACCTATGACTTCTATACTCACCCCGTGCAAATTCTTATGTTAATTTGTGTTTTATTATATGGCAACTGTAAGTTGAAGGGGCATAAAAACCTAAATCTAGATGAGGCTACAAATAGAAAGGATAGGAGGCTGGCTGTGGCATCTTTCTTTCCACTTTTCATTCTTCATTCTCAGACACATTCGGGAGGCATATACCAATAGAGAGGAAGAAGAGAGAAACAAAGAAGAGAAACAAAGTGAGTCAGACAAGAAGAGAGAAACACAACAAAGAGGTGGAAGCTAGGGATAGAGGTCGAAAGAAAGATCTAAAGTTTAATCCATTGAACTTGAGTAACCATTCGGTTAGGTGAGAATAGGTTAAAGTAGAGGGCGAGAGTTATTGTGCGAACATTAATAGGGGTAGAAGACCAACTACACTCCCTCTTCCGATCCTTGTTTGCTCATTCTATTTTTCATTTGTTTCTTAGTTTCTTGTCTATTTATGTAGATTATTACTTGTTAGCTTAACCAAATGTTATTTATCTTATTTTCATAGTTCATCTTTAGTATTCAGTCTATTCATCGCTTTTACATTTTTTAGTTAACAGTAACATGCAATTGAAGTGTATAGAGATGATGAATTGTGTTTATGCTATGATTAGTTGATCTTTTTTTCTTGAGAATTAATGTAGCTATTTTAGTTGACTATGCATGATTGAGTTACGGGTTTGTTGTCTTATTTATTTTTGTGGTTTTTGGGTTGAATGGATGTAATAGAATGGCCAAACTTTGCATCATTTTTAGTATTAAAGAAAAGACCGAGAGGAGAAATTTAAGACAGATTGAGAAACTATAGACGCTTATGTTAAGAACTAGAAATATATTAAGTTAAGTGGTATTTAGTAGTCAGGCTTCCATAATTAACTCGGGTCATAGCTGGTTGAATATGAAAGTTAGATTAGTTCATTATTTGAATTGATTTAAAAGCCAACTGTTAATTTTAATAAGACAACTATCCAATCATTTCCCTTAACCATACGTAGGAGATTAAATTAGTGAAATCAATTTTTAATAGTTTTTCACTTTGATTAATCTATTCCTTTTACTACCAGTTGATTTCGTTCACTTTTCATTATAATGTTGTGATTTCCTTTAAAGTCTTTATCAACAGAAAGGGATAGAGTGTTTAGTATTGCATCTATTTTTATTTTTGTTCAAGATTAGTTTGAGTGTACTAATTTCACCTCCGTCAGAGACGACCTTAAGTAATCACTACAATTACCTCGTATACTTATGAGAAGGATAACCTAGGTAATTTTTAAAACTTTTTAGGAACAACAGTTTGCAAAAGAAATTCTTTATGATGTGGACACCTCCTTTGCAAATCCTTACATCTCAAGCATGCCTCGTAAGTGATTCCCCATCACTTTATTAGAAGTTCATGATTTTGTTGGACCAATGGTCGTTGACAAATTAAATTCCACTTATGTTTTGATAATAATAAAATGTATAGAATTAGTTAAAAAATTATTTCAGGTGCATTGGATTGAAATAAATCAAGACAGCTTTATAAATCATGGTGAAATCAAGAAGGAAATAATCTTCAAATGCTAGAGACAATTAAACATGAAGATTATGGGAAGATCTGATTAAATATATCCGTTGGAGTCAGCACAAGTCGACC
>JANVCQ010000004.1:24567601-24578136 GCA_025531925.1 Erythroxylum plowmanianum
TATTATGATGCCATGTGAAGTGTTAGTGATTGTTCGTGGCGCACCCTTATCGTAGGGTGTGTACCGGAACGACCTACAGGCGTCCCGGTATATGTCCTATGGTAAGGGGGTGCTACACTAGTCTTACCAAAGATCACTGCCTCGAGTCATATCTCTTGTGACCCTCTCTCATTCGCTTGCTCTTGTTTCACTTAGATCGCTTGTGTTTTACTCAGATCACTCGCTCATGATGTTGCTAGTCTAACTCTTATTTGGTAATAAGGTTAATGTAACATTAAAAAAGAAAACAAGATTTTGTTTAGGGATAAGATTAATGTAATCTTAACAAATTTACTCTTTCAATATAGAATAGTATATTCTAAACTTGAATAAATTAAATTTTATATCATCTAAATTTCAAAATCCTATTAAAATCTTAAAATTAAATTGTAAAATTAAAGTAATTATTTTCTTAATTTTATTAAGATTAATCATTATAGTAATTCTTAATTAATATTTTTATAAAATTATTTTCAAAAATTAAAACAATTATAATTGAGTTAGATTGAAATTAATTAATTAGTCTCTTTAAAATTAAAAAAATATGTCATTAAGTAATTAAGAAAGAGATTACTTAATTAAAATTTTCTATTTAATTTGATTGTAGAAAATTGAATTTATTATTTTATTTATATAATTAAAATTATATTTATTTTAGATATTACTTCTTTACTTATAAATCTTATGTTTCTTGATTTACTACAAAAAATATTTTTCTTGAAAAGGTGCTTTCTTTTAATTTTATTATAGCAAAGAAACCAATGAATGGTTACTCCAGTAAAGTTGATTTCTCTTATTGGATCAGAAAAGAAAACATGCAAGATTTGGTTAAACGATAGGTTTCAAAACTTTTTTTTTAGAAATTATAACACAGCGGAAGTAAGATAACCAAATCAACATGTCAATCCATACATGAGATGGTATAAGGATAATATTTAACATAAGAACAAGATGACAGAAATATTATCGACTCATTCACTACAGCTTTAACTCCTCACTGTGCTATCCTATCCTTGGTATTGTATCCTCTCAAAAGTGATGTATCCTCTTCCTTTTGTAATTATTTCCTCTTCTTGATATTGTATCCTTAACCAATGCAACCTACCACTTATTCTTCTTAGACAACTAGGTTAACAAGATCCCTTGGTGGGAAAGGAGAAAAAAACTTTGGAGGAGATTTTTCTTAGAAGAAAGAAGCCAAAGATGTGACACCTTCTCATACAAATTTCGACTAACACATGCATGAAAGAAGAGAGAGTCCAAAAATGCAAGAACACCACTCTATCACCTTGTCAATTTCGGTTATGCGTGGAAAAAAAGAAGAGGAAGAGCATCCAATGCATCACACCTTTCTTTAATCAAACATAAAAAAAGTCATTAAATGAGACTCTTCTCATTTTTTTAAGATGGCTATATGAAAAGATCAACAACCTAAAATGACATGTCAATTTTGATTTTAGAGATGAAAGAAGGAAGATCATCTATCAAATACACCTCTTTCATCTATAATCAAATGAATGTTAAAAAGTTTACATTATATGCCATCATTAAAAGACAACCATTAAACCATTTAATATTAAGATCATTACTCCATTTAATGATGATAATTCATGACAAATACCGTCTTTATTTACCGATTCAACGCTAAATTTGCAGCTACACATTCAGCCATTCAAAAATGACATTCCCTTTCATTTCTTTAAGAATTTTGTTTTAATACAATTAATTAAATTAAACTAAAGTCTAGCCCATTTCTAAATGTTCATTTGGGCTTCTAGAGTGCAACATTCAATCATGGGCTTTAAAACCTCCATTTATATTTCTTACTTTGCTCGATAACCTTCCTTGAAGCTAAGTGGAGAATCTTATTGGACATAGATAATTCAAGCTCCAATAAGCACAGAATTAATTTAATCTCATTATAATTAATTCTTGCTTATTAACTAAATGTCATTCCATTAAAGACAATTAGTTGAACTCTTGAATTTAAAAAAATTATGAGAACACATATTTTAAATAATATATCCAATTGCAAACCCTATTATGAACCTTATTATACCCATCTGCACAACAAAGGGTAAAATTAATATTGTGCCCTTATGTTGGTATTTCGTTCTTGATCTCCCGTTTTATTTTATATGGTGATTAACACACAAGATCTCATCTTGGTGTTAAGACTTGATGGGTAGCTAGTCCATCAAACTCCTGGTGCTAGTTTAATCACCAATCTCCATAAAACATGTAGAAGTGATGATATTACTATAAACTCTTTATTTGAGTGAATGTTCCCTGATACTTGTTTCAATTAATAATTCCAACATATAGACACTAGATTAATACTCTATAAAAATCTATTCTGATCATATCAAGAATTATAATGAAACACATATGAGTTCACCACTCATGAAGATTGTGGCCCACAATAAACAAATGTTAAAATATATGTTTTAAGACTAAAGTAACAACCTAGTTTATTCATGAAAACATACTTGATTCCATATTCATTTAATAACGTCGTTATTGATAGTCGACTACTATCATGATATGAAACTCATCATTCCCTTGAAGTAAACTCCTTTACTTACATGTAGATAAATCGCAACACTATAGTCTAAGCCATAATCAAGCGACCAACTTCATTATTCAACTGTGAATCCATTATTTTAGATTCTTATAATATACATATTTCCTATACTTCTCTATGAATATGTATATTATTTACAAAAGAATCTTGGTACCTTATGACTAGATATAGAAGGGTCATAAAAACCAAACTCTTTTGTTTAATTTATAATAAATATTTTCATTACAAAACTGTAACTGAAGAAGATTTAGTTACATGTAAATACACTTACTTTCTAGGGCACTACATTTACATAACTCCAACAATTTCCTACTTGCCCTAAAGCAAGTTTGACATATTCCTCATTACCATCCCTGCTAGGTGACCCTCAAAACTCTTTTGCGACAATATCTTCATAAACATATCAGCAAGATTTTGCTTCATAGGAATCTTTATCACATTCACCTCTTCATGTTGTATTATCTCCCTTATAAGATACACTTTCACTCAATCTGTTTGGCAACTTAGTAGTTTTAAGGTTCTTTAGAATTAGCCAGTGTCCCACTATTATCACAATAAAGTGCAATGGCTTTTCTTGCCTCTGGAACTACCTCCAAATCATTTAGAAACTTATGAAGCCAGATTGCTTCCTTTGCCACTTCACAAGCAGCAACATACTCAACCTCCATAGTCAAATCAACAATACAAGATTACTTGACACTCCTCCAGAAAGTGGCTTCTCCTCCTAAAACAAATATAGAACCAAAAGTTGATTTCTTTGAATCAACATCTGATTGGAAATTAGAATCTATATATCCTATCATAATAAGGTTACTTCTAGAGTAAACAAGTAATAAGTTCTTCATCCTACGAAGATAATTAAGTATACACTTAACTATAGTCCAATGCTCCATTCCTAGATTGGACTGAAATCTGCTTACCATTCCTACTTTGTAATAGATAGGATAAATTAAATATGGTCTAGTGCAAAGCATTGTATAAATTAAACTTCTAACTTCTGAAGCATATGGAATGTTACACATGCGTTCAACCTCCTTTGGGGTTTTAGGTGCTTGCTCCTTTGAAAGTTTGATTCCATTTCTAGTAGGTGTGAAACCTCTCTTGGAGTCTTGCATGGCAAAATTATTGAGCATGTTCTCAATGTAGGATCTACAAGGATCTAGACTTTATTAGCGTACATGGAATTTATTTTCAATTCCATCACCTTGAGCCAATTTTCTACATCAACATCATTAATAGCCTATGTATACGTAATGGGATCCATTTCTTTTTTGTTTGAGATGGCAATTAAGCCTTTTGCCTAGACCTATCTGACTGTCTGACAACCCTCCTACTACGTCTAGGCACTATTTGATGTTTAGGTTGCTCTTTTAATTCAAATCTTAAATCCATTTTGACATCTTATTTTGTCATATCCAAATCAACTCTTGGTTTGGATGAAACAACTAACTCCTTTAGTACTACTTCACTTCTTCCTTTGTGATTTCTAATAAACTCTTCCTCTAGGGTTGCATTAATTGACACAAATACCTTCCTGTTTTGAGGACTATAAAAATATTACCCTCGAGTTCCTGTAGGATATCCTATAAAGAAACATACTTTTAACCTTGGTTCCATTTTTGTGGATTCATGCTTCAGAACATGGGTTGGACATCCCCAAGTCCTTAAGAGTCGCAATAAAGGCACTCGGCCAGTCCACAACTCCCTAGGTGTTTTAGGCATTGATTTGGATGGAGCAAAGTTAAGAAGATATGTTGTCATTTGTATGTCATATCCCCAAAATGATTCTAAAAGGCTAACGTAGGACAACATTAATCTTACCATTTCCAATAGAGTCCTATTTCTCCTCTCAGCTACAACATTCTGTTGAGATGTTCGAGTAGCTGACAAGTTGGAAACAATTCCATTGTCAATTAAATATTGTTGGAACTCTCAAAATAAGTATTCATCACCTCGTTCCGATCGAAGTTGTTTTAATGGCTTGCCTAGCTACTTCTCAGCTTTGGCTTTGAATTCTTTGAACTTTTCAAAGGATGCATTATTTTTATGCATAAAATATAGATATCTATGTCTAGAGTAATCATTTATAAACCCACATACATCATTATGCACTAGGTCCAACGTCGATTCAGATAAGTTTCCTTTCGCAGGAAATGAGACCTTTGTCATTTTCCCTTCAATACAAGATTCATAAGTGGGTACTGGATCATTATCCAAGCCCATAAGTATCCCATCCTTTACTAACCTGTCAAGTCTTTTTTGATTGATATGACCACAAATATTTTGAATTAATGCTAGGTTTTATCAATTCTGTGGTGTTTAGTGAGCCTATCATGGGTTCTATAAAGAACAATCCTTGTTTAATTATCGCATCACAAATAAAATCCTTATTCTCATATATTGAAACAACAATTTCAAAATATAAGGAATAATCAAATTTTATTAGACAAAAAATAAAAATCATGTTTCTTGCAATCATTGGCATGTAATAAACATGCTCCAAATATAACCTATGACCACTAATGAAGTCCAAGATAACTACTCCCACTAATTCTGCTAAAATATAGGATCCATTTGCTATCTTGAGTTGAAACTGGCCTTTAGGTAGTTTTTTCCTTTGTTGGAACCCCTGCAAAGAATTACAAACATGGTTAGCAACTCTTTAATCTAATATCCAAGAATCATATAAATCTACCACATTTCTAGTTCCTAACAAACTTAGGAAACCCATACCTTGTTTACTTTTGAGGGACTCAAGTAGACTGGACAGTTTCTTTTCCAGTGGCCCATCTCATCATAGTTTCTTTTTTTCCTTGCCCTTACCCTTGAGCTTAAAAGAAGTTGCTACGTTAGCTTCTGGCCCTCGAGCTTTGATATTCAGTATTCCTCTGTACTCTGGAGGGTATTCATCAACTCACTCAAGGTGTAATCCTTGCTGTTGAGCTCATAGTCCAACTTAAACTGCTGAAAAGAAGATTTTAAGTTGTTAATGATTGTAATCATCTACGTATTCACATCCATATCTGGCCCAAGCATCTCAATCTTAGTAACCGTAAAGATTACCTTAAGAATGTAATCCTACACCAGTTCTCCAAGGTTTTGTCTGAGATTAAGAAAGGTTTGGATAGATTTCACTCTTGCGGACCTAGTCCTCACACCAAACATCTCATTTAGGTGATGAACCATTGCACTAGCAGTTTTAATACAAACAATTTGCTTTTACAACAAGCCACTGATAGAAGATAGAATATATAACTTAATAGTCTTATCAGCATTCTACCAACGCTCATGTTGTTAGACTAGCTTAAGAGTTAAATCTCTGCCTAGAGGTGTAGGATCATTTTCAGTTAGTACCTATGAAATATGTTCATATTGAAGAACAAATTTAAGGTTACGTCTCCATTCATTAAAATTCTCTCCATTTTCCAATTTGTTATTTGTCAAGAGCAAAGTGAGTAGATTGATTTTGTGGTTGATTATGTCTAAAAATATAAATTGTTAAAACATGAGCATACTAGTCAATAATATTGGAACTTTGTATAAAGTCATGATGCATGTATGTATGATGGGAGAATTAACAAACTTAAAGAATTTAAAACTTTATACGACGGTTATTTTTTCTTATTTATAACAGACTAAGTGACGGTAGGCCATCTTATCCATTAAAAGAAAAACTAGGACCCTCCCACTCAAAAAACTACCAAGCATCTTCATGCTCAACTTTTTGAGAAATGTCATAATTTGGTCCATACTTTTACCAACAGAACTATGGTGGGCAGGTTATTAATAAAATATATTTAGTGTTTAACCATTTAATTCATTTACTAAAGGTACTTGTAAACCATGTCTCGATAGGAGGTCACATTTGCTACCAATGAGTGGACTTATCCTTAAGGAACCCAAAACATGCAAGATCTAGGATTCATGGCCTCCATTGGTGAGTCATACTTCACCATATGCAAATGGGCCATCACATGGAGATCATGGACTCTCACATAAGCATCCTCTCCCACTCAATCTTTTTGTGCTTTACATTTTAATAAATACCATCTTGTTTAGATGCAATTTATTATCCATCCTATATTGTTTCATTATATATCTCATATATAATGAATACATGGCAAGGTCTAGGGTTAGCAATTTTCTAAATGACATGCAATCATATAAAATCACATATTTTTTGCATTCATTTATCCATTCATCACATGAACTAATTAAGCCACTTTTGATTGTCCATCCTAGAACAGAAAAAATAATTACAAGCCTTTTAGGCCCAAAATATTCTTCTTGGACTTAGATCTTTTGCTTTGAACTCTTCGTTCACATGACCTGGCCCGTTTGATAAAAAAGTAATGGAATTTTATAAAACCGAATTTTCTTACTTTGAAAACATAAAATCTAGCACTAGATTTCCATCAAACCAATTCTTTGTCATAACAAAAAATTCCAGCACTTGTTTTCATTAAAGTTGAAGCTTGTTCTATTAAAACAAAAATCCATCACTATGTTTTTTTATCAAAACTAAAATTTTATTCATTGAAACAAACATCCAGCACTTGTTCTAACATAAAAACCAAAAATTAATTCATAGAAACAAAAATCCAGCATTTTTATTTTTCACAAAATCGAAACTAAGCCAATACATAAGGATACACCGAAACCATTACCTCTTCATTTATTGAATCCATGGTTGTTTCATCTTCATCATTACATCACTTTGTATATTACAAAATCAAAGAAAACAAAAAAATAAAGCTGAGGAAACATGGTGATGATAGACTACCCTCCTTGTTACAAACCAAATGAAGAAATCTTACATAGTAAATATAACTTCTATGGACAACCAAAAGAGCCAAACATACACCATATAAATTTCTATCATATAAAAATATGCAGCATACAAAAAAAATAAACTCCAAACTATGCATCACATATAGGAACCAAAATCATGCATAATAAAAACGGCTTTAATACCAATTGTAAACATGCAAGATTTAGCTAAACAATAGATTTCAAAACCTTTTTTTAGAAATCATAAAACAATGGAAGTAAGATAACCAAATCAACATGTCAATCCACACATGATACGTTATAAGGATAATATTTAACATAAGATCAAGATGGTAGAAATATTACTGACTTCTTCGTTACAGCTTTAACTCCTCGCTGTTCTATCCTATCCTTGGCAATGTATCCTCTCCAAGCTGATGCATCCTATTCTTCTTGTTATTGTTTTCACTTTTTGATATTGTATCCTTAACCAATGCGATCTACCACTTGTCCTCCTTGAATAACTAGGTTAACAAGATCCTTTGGTGGGAAAGGAGAAGAAAACTTTGGAGAAGATTTTTTTTAGAAGAAAGAAGTCAAAAATGAGACACCTTCTGATACAAATTTCAGCTAGCACATGCATGAAAGGAGAGAGAGTCAAAAAATGCAAGAACACCACTCTATCACCTTGTCAATTTCGGTTATACATGAAAAGAAAAAAGAGGAAGAGCATCCAATGCATCACACCTTTCTTTAATCAAGCATAGAGAGCCATTAAATGAGACTCTTCTTAGTTCTTTTAAGATGGATATATGAAAAGACCAATAACCTAAAATGGCATGTCAATTTTGATATTAATGATGAAAGAAGGAAGATCATCCATCAAATACACCTCTTTCATCTTTAATCAATTGAATTCTAAAAAGGCTACATTATATGCCATCATTGAAAGACGACCATTAAACCATTTAATTGTAAGATCATTACCCATTTTATGAAGATAATGCATGTTAAATACCACCTTTATTTAACAATTCATTAGGGCTTATAATTAACCTTTAATTAGTGCAAGCCTAACATTCAATCATGGGCTTTAAAACCTCCATTTATATTTCTTACTTTTCTTGATAACCTTCTTTGAAGTCAAGTGGGGAATCTTATTAGGCTTAGATAATTCAAGCTCTAATAAGCCCAAAATTAATTTAATATCATTAGAATTAATTCTACCAAATGTCATTCCACTAATGACAATTAGTTGAACTCTTGAATTACTAAATATTATGAGAACACACATTTCAAATAATATATCCAATTGCAAACCCTATTATAAACCTTATTATAGCCATCCGCACAATATTGATGTTAAGACTTGATGGGTAGCTAGTCCATCAAACTCCTGGCACCAGTTTAATCACCAATCTCCATAAAACATCTAGAAGTGATGATATCACTATAAGCTTTTTATTTGTATGAATAATCCCTGATACATGCTTCAATTAATAATTACTACATGCAGACATTGGATTAATACTCTTTAAAAATTCATTTCGATCATATCAATAATTATAATGAAACACATATGAATTCACCACTCATCAAGATTCTTGGTCCATAATAAAAATGTTAAAATGTATGTTTTAAGACTAAAGTAACAACCTACTTTATTATTGAAAACATACTTGATTCTAGATTTATTTAATAGTGCCATTATCGATAGTCGACTACTGCCATGATATGGAACTCATCATTCCCTTGAAGTAAACTCCTTTACGTTCATGGAGATAAATTGCAATACCACAGTCTAAACCATAATCAAGTGACCAACTTGATTATTCACCTGTGAATCTATTATTTTAGATTATTATAATATATATTTTTCCCATACATCTCTATATATATGTATATTACTTACAAAAGAATTTATGTACCTTATGACTAGATATATAATGCTTGTAAAAATCAAACTCTTTTGTTTTATTTATAATAAATATTTTTATTACAAGACTGTAACTTAATAAGATTAATTTACATATAAATACACTTACTTTCTAGGGAATTATATTTACATAACTCCAAATCTCTAAGTTATTCAATTTTGTTAATTGGGCTTTCTATTTGAAGCACTTTAAGCCCTTAATTTCCATTGGATATTCATCCTTTGGTTAAAAAATATTTTTGCTTAGCTTCTTATGCAATGCTCATCAATGGTGATCCGACTAGAACATTTAAAGGAGAAAAAGGATTATGGCAAGGTGATCCATTATCCGCCTCATATGTAATAAGGTTTAACTATATTAATTGAAAACAAGATCCACTTGGTTTCCACCTTTAGGTTCCATTACAAATATAAGGCCTTAAGACTCTTCAATCATTGTTTTGTAGATGACCTTTTAATTATTTACCATGTAGATGAACCTTTTTTTATTACCTTAATGTAATGTTTCAAGACTTTTAGTTAAATTTTTAGTCTCTTAGTCAATAATTACAAAATTAGGCTTTTCTTTCCTTAGATGCTGAATCTATGGACTCCACTATTTCATCCATCACTAGCCCCAAGTTCATTCTCTACGCTTTAAGAACTTAGGAATTCCCATTAGTGATAAGAGAATCACTTACCAAGATTACAAACCCTTTGTTTAGGCTATTCTTAATAGGCTACTTTATTGGAACAATATAATTCTAACATATGGGAGTAGAGTTCAACTTATAATCTTTATTTTTATCAACCTAAATGTGCACTAGGTTTGCCATCTTTACTTCCCTCACAAAGTCTTCAAGTATGTAGAGAGAATTCTTAGTAACTTTTTTGGCAGTGATCTTCTAACAATGCTTATTGTAGCATCCCACTTCCGCAAGACCCGAACCCGATATCCATAGTGATATCCGAGCCCGTGCCTCACGGGGGTGATATGTTAGAGCAATCAAAACAGTTCAAAACTTGGTAATACAATTTTTTTTTTGAAAACCAATCGAGTGCGCAATTATCAGTAAATAATTTGGGCCCGTTCTAAAATGAAATCATTTTCAAACATAATACAATTTCACTCATAAAAGACACTCCACAGCATTTAACTATTACAAGTACGAGAATTCAAAACCAAATTGGGCCCAATGCTGTTCCTGAACACTTTCAGTAATCACA
>JANVCQ010000004.1:24590452-24604666 GCA_025531925.1 Erythroxylum plowmanianum
TAATAATAATAACTAAACATTAATAAACATAATAGTAAACATAATAACTAAACATAATAAACATAAGAGGCGACAGTGGCTGGAGACAGGGATGTCCCTGTCCTCCTTTTTTGGAGAGGACAGAAATTTATGTCTCTGTGTCCCGGAGATAGGGGACGGAAACGCGGAGACAAGAAGCAAATACCCATGAAGACAGAGATTTTTCTGTCTTGTCCACTGTCCCCATCCCCGGAGACACTATCTTATGGTTTCCTATCACTTTTCCTACGATGCACAGAAAGACCGACTGATGTATATAATTTTTTTCGCATTGAACTACTATGCAGTTTAGGTTAAATTTGGCTTTTGGTTCCTTTTTTTAATTTATTAGCAAATAATAAATTTTGATTTGCAAGTCCAATATATTAGTAAGCTCATAGAATATTCAATTGAAAATAATTTAAACAATTGAATTTCACTCATTTTCGTAAATTATAATTAATATCAAGTCAATATTTATCATGTAACTAACATATTTCTCGAACAACTAAACTAATAAAGTTTTTTATTAGATTCATATATATATATGATATATTAAATTTTGTTGAATGAGAAGAATGTCTTACTCTAACTACTATATTTCCTAGAATTTAGCTAGTGAACGTTGGGCTCTATGTGACATCAAAAGGGGTTTTGTTTTTTTGGGAAAATGAAATGTGTATATTACTATAGCTGAAAATATTACATATATTACAATAAGTTCACAACGGTTAGACTCATCTACATATTACAAAAAATAGTAAATCGAGAAGCAAAAAAATTAGCCAAAAGTGTCACAATAAATTAAAAATGCCATTGAATCTGCATGCTTTACAATAGAGTGTGTTGTTGCTGCTTGGCATAGATGTGTTCGCATATCAAAAGCGGGTTAATTGATTGTTTGTAAATTTTAAAGCTTTTCCAAAGTTATGAATGAATTGGCTAAGGTTAAATGATGGA
Organism: Erythroxylum plowmanianum; assembly: GCA_025531925.1. Taxonomy (NCBI): domain Eukaryota; kingdom Viridiplantae; phylum Streptophyta; class Magnoliopsida; order Malpighiales; family Erythroxylaceae; genus Erythroxylum; species Erythroxylum plowmanianum. Next base: position 24,591,431 of record JANVCQ010000004.1, read on the forward strand.
AAAGAATGAACAATTCAATGCATGAAAATCGCTAGCAAGCACAATAAATGTAAAAGAATTAAAGGAGAGATTATGCAAATAAATTTTATAGTAGTTTGAATATCAATTCTAGCCTATGTTAATTTGCTATATTTTATGGGATTCTTTTGCATTATCATCTTCTTTAACAAGGTGAAAACGAGTTTTTATACATTGTCTTTCTTTTTCTCGATTCAAAAGGAACCATTAAGCATCTTACTAATAAAGAAGACAAACCACACCATTAGAAAGTCGCTACTAAAACTAATTGCATGCTCAACAATAAATCACAATTCAACAAACACCTGCTATGCTCTCTTTAATCCACTAGGGTTCTAGTCAACTTAAGAATGAATGATTAATGATTAAGTGATCATAAAACTCTTTCAAAATTAGCTTAAGTCTCATTAAAATATCATAAACGAAAACATAACAATAAAGCAACTTAAGAATGAATGATTAATGATTAAGTGATCTTAATACTCTTTCAAAATTAGCTTAAGATTCATTAAAAAATCATTAAAAAAACATAATAACAAAGTTTTAAGTATATATAGTAACTACTCCTAGCTTGAATACTTATTAGAAACACAAATTAATTTTTTAAAGTATATACATTACCCAATCTTTTTAAATCGCTCTCTTTCTCCGCCCTCTCTTTATCTAGCTCTCCTCTTCCCTCTTCTATTCTCTGTTTACATTGTTTCTTGCCTCTACTCATTTTGTTGCTAGTTTCCCTTTTACTAGCTCACTTACACTTTGTTTGGCCTCTTCTTTGAGCATGGTACTTTTATTTAGCTAGAAGGGAATTTTTTTTCCCTTTCCTTGGATAGTCTTCCCCACCTCCCTTATAAGTTACTGTTTATGGAATTACTTTTTGAGAAAGTTACCTTCCATCTTGTATTTTTTGCCTCTTTCAACTTAAGACCCTTAGTATTTGTACCACAACATCCAAGGTAATGGATGAATTGGGCTTTACACCCCGCTCCTCTATCAATCCCTCTAGCTCTACCTCTAGGAACATCTCCCACTTAGTTGCTTCCTTAGAGGAGGATGCTCATTCCAACTTTATTGGAACTAACAATGGTGTAAATCTAATGGCAAATAACTCTAAGAGTCTCAATCCCATACTTAATTGTTGACAAGTGGTTGGGGAAAACAATGGTAGTCCTTTAGAGTATTGTCCACTTAAGACACTTGAAGGGAGAGCCTAAGTATATTTAGATTCTCAAGGATGGTGCAAGGTGTTAGGAAACAATGCTTGTAGGCTTTTTTATGAGAAAACAACCTCCTTTCCCTACCATCAAAATGTGTGCTCTAAAACTATGGAAATGTAGTTAAATTAAGAAGGTATTTTTATCCGAGGAAAATTTCAATTGCTCAAATTTGATTTTACTAACTACTTAAAGGACATCATAGGTGTTAGACCTTGGCATATTCTAAATAGACCTCTCTTATAATAAATCTAGAAGTTAGGTATCTACTTTAAGAATATCAAGCACACAAATGTCCCTATAATTTTATTCCACTAAGGGACTTAGTATATTAGAGCATTATAGGCAAGCCTATAATTATGGATGAAACTATTGCTTAAAAAAGTAGAGTGGGGTATATGAGACTATATGTGAGTGTTAAAATCTTTAAACATGTTGTTAAGGTTGCTTACCATCCCCATCCTGAGGCGTGGAGAAGGAGATAAAATCTTTAAACATGTTGTTAAGGTTGCTTACCAATAAAAATCATCTTTAAAAGAGGAAGGGATAGTGGAGAGCAATAAACAATGGATTTGCAAATGGTCACTATATAGAGCTATTGAGTGGGAACAAAGTGAATGAAGAAGTCAAAAATGGAAATTATGTTAATTTAAATTAAAGAATTATGAATGAGAGAAATACTAAAATGGTAGTCGATGAAGGTTGAACACCAACTCAAGAGAAATCAGAAGTTAAAGGAAGTAAAGAAGTTGATCCAGGGACCTCTAGCAAGCATTAAAAATCCAACTAAACTCACCAAGGATCATAAAGTGTTACAGTATGATTGTATACATAAGAAGTTGGTGTTGTATATGTGATATTCATGAAACCATTTGATCCATAAAGCCTTTTTATCCTTAAATACACTCCATATTTTCTTGATGAGTAGAGTCCTATTAACGTCTCAAATAGATTTTATACATAGCCTCTCATCTTACTTTGGTATGCATACTTGGAGATGACCACAACCTATAAGAATTGTTTCATTATTTTTTCCAAAGTCTTAATGACATATTTAGGAAAGAAAAGATATGCAAACTAGTATATATGAAGGCTGTTAATCAAAAAGTTTAATAGTTTAATCCTACCTACAAAAGATAGTGAGTGATTAGACCATAAATAATGGTTAAAAATCATTGTGATGGTCTCTTTGCTGAAATAAGAATGACAAAATAAGTGATTGAAGGCTTTATAACTTTTAGAATAGTAATTATATAGAGATAATTGGCTATATGATGTGCCCTTAATGAGAGGATTATAAGGCTTTTATTCTTTTTAATAGTCATCCCTGAGATGTCCTTGAATTTTCCCAAAGTTTTCATTAGATCCTTCAGATCAACTTTGGAAAAGAGCATAAGGTCATTAGTAAAAGATTAGTTTATAATCCCCATCCTTTTATATTTGGAATGGAATTTAAAACTGCTTTCATGAGCAATTGTTGTGGCCAAAATAAGTTTTAAAAGCACCTAGGCTATCTTACTCGTAAGTGTACGAGGTAGGTATAGTTAATTACACATGGTCGTCTCTCAGGAAGCTGAAATTGGTTCACTTAAAATAATCTTGAAAAAAACAAATGCAATCCTAAACATTCTATCCTAATTTGTTGAGTAAAGGCTTTAAAGAAAATTACAAAATTAAGCTGATTCAATCAGAAGAAAAAATGAATAGATTAATCGAAGTGGGAAACTCTTGAGAATTAATTTCACCAATTTAATCTCCTATGTATGACTAAAAGGAAAGTATTGGATAATTATCTTACTGAAATTACCAATTGGGTTCTAAAATCAATTCAAATAGCAAACTAATCTAACTTTCATATTCGACAATTTTATCATCCAAATTAATTATTAAACTTTACTAATAATTACCACTTAAGTTAATATATTTCTAATTCTCATCCTAAGAGTCTATAGTTCCTTGTTCCAACTTCTTCTCTCGATCCTTCGTTTAATAACCAAAATGATGCAAAGTTTGGTCATGCTTTTACATCCATTCAATTCAAAAACTATAGCAAACATAAGATAACAATAGTCCTTTAATCATATATATTTAACAAAAATAGCTATACCAATCCTCAAGAAAAAGAGACCAACCCATCATGGAATAAACAAGATTCATCATCTTCATGTACTTTAATCTCATCTTTATCAGTATAAGAGAAGTATTAAAGTAATAAACTAAGTGAATAACCAAAATGAACTTTCAAAAAAGCAAACAGAGTTTGAATGTACCAAATATAGAGGAGTAAGTTCAATAAAATAATTGAGAAATAATAAACAAAATGAGCAAACAAGTGTTCAAATAAGGGAGTTGCGGTGATCTCCTTCCACTCTCAAGCTTTCTGCATTGGCTCTTGCCTTTTACCTCTACCTAATTCTCACCTAGATGCTCGACTGCTGACCTGCTTCCACCTCTCTGTTTCTCTTCTTCTTTTTCCCTTCTTAGCCCACTCTATTTCTTCGCCTCTCTTCTCCACCTCCTCTCCCTTTCATTCTTTGTCCTTCCCCCCTTTATAATTGTTAGTTCCAGCCTTCTTTTTTGTCTCCTTCCTTTTCTATTTATAGCACGAGTCTAAGATTAGGGTTGTAGAGTTGTTACGTCGTCAAAACTTACACTTGTCAAACTCAAAGTGAGAGCAAAGGAGTAGTCACCAGGGTGCATGCGGTGGTCTTGGGTGTGACAATATGCATGGTTAATTAAATTAATTCCACGTAAAAATCAAGTCCCATTTCAATCTTTCATGCATAATTCTTCTAATTTTTATGCAAAATTCACAAGATAATCCAATTAACATTTATGCGGTATTCACACCATTTCCACTCAATTTATCTCACATTTGGAACAAAACTCAAGGATTTGTAACCAATCAAGATATGAATGCAAGCAAAATCAATATAAAGTCCACACAGCAGCAATCATTAGCTTAATTAACCTACTTAGAACTTCCATTCCCAAAGTGAACAAGTATGGATACAAGGGGTCACCTTATCTCAGACATCTAGCACTCTTTATCACTTATGTTGATTCCCCATTGACAATGATATAATATGGGAAATTTAAGATACAATGTTAAATCTAGTTAATATAAGTGATCGGGAAAATAAAAGCTCTTAATAAGCTTAGACTAAATCTCCATTATATAATGTCAAAGGTTTTATAGAATTCTACTTTAAAATAAAAATCTTCCCATTAGTTCTTTCTGTTATAACACTTGAAGAATTGTTATGTTAGAAGGATATTTCCCCTATTTATCTTCCTTTAATGAAAGCTCTTAGAGAGGAGTCTATGTAATAAGTTAAAACAATCTTAAGCCTATTAGAGAGTAACTTAGAAAGGATTTTATATATTATATTACAATCAAAAAACAAGCATGAAACCTTCAAAAGAATTAGCGAAATAAACCTTGGAAATAACAATAACAAATGTTTTATTATCTTCTTTAAGTGCTTTAAATGACTGACGAACTCTAACACATCATTACTCACTAGGTTCTTTATTAAGGGCCATGATTTTTAAGAAAAATGGGCATTAAGGCCATTTAGCATTGATGCTTTATTAGGTTGAAGTTCAAAAGGGCCTTCTTAAGATTAAGAGCATTGGAGGATTCCAAAAGAAATCTCTTAAGGTGAAATATGTTTCTTTATGATATCCTGTGACAGGGATGTTAAAAATGAGACAAAATTAGAAGAAGCATAAGTTATAGAGAAATATTGGTAGGATTCTAGCTTCAACTCCTCATAAGTTTTGAAGAAATGACAAAAAGAATAGATCCCTAATTTCATACAATTGAAAGCCCAGGATATTTATTATTAGGAATTATAATGAATTGATGATTGCTACTAAAAAAGGCAATTCACATGATCAAAACTCCCTAGAGCTGGTACATAAGGTCACCAAAATGTTAGATAGGAATGGACCAAAAATGAAGAATGAAGCACCTCTTATGGTGGAATTGGATTTGGGAGCCATAACTGATCCTAAAGGTATTGCATCGCAAGGTAGGAATAGGGTCACTAATGAAATATTTTAGGAAGACACTCCAACTAAAAGACAAGATTTAGAGATTGAAAAGAAAGAGAGAAGAAACTACCATGATGGGTATCCAATGAGAAGCAAGGTGCGCAATGTAATATATTTATTGATTCTGGAACATAGAATAAACATCATTAGGATATGTCTCATACATCTAAAAAACCAAACTTGAATCCAAATGCCTTAGTGAACAATTTCATATAGGTAGGGAATTCTTCTAGAAAAAGGTTAGGTAGAAGCAGACTTAGAGCAAAAAAATTACAATATTGGTATGGAAAGTAAGAGGGTTAAATAACTCTCTAGTGCTTCAAACTCTCAACGATGTTACGAGGGAAAAAAACCCTTGGTTATAGGGCTATTAGAAACAAAAATAAAAGTAAAAAATGTGTAGGATAACTTGAGGTTTTTGGGAACTCATTGGTCTTTCTTCTTAAATTGTACCTATAAATACAACGAGATAATTTTGATGGCCTATAACACACTTTAGGTGTAAATCTCTAACTTAATTATAACTGATCAACTTGTTCATTTCACCTGCAATGTGGAATGGCTATCAAAACCTTTTATGATTTCAATTGTATATGCATCCAAATTTGGTTGTCATAAATTAAACTTATGAGCAAATTTAAGAGGTATATATAGAACATTAAATAGAATCATCTTAGGAGCTATTAATTGTATATTGAACTCTCATAAAGTAGATGGTATAAAGGTGAATTAAAAGGGTGTCAACAATGATCTGGGACAAATGGTCGATTAGATTGGAGTTCTAGATTTAGGATTTGTAGGTGAACTTTACATTTGAAAAAATAAGTAGTAGGAGGACTGGTTTATCTAGAAAAGGCTAAACAGGGCTCTTATAAATGGAGATTAGTTAAGGCAATTCCCTAATTCCTATGCTTGCTTGGGATCTTCACTATGTTCAAACTATTTAATGGTGGAAACAAAAAAAGTTAAATCCTAACCTAAACATCAAAGCTCCCTTTAGGTTTTTCAGTTACCTCTTGAGGTTGAGTGGATTTGAAGTAGTCATAGATGGGTAACGAAAAAAAATCAAAGGCTATAAGGCTTTCTAGTTAGTGAGGAATTTTTAGAGAGTTAGACAATGTATAAAGGAAGTCCAGAAGAGGAACTGTTATGACATAAAATTAATGCTTCAAAAGCCAAAGAATCACTCATAAAACTTCATTTTAAGAGGTATAAGGGGACCATCATAATCAATAGCTTAGGGAATTAAAGACTAAAATTCTGAGTGATTATTAAGTTGCTTTATTAGGACACAGCTCCATGTTATGGTAGAGGACAAAGATAGAATGACGCAGAGAAGGGGTCTATAACTAAATTTTTCCATAATGTTATCTTTTCTAAGAGGAATAGAGACAAAATCGTATCTCTTGATGATGATAGGGGCAATATATGTAGAGACAAAGCGAAAATAGAAGAGATTGTATTGAGCAATTACAAGAATCTATTGGTGAAATGTCATAACTCAGGATACTCAAAAGTAAAGCCATGAATTGTCATTTAAAGCAATATGGGATGATAAATGAATTTGAAACTCATAAGTCTTTTAATTAAAGAGGACGTAAAAGGTGCATTACTTAGATTGTATCCTAACAAGTCTCTTAGTCCATATGGATTTAATGCCCATTTCTTCCAATCTATTTGGCATATTATTGGGAAACTATAGGTGAAAATAGTGCCATAATTCTATGTAAGTAGAAATATGAAGGAACTTAATATACCACGTATTTGCTTGATCCTTAAAACTAGAAATCCATATTCTATAAATGATTTTCTCCTTTTTTTTTTCCTATTGTACATAGTATAAAAAGTACTTTTAAAGATTATACTTAAGTGGCATTAATCTCTCGAAAACTAATTGGGGACAATATCCTCAAGGTGTATGAACTTTTCAAAGATTATGATAAAAGATCATCAATCAAGAGTTGCCCAATGAAGATTGACATCTTTGAAGCATTTGATACCCTTAAATGGGATTACATTAACAAATGCTTAAAGGTTTTTAGGTTCCCCTCCTTGTTCATTGAATGGAATTTGGTTTTGTTTTAACTACTGAATTTACTGTTTTGGTTAATGAAGCTCCTCCTAAGATAATTTTAGGGGCTAAAGGAATTAGACAAATCTCTCACGAGGATAATTCTACAAAACATTGATATGGATAATAGATTTATTTATCATCACATATATAAGGAGATGATTATAAATCATTTGGCTTTTGCTAATGATCTCATAATATATTGTGGATTTGACTCACATTCCCTTTATGTTTTAATGAATTTCTTAAGTTAATCTCTAACATATCTAGGTTGGAAGTTAATACACAAAAGAGCAAACTTTACATCTTTACTAATGATAGAAACTCTTATAATCTTTGCTTCATTACTCGTTTGACACCTTATACTGCCCATTTTAAATAGCTTAAAGTGCCTATCTCAAAAAAGAAGCTAGGGTTCTCATAATGCCTTTTGTTATAAGTCCTTTTAAGATTAAGACCAATTCATAACAGGAAAAAAATATATCTCCAAAGAAGGTAGATTGCATCTTATCTCATTAATCATAAGGAATATATGTGTTCATTGGTGTGCCCACATATTCCTTTGAATAAATATAATAAAGGAAATCATCACATATGTAAAGAACTTTTTATGGTTAGTAAAAAGGTGCGGATTATGAAGGAGAAAAGGTAAAATGAGGAGATTTGTATTTACCCAAATAGAAAGGGTGACTTTGATTAATTTCTCTAAAGGTACAACAATCAATTCCAATAATCGAAAGAACTTAGAGATTGCTTAATGATAATGAAGCTTTGTGGAAAAAATGGATGCATGCATATTATCTTTAGTATATCAGTTTTTGCAAGTAAAAATTTTTAGGGATCAGTTATGGAGTTTGATTCAATTGTTTAAGATGAGAGATTTACTTTATTAAGTGTCAAATTGGAAATGGCAACAACACCTATTTCTAGTTTAACAATTGGTTAAACATATATCCATTATACAAAAAGGGGGACCTAAACCATCTGCACTTAAGTATTCCACATAATGCAAAGGTGAAAGTTGTCGTTTGAAGAAGTAGTTAGGATTGCTACTTCAAGGTTCAAATTGCATCATTAATAATTTCCCCTTTTATAACCCTAACTCCCTAGAGGAAGATAGGATGATATGATGGAGAGTTCCTCATAAAAATCTTCTAACTCTTTTTTATACAAGATATTCAGGAATCAATCATAAAAAGTATTATGTATGATCTAATATAGGCCAAAATAATAATTTCAAAGGGTTCTCTTATTTGCTAGTTAGTTACTAAACAAAGGCTAAAAACTAATTATAGGTACATTGAAAGTTAGGATCTAATACGCCTCTTTTAAAAATCCTCCTCTGAATCCATTGCTCATTTGCTCTTTCAATGCTCACACTTAAAGCCTGTTTTGGTTAGATTTTAACATCTAATAAATAAGTTTTTATGGAGAAAAGGGATTGGATGAACATAATTAGATAGGCTAGTGACACTTGTAAGAGCACGAGACAAAATGGACACCTATTTAAGGCAACAATGAATTGTTATATCTTCACCATATGGAAAGATAAGCACTCCATGTTGCATAGTCTTGTCTCTATCAATAAACATAAGCTCTCAACAAGACCATATGTAAATTATGGAAATTCTAATTGCTCACAAAACATATCAACTTGCAAGCATTTAAATGAAAATCAATCTATTGTAATTTGTAATTTTTTTTGTTTGGCTTTGTTGTGCTCCTGTTTCAAGTGAAGACTTAAAGCTATGTTTTATCCCATCGTATCAGTTTTGAAACTAAGATTTAGTCAATAAAATTATTTAAATTTTCAAAAAAATATTTTTAATAACAATTTTAATTCAAATCAATAAATTTTTTAAATAACTTCTTTGATTTTTTTCTTACTAAAATTTTGTTACATAAATATATTAAACCCGTTAGGAGGACTATAGAATTTCTGCACTAGATTAAGTATAAAAAAATATTTAGAATATATGACAAAAACTTAATATAGTTTGATTTGTTTCAACTGAAAAAATTTCTTTGTGGAGGGTTTGTATTAGTAGTCCTTTACTTGTTCATTACAGTATGAAGTAGTTGATTAAGTTATGAAATTAGATCCGACAACCACTCATTTCATCATCAATATCACACCTAATCTGAAGTTCCATAATAAAACAAGATCTGAAAAAGTATGATATTACGCATTATTAATCAAATAAACTTGAATAGACTTGATACTAATTTGTGACTCCATAAAAAAAATCTTCTATAAGCCCAGTTCTAACCATGCAATTCAACCCGGTGGCCCATATGGCAATTCGTTTTAAAGTGTACACTCCATCTGTCGTCGCAATTAAAGCTGCCAACGACCTTCTTCTGCCGATTTATTCCAAAATCGAACTTCCCATTTAATACCCGTCGTCGTCTATTTATATGTTGAAACATTAAGGTGGCACTGAACACGGACACAAGCAGCAAACAAACACGAGAGAACTAAATGGCAAAATTGCGCTCTACTACTTCATGGTTAGTAATATTGTTTGTCCAAGTTCTGATGCTATCTACGAGAAATGCTCATGCCAAAATTCCTGCAATCATCGTTTTCGGAGACTCCTCTGTAGATGCTGGTAACAACAATTATATACCAACTGTTGCTAGGAGTAACTTTCAACCGTATGGCCGAGACTTCGCTGGAGGCAGGCCAACGGGAAGGTTCTCCAATGGCCGAATAGCAACAGATTTCATCTCAGAGGCTTTGGGGCTGAAGCCAGCTATACCCGCTTACTTGGATCCTGCTTATAACATCTCGGATTTCGCTGTTGGAGTTACTTTTGCTTCTGCGGGTACTGGCTACGACAATGCCACCTCTGACGTGCTTGTAAGTCCCCCATTATCGAGCCCAATCTTTTTTCTTTTTGGAAAATTATTTCATCTCTTTGTAAGTAGAGACACACACACACATATATGCATATACATATGCACAAGGATTGTTTATCCTTTTATCAAAACTGTACTTCTACTGATGATTGGAATGTTTGTGTGTGGTTACAGCCTACCCCGTATTCTTTATTTAGGAGAACAGAAGATAGTGAAAGTGTTCATGATGTCCACAACTTTTTTTTAAAAAATCAGCATTGTGTATATATATTATATGCTTTGACTGCATGATTTGTGTTCTTTTTTTCATTGTATGACAAGTCTATTGAATACATTATTGGCACAGTAGTCGTATATAAAAATCTCAAGCAAAGGGATAAAGCCACATAATAACCAAAAAGAGTTCATTATTTGTTATGCTTGTTTTTAATTTTCCGATACATAAATATATGTACACTATTTGAAGCAAAATATAACGAATGTCATGGTACTTTACTCCAGTACCTAACATATTCAGGGGCAAACAGTTGTTTTCCCCAAGACTAACAAAGCATATATAGCCACAACTTCGACAGGCCTCAACTATTCACCTTTCCCTTTCCAATAAAGTTAAAAATGTTACTATGATCAAGAATTATTATTGGGATTTTTGCTGGTTGTTAATGTTGTAGTAGTAAGATCCAGTGGTTGTTGTTGTACTAAGATCAGGAAGTGCTGCATCCATCATGGTTTACTTGCGTGAGTTATAAAGCAGTTGAATATCTCTGAAAGGACAATTTATCAGTCTCATGCCACCATTGTTTTGACCCTTGCAGTCTGTGATTCCTCTGTGGAAGGAAGTCGAGTACTACAAGGACTACAGGAACAAAATGAGATCCTATCTTGGAGAAACCCAAGCAAACCAAGTTATAACTGAAGCTCTTCACATGATAAGCATAGGAACAAACGATTTCCTCGAGAACTACTACGCTTTTCCAGGTCGATCTTCCCAATACACCATCAGTCAGTATCAAGACTTTCTTGCAGGAATTGCCGAAAATTTCGTCAAGGAAATTTACGGTCTTGGTGCTCGCAAAATATCCCTCGGTGGTCTCCCTCCAATGGGCTGTATGCCATTGGAGAGAAATCGAAACATGATGATTGGTCGAGATTGCGTGGAGAGCTACAACGTCGTCGCTGTGGAGTTCAATGGAAGGCTAAGTTCTGTGGTTGGGAAGCTTAGCTCGGAGCTTCCTGGGATAAAGCTAGTTTTCTCAAATCCTTATGATATTCTCATGCATATCATAAACAGGCCGTCACAGTATGGTGAGTAACTAACGAAGAAAAAATATCTATATCAATATGGGAGGTGTTTTAATGACTTTCACGGCTTAAGGTGTGTCTCAGACTTTAGATTTTTCAACGAAATAACGTACAATTTTTAATGATCCCCACCAGAAAGTAAGTATATTAGGGTTACCAACATTAATTGAAACAAGGCTGGCTGGCTGACTTCAATGAATTTTTTTTTTCTATAAACAGAATTCGTATTAAAAATTAATGAGGCAATACTTTGTTGGCCCGAATACGCAACAAACATTATAGTCTAGTCAGTGAGAATCTTATCTATAACCTAAGGTAGATGTTCTTACTTTATTGCTATATTTAAATTGTTTCTACATTTCCAAGTTTATAGTAATATGTGTCACATCTCTATGTAAACATTGCGCAAATATGAAGCTTTCCCCTTTTGTATAGAGCAGCTGCCCTTAATTTTCACCAAGCTTCTAACAAAGAAACTTCATCTCTATTTATTTTGAATTACTTTGATGTACATACAATGGCACATAACAGTACTAAAAAATTTAGTAAACTATATATATATATCCTTTCATTAAGATAACTTAATTATAATAGTTATATTTTTGAATATTTTTAGTCAGCATCATTTTTTGTAAAAATATCAATATAAAATGCTTTGTTAAGTTTAATACGAACTATTTTCCGCAAAAAGTTCAGACACAGAATAGATAATGTAAAATTTGGATAATGTAACACTTGTATGCTAAAAACGTTTGTTTTCGTGGGTGGCAGGATTTGAGGTTGCTGGCATGGCATGTTGTGCGACGGGGATGTTTGAGATGGGTTATGCATGCAACCGGGGCAGCCCATTTACCTGCACAAATGCAGACAAGTATGTCTTTTGGGATTCTTTCCATCCTACCCAGAGAACGAATCAAATTATTTCCGATTATGTGGTTAAGAATGTCCTAAACAAGTTTATGTAATGTTATCAGCACAATACTCATCGATATATCTGTGCCTCTATTAGTGAGTCCAGCGTTATAGTTAATGCATCCAGTTACATAATTTATGTTTCACCAACTTTAAAAAGAGTTCCTCCTGCTCCATATGTACAAGTTTGTGCTGTATAAGCTTAAGAAGCACATTCACTTTATTTCTTCTCTACATAAATAATCCAATGAATTACTATTGGGTTGGAAGAATCGGTAGTTCTCTTATTCTTTACATTATATCATTAAACATTTATGAAACATAAGCGAAAATTTGATGATACATATCGGCCTTTTTTTTTAGTTGCCCACAAGGTATCTTAGGAGGGTCCCAACTATAAGAAAACACCTTAAAGTCATCCACATCTATACTAATCTCCACTCGAGCCGGGTAGGTTCCTTGCAGGATGCAAAACTCTGACCCCAAGTTTTAAATGGCTGCATACATGAGGGCGGTTCGAATCTGCAACCTCATTTAAACCAGGAGAGTACCTTACCAACTCACCTGTGCCCAGTGAGAAACTATATATGGTTGTGGTGATCATACATAACTGAATTGACATAATGGGAAAACAATCTAACTGGTTCAGCCGGATTCTGGCCAGGCTGAGCTTTACCGCTTAGATCCATAGATCTGGTTGCTTTCTGTAAAAGCTTCGACGCTAAAGTTCCTGCAAAACAAAGAAGGCCCGTCGGGGGTTATATCCCGATTAGCCCCTCCGACGATCAAGTTAGATTT
>JANVCQ010000004.1:24606300-24627712 GCA_025531925.1 Erythroxylum plowmanianum
ACCTTGAGGTCTGGAAGTTCAATTACACATGCACCTTTGACTACTTCTGCTCCACCACGCTCTACATACCAATTGCCTAGTTAAACACTTAAAACACTTGTCCAAAAATGAACATTTAATTCACATAAAAATAAAGGAAAAAGCTTAAGAATAAAAATAAAACAAATGAAGTTAAAGAACATGACCAATACACAGTTGACTGCTTTTGGACAAACATAATGCCTCAAACACCTCTCATTGTGTCCATTTGTAGGCCTAGGAATCAGTAGATTCTTTAACTTTGTCCAAGGCTATGAAACTCGATATACATTAGGTACAAACTTTAAAGCAGATTAATCAGCAATGACCTTATTGTTAACATTAATTCTCGTACCAGAATTAGTGTGATTGAGCTGAACTTGATGTGGAGGCCAAGTTGATTGGGGAAGAGAAATCGAAAACCAATCTCCGCCCTCGCTGTCCTCATCACCGTCGCTAACTGCTCCTCCAGCTGCTTCACCTCCTTCGATGTGTCCTTCATGCTGCTCAGCTTCTCCCTTATTGCCGCGCCTCTCTCGTCCATAAATTTCCCCAGTGGCGTGAACCATATCTTGTCTAGAGCGACCATGAGGATTAGGAACTCCACCATTATGATTGGGAGAGTTAGGTTGAACTCGAAGAGAGCGGCTTAATTTCTCTATTTCTTCGATTAGTAACGACGGGGCGGAGGTGAAGGAGGCTGCGGTGAGGAGGTACGGTGAGGAGGTAAAGGGATTTGAAGGTGGTGGATGAGAGAGCGATGAGGTGGGTTTTGCTGAATTTGAGTAGTGTGACTTGGAGCTTGTTATTGAGTTTGTTGGTAATGGTGGAGAGTGAGGGAGTGGGAGTTGATGAGGAGTTTGGAGAGCTAAGAGCAGAAGAAGAGCGAAGGTGGTGGATGAGAGAGCGATGAGGTGGGTTTTGCTGAATTTGGGTAGTTTGACTTGGAGCTTGTTATTGGGTTTGTTAGTAATGGTGGAGAGTGAGGGAGTGGGAGTTGACTATCTGATGAGGAGTTTGGAGAGCTGAGAGTAGAAGAAGAGCGTAAACCTTGCGTTTTCACTTGCTGCAGAGAGAAGAAGGTAGAGAGAAAAACCAGAGAAGAAACTAGAGAAGAAGAAACGTCAAAGTATAAATTGCCTGGTGGGAAATTACGACGCTAAAAGAAAATTTTAAATAACATTTCATGACGTTTTCTTCAATAAAACATCACAATTTTTATTTCGCGACGTTTTCTTCGTAAAACGTCGTAGAATGTATTAAAAATCTGTGACGTTTTCATAAAACGTCGCAAAAAATTAGAATTTTTCATGACGTTTTTTAAACGTCACAAAAAGTCTGAACATTTTGTGACGTTTTATTAAGAAAACGTCGCGAATAGTATATTATTCTTGTAGTGACCCTTGCACATTTGAATGAACTAAATATTTCATATGGCTCTTTGCTATAAAGTGGAACAAGCAGAATGCATCACTATTAATACCCCTAATGTATATCATTGACACTCCAACTCATTTTACAATAACTAATCCTCAAAACATCTTATTGTCACTCACTTTACTATTTATTCCCTGCTTTCCCTTAAAATAAGGAACGACCTCAACTGTTCATCCTAAATTGTATAATTTTTTTAGATGGAGAAAACATATATAGAAATGGAATAATGCATCTCTCTAACTCTAAACATTTTATCTCTTCATACTTGTATTGACTTAGGAATCAAGATTATTTTGTTGGATGAAACTCTGATGTTTGAAAAGTCTGAAAAAAGTTTAATTAAGTGCGAACAATATTTAATCCAAAGAGAAAATAGGATATTGAAAATAAGGACTACAAGAAGCAAAAGAAAGGTCTTGCCATCCAACTATTTTTTAGTAATACAAGCGTATAAAGAGCTAGGTGCAAAGGATTCGATAGTTATAAGGACATCTTATAGGCCCATTATACCAATTATTAGCTTATAGTGATAATTTTTGCATAATGGTAGTAGTAAATATGGATCAACCAAATTGTTATGAAGTAATGGTTTCCATACCTTCAGAAAACAATCTATAAACCAATATACAAGGGATTCAATGAGACAACCTTGAAGGGATTATACTGCTCCTATAAATCAATGTACAAGGGATTTAATAAGACAATCTTGAAGGGATTGTAATGCTGCTTATCCTAAAAGATTGACTATAAAATTTTGATACCTCTAAACATGTTTGTACGATCTGAGTTGTCAACTAGAGCTAATTGAAGGAAGATGGATGAGGGAGCATTGATGTTGCAAAACCAATAAGAAGAGGGAGTGATAGCAGACACGAGCTCAAACTTTATAATAGGGATATACATTTGCCTTAGCTAAATGCATTGCTAAGCAAAATGATAGAGTATATTTGGACAAAAAAAAGGATCCCTTTAGCCCCACCCAAACTTATATTTCAAGGACTTAGACAAGAGAATATAGATAGATATATTTGAATCACCAAAACTTTAGGCAATGAAATGCTTGAGTGCTTTGTTTAAAAAGAGACAATTTGGTTAATTATTTCATAGGATTGTTAGAAAAAGCACATGAGAACATAAGAGGTAGAGGTTGCATTCTCTAGATAGGCAATATAGATACTCACCCTCAAGTCACCCTCAAGTCCTCCAAGGATAAGGTTATAAACATGATAGTCCTCCAAGGCTAATGATAAGATGAGCATGTCATAAATTAAAAAGTCCCTTATAGGCCACCTTAATGAAGTTAGCATAATGAACAAGTCAATAAAGAAAAACTGAGAAGATTTCCTTTAACATCAGCCACATAATGTTATATAATTCAAATGATAGCACCATGGTAAATTTTACAACCATATCAAACTTCTAAGTTGAAAAAGATCCCAATTGATAGTGGTACATACTCCTTTATTTGAGTTTAGTGAGAAAAAACAAGATGAAAACCCTTTTAATAGTGGAAGCATACCAAAGGTATGCCATAAAATTACTAATTCTCACGTAGTGAAAAGACCTACAATATTCAATATCACTTTATGAAGACCTATGTTATTACTCCTTAGAGTTACGATATTCCATTATCGATTAACTATAACATTTTAAACATAATATAGGGTAGAAGTAGGTAAGAGGAGTATCAATATGATAAGTTAGTGTTATATAACTTTCCTTAGGGATGAAAAAAAGCCTCATGTCTCATAAAAATTTAGGTCATATATTGTTAATATCATAATAAATAACAATAAGAGGAACCTAAAAAGGAAGTGGAGAGAATCACAATAGAAGGTTGTGTAAGCTTACAACATTTTTAAGTGGGAAGAGTAATAGCCTTGTAAAGGGATAAGGTTGGGGCATTTTTTAACTAAATAAGATCACATTTTTAGGTAGGGCCTTCAATATGTTGAGGATTAATCCTTTGAACATCACCCACAAGATAAAATTGATCCTAACAATAGTCTTATAAAGAAGAAAAAAGATTTTCATTGAGGAAAAGCAATAAGCAATAGAAGAAGAGATACAAAGGCCATAGCAAACCAACACTAGAGGAGAAAGGAGACCATACTACAGATCTGGGGCATTGCTTTAACACTTTGAGAAAGTATAACCTAAGGTTAAATCTTGATAAATAATTTTTAGAGTATTAATAGGAAGGATTTTAAGGTTTAGAATGACACAAAGGAGCATTAAGGTCCACTCACAAAAGATTGAAGTAATTTTCAAATTGACAAATCCCAAATCTATAAACTATATATAACGTACAACTGAGAGAATCACTAGTTTATCAATTTTCTAATCTAAGGATGTGAACCATTATTTTCCTTTCTTCTAGATTTTGAGAAAGCCTAAATATTTCCAATAGAAGAATAATATGATTAAGCCTTTGAGCAACTAAAGAAAATTAAGCCTTTAAGCAACTAAGACCTACCTATAACAAGCCCTCGCTATTGTCCACTTCGGTCATAATTGAAGGTTTATATTTATATACTGTAATGTCTCTTGCCATTATCATTATTGTTCATGTAAGAGAGCAAGATAACAAAAATTCATATTTACTAAATTAACTAGATTTGACATGAAGTATAAATATGATATAAATTTTTTAGAAGATGACTTATGTAATATTTAGTTCAATGGGAAGGTTCAAGTCTTATTTTTAGGCCTATGTTGTAAGTACTAGATAGACCTATATATGATAAAAAAAAGATATATGAGTTTACTAGTTAGAAATGCCTAATTTTAGGGTTATTTGAGGCTTATTAGAAACTCATTACTCACCATAATAGGGACAAAAAAAGGAGGGTTGTCATAGCATATAATTCAGATAAATTTTTGGCATTAAATTACCAATGCATTGACCTATGTGTTCATCTTTTAGTTAAAATTGAATGTATAGGAAAGGCCTGGTCCACATTTACATATACATCCAATTTTGTGTATAAATTCAATTTTATGTACACATTCATTTTTGTGTTCCAAAGAACTACTTTGAAGAATGATTTGGCACAATAAAAGAAAGTATTGAATGATCCTTGGTTCACCATTAGTGACTTCAATTGAAAATTATTGGCTTTATAATCTAAAGTTGAAAGAAGCTTGATAGACAATTAGTTGACTATATTATATTATATAGTATAATCAACTATTGTCTATATATATATATATATATATATATATATATACCTATATTTAATATGTTTTTCTTATTATTTGAGAATCTTTTGATATTTGTGGTACTTATTCTGATTCAAGTGTGTGTTTACGTGATAATTGACTTTAAACTAAAAAGAGATGAATTTGGGTTAAATCGTGCCACAAATAGAAGAATTAAAGCAACTTTGGACTTACACATCGGTGTATAATGACCATGTAAGTCACTATGAACGTGTGGAGCTTCAAAGATCTAGTTTATCCTCGTGTGAAGATACATGCTCATGGATGTTGATATAAATAGTCACGTATGTGCTGTGTAAGCTTTTGTATGTAAAGGCATGATTGATGGGTTTTTAGAGATACACAATCACCTACACGGTAGTGTAAGTGACCATGTAAATTCTAAAAAACCTAGTTTTTTTTCTATAAAAGGATATTATGAAGGCTGCAATAAAAGAGGAAGACTTTAGAGTCATCAGACACCAAAAGAAGAAAGAAAACACCAAAAAGAAGGGTTGTACTTAATAAATAAGAAGATAAAAAATGGAAACATCAAGATCAACTCTAGTTTTTTAGATTTTTTTGATTGAGGCTTCAAGCTAATTTCATTCTCTTCTCTTTATTCTATTTCGTGCCTAGTATGCTAAATATGAATAGTTTTATTTTGAATATGATTATGAATTGCTAAATCTTTTTGGGTTTATTCTTGAGTTTTTGTATAACTTTTACTTGTTGGATTAAATATACTACTATCGTTTGATATTTGTTGTGCTCATATTTGATTTGAATCGAGGGATTGAATCAATTTATTTGTGTTAAGTTGCACAATAAGAGTAAATTAATAGACACATGTATCAAGTTAATAAGCAATTGAAAAGAATTCCTAACAGTGAGTTAATTATCCTTAGGATTGCTTTAAATCCAATTAAGCAATTGGGAGTAGTTTTAAAAGATTGACAGATTGAAATTCATCTTTCATCTATTTCAATTGAGATTACTTGATTAGATCTCAAGAAAGGGTATTCAAAGCCTTTGGATATCTAGGATCAAAGATACTTAATTAATAAGGCAAAGGGAAGATAAAATAAGGATAGAATAATCCCTAAGTTTCCATCATTAAGTAGCTTCAATTTTATTGTTATCTTTTATTTGTTTAGTTATCAAGTTTGTTAGTTTACTTTAATTATCAATCAATTTAATATTTTTTTTATAGATAAAGTGTGATTCAAATTTTTAGGTGACTATATTCAATACTCATGGGAATGATATCTTTTATTCTATAAGTTACAATTTGTATACTTGTAGTCTGAAAGTTTTTTTATATAAAACTAGCAACAAGTTTTTGGCATCATTTTCAAGGATTGCAATTTTAGCATCTTATCCAATTCGAATTCTTTTGATTTAAGGAATTTGAAATTTTTATTTTAACATTACAAGTGCATGAACACAAGATCCTCAAGGAATAACTGAATACTATGAAAGCCATATCTTCTAGCCCACTCAAGGAAATTTAGCATGGATGCCAAATATATGGACAAGAAAGCCATGTCTCAGTTGGTTCTTTCTTATTAGAAAATAACATGGACCAACTTAACTTTTTGGCAGCATAGTATGATCATGAAGGTAATAATTCCTATTATAATAATTAAAATCATTAAAAAAAGTTTTTATGGGCAATAAGGAATCAATATTATTTAGTTAAATGTTACGATAGGGTATAATAAGTTTACTGATTGTAAGAATAATGTTTTCAATTTTATAATGAATATATCCTTTAATTTCTTAAAAACATTAAGACGTAATAGGACATTACTTGTCAAAAGGTTAACCTTAAACTACACATTGAATGGGATGACTAACATAAGGGAAAGTAGAACAAGATATACTATATATCTAAGCATATTCAAGAGAATGCAAAGATTGTAGCTAGAAATTTGGGATTTATCGATTTGAGTTTTAGGAAGGAGAATAAAATATTTTAATCTATTTTTGGTATTAGATGTTTAGGTTATGAAATATATGTAATTATTTAGTAATTTGCAACTTCATTTCTTTTAAATATATAATAATTTTAATTTGATTTTCTTAGTTGTAAATCAAAGGGATGTGTTAGTTTATATGATCTTCCATTTCATCCTCACTAATAAAACTTATTAACATGGTTAATATCTGAATTTTATTTGTGTATTGTTATTTTGAAAAGCAAGGAAATTTATGGCAATGGAATGCCAAAACTAATATTTCCTGGACTATAAAGTATATATTGACACTTAAGCAAACATGTAAAGGGGATTTCCATTGTAAAATTGGAGATGGAACTTTAACCTCTTTCTAGCATGACAATTGGTCCTCACTAAGACCATTATTAGAGGCTTAGACTTTGAGAACTCTATGAATGAAGTGGGTGATAATGTCACAGTGTAAGAGGCAATCACATCTTATAAAAATTGTAATTTTAATATAAGACATGCTAATTAGTTGCTCATCAAACTAAATCCCTAACTAGAAGACCAGATAAGAAGGAAGCATCGCTAGTTATGTAAGTTGCAAGAAAATATTAAGAAACTATCAACCTCAAGTGGATTGGTCAACATAGTCTAGTTTAAGAGTGCATACCTTAGGGTTTTAATCACTATATGGCCCCTCGTTAAGAGCAAGTTGAACACTAGGGCTCACATACACAAATATATAAATATATTAGTAAATTGTTTACTTTGTGAATAGGAATTTGCATCTATGGACCATATAATTTTTTCATATAATTATTCTAAAGCAATCTTGAGGAATATTATGCAATTAGGTACAATCTAGATGGCGATTCATAATTGAAGGGTGAAAAATATGAATTACATCGTGTTATAGTGCTTAATTTGATATGTATTTAATTATTGATTCAATAGTTTAGTATGTGTTTATGTTAGAATTGTATTAGTTTGTTAATTATTTATATTATAAGTGTTTTATGGGTTAGTACAAGTCTTTGAGATTAATTATTATGTTTTTTGAGGTATCTTGATGTGTTTGTTAGTGTTTCAGGGTCAATATCGAAAAACGAAGAAGTTTCAAAGACGCTAGGGTCGAAACAACAACCTATGATCGTGATAGATGGCTCAGATGTGGCTCATGATAGTGGCATGCAAGGACAAGATTGTGGCTTGTGTTCAGCTGATGTGCAGACACTAAAAAATGTCAAGTTTCAAAAGATTTTCAGACCTTTCAGACCCTAGAAATACTTTAGAGCTACTCAAAATACAAAGGGTATTTAAATAATAAGACAAAAGAAGAGGGAGCTTTTGCACCAACCACTTTTGAGAGAAATCTTAGAGTATATTATCGAAAAATTAAGAAAGAGAAAAAGGAAGAGAGAATGGAGAAGAAGCCGACTTGATGTACTTCCTGGATTAGGAGTTTCCCGACATTGTTGCCTCCCATCATTCGTTCAATTTCATATTTTCTATTATTTTCAATTTTATTCTTGCATTGAATTGGAATAATAGTTGATGATAGGATTCTTGGATGTTGATGATGTTCTAAACTCACCTTCAGGGTTTTATCTTTGATTTAATGAAATTTGATTTTTTATGTTTTACTGGATTTATCCTTATTTAATTTCTACAATTGCATAATTCGGTGATAAACTAAGAGGGTGAATTGTGTAAAAAATAATTAAATTAGGCTAATGAGTGTTAGGCGATTTAATAGAGTAAGAATTAAATCAAATCGGTAAATTGTGCGAAGAGAGATCTTGCAATAGTTTTCGATAGTTTATTAGACAACTTCAGTTCTAATTGGGGTTTTGAATAGGTTGGTAATTGAGAAATTGCAATCCCATAATCTGATTCGGGATTTATGAATTAGGGTAATGATTATAACTCGAGAGAGAGTAATCAACCATAGGATTATCTAGAACCAATAATCTAGTAATTCATAATTGAATTGGTTAGCATTAAAGATAGGTAAATTTCCCTTTCTCTTAATTGGTAATTCCTTAGGTTGATTCTTAAGTGTATGTTGTTGCATCTACTAATTTGTTAATATTTTCGTGCTTGATTCCTAAATTGATTTGCTTGATTGAATTGCATTCTTCTTTTAGTTTCATTACATTTGAATTTATATGATTTATTTTGACCTTAGATTTTAGGATTAGATTATCCCTCCTCGTGGGATCGACACCTTAGGTGCTACGTGAATGACCTATGAGCTTACAAATTATCAAGGTTAATTAATTAAAACTAACACACATCAAAAAAGCCCGATCAAGTTTTTGGCCTCGTTGTCGAGGAGATGATTAGTTTGATTCTATAGTTTAAGGTGTTTAGTTAGTTTTTAATTTTTGTTTTCATTCTTTCTTTATATTTCTAAAATTGTGTTATTGCATGAACACAAGAGTCACAAGAAGATCGAGTCGTACAAATGAAACCTTAAATTTAGATATAACTCAACTAGATCATTCCATTAGGAAAGTTCGGCATAAGGAAGAAGAAGAAATCGCGAAAGCAACAATAGATAAGGAATTTCAATAGGATTTGGACCACGAAGTGAACCAAAGATGTTAATAATAAACCATTATAGATTTTATGAGACCAGGGTTCAATGCGGCTAACCAAGGAATAGCTAGGCAACCAGTACAAGCATCATTGTTTGAAATTAAACTAGCCCTCCAAAATATGCTTCACAAAACGTGCAGTTTTGTGGATTAATGAATGAAGATCCTAATACACGTATAGTGAACTTCCTTGAAATTTGTGATATCTTTCAATACCATCAAATGTCGGAAGATGTGGTCAAAATTAGGCTTTTCCCTTTTACCCTTAGAGATAGAGCAAAGGCTTGGTATCATTCCCTTAACCCAACCAGTGCCACAACTTGGGATCAGCTAGTTCTTGCATTTTTAGATAAGTATTTTTCCACTTACCAAGACCATGTAGATCATCAAGGGGCTTACCAACTTCCAGTAAAGTGACAGGGAATCGATCAACAAAGTATGGGAATGATATAAGGATTTGCAATGGAAATGCCCATGCCATAACTTACTCAAGGAATTCTTATTGCAAACATTCTAAATCGAAGTAACCCCACATATGAGAGGCACAATTGACATAGCTTCAAAAGGATCATTGATTAGAAAGACGGTAGATGAAGCAAACGAGTGAAGTAGACAAACTACAACCTTTTGAGAAAAAAAGGAATTGTGGTTGTTAATCAAATGATGGAGATGAAAACTAAATTTGACAATTTAACTCGATAACTTAACAATATGAAGGTGTCATCCTCAGCTTTTATAAAATTTGTGCAATTAAAGTGTGAACTATGTGGACAAATGGACCATGATACGGTGAACTATTTTTTCATGAAGGAAAGTGATCTAGACCAATTGAATTATATGGGAGTTTAATATGGACGAGGAGGGGGAAATAATCCTTACTCTAACAGTTACAACTCTGGGTGGAAGAATCACCCTAACTTCTCGTGGAGAAACAATGCTGAAGGATAGTTCAAACCTCAAGGACAATCAGGCTTCCAATAGGATAAATCGAGTTCAATGGAATGCAAGTTGGATAAAATTTTAGATAAGCTTGGAACCTTAGATGATGCAAAAAAGAGTTTGGAGGGCAAATTCAAACAAGTAACAAAGAACCATGCATCTTCAATCCACAATCTAGAGGTCTAAGTAAATCAATTGTCAAACGCTTTCTCTACGCAAAGTAAGGGAATTCTTCCTAGCACTTCAGGAAAAAAATTGAGGGAGCAATTAAAGGCTATTACACGTAAAATTGGGAAGGAACTTGAAATACCCACAAAGATAATAAAGGGGCCCATACCTTTTGTTGAGAAAGATTAAGAAAAGGAGAAAGAAGTGAATATGAGTGAATCTCTCCTTATGTCGCTCCTTCACTATATACACCCAAGATTCCTTTCCCTTAATGACTACAAAAGAATAATATAGATGCACAATTTGCAATTTGTTGAGAAATTGAAGATATTATAGATAAATCTCTCATTTGTAGAGGCTTTGGAACACATGCCTAAATATGAAAAATTTTTGAAGGACATATTATCAAAGAAGCATTCCATAGTCACCAGCTATATGCTATCTAAATTGAAGGAT
Organism: Erythroxylum plowmanianum; assembly: GCA_025531925.1. NCBI lineage: Eukaryota > Viridiplantae > Streptophyta > Magnoliopsida > Malpighiales > Erythroxylaceae > Erythroxylum > Erythroxylum plowmanianum. Next base: position 24,617,066 of record JANVCQ010000004.1, read on the forward strand.
CCAGGGAGTTTCACAATACCCTGTGAAGTTGGTGAATTTGAATTTACAAAGTGCCTTTGTGATTTAGGAGCAAGTATTAATTTTATGCCTTTATTAACATTCAACATGTTGGGACTGGGTGAGATCAAGCCAACATCTATGTTAATTCTGTTGGTTGATCAATCCATTAAAAGACCATTTGGAATAGTGGAAGATGTTCTGATGCAAGTGGACAAGTTCATTATTCCTGTAGATTTTGTGGTTCTCGATTTTGAAGAAGATAAGAAATGTCCATTGATCTTAGGTTGACCATTTATGAATACAGGGAAAGCAATAACTGACGTTCATGAAGGGAAACTAACACTTCGAATAGGTGAAGATTAGATCGAATTTAATATGAAAAAGGCTTTAAAGAATCCAATTGCGAGCAGCGCATGCATAAAGGTTGAAATTAAAGATCAAAATTTGTAAGAATAAGTTGAGAGTTACATTATAGAAGTACAGTTAGTGGAAGTGAAGTTAGAAAATGGATATCATAAACTTGAATCTAATGGTGACGATGAGATGGAGAAGTCAAATGTTCAAACGCATCAAGATAATTGATTTAAACTGAAGCACCTATACCACCGTATATAGAAAAATAACCAGCATTAGAGCTTAAACCTTTACTTTCACATCTCAGATATACTTTTCTAAGTGAAGGTCAAATGTTATCTATAATCATCTCCAATCAATTAAATGAGAAATAAGAAAATAAGGTGGTAGAAATTGTTAGAAAGCGAATGAAAGCCATCAGATGGCAGATTGCGGATATTTAAGTTAAGCCCAAATATTTGTATGCACCAAATAAACCTAGAGGAAGGATGTAGAACAGTAAGGGAGCATCAACGAAGGTTATACCCTAACATAAAAGAGGTGATTAAGAAGGAGATAATCAAACTCTTAGACGTAGGGATAATTTATCCCATCTTCGATAGTGAGTGTGACAGTCCTGTTGGCTCCCGTTTCTAAAGCCCAACATTCAGAGTCATAAAAACATGAGCAAACTCATTCTTCTATTTCAGAATGGGTTTTGGGGAAACAACAGACTATAATTTCAATTATAATTCTTCATAAAATTTGTTCCCCATTTTCTTAAGTTTCTAATGACACAAAAATCATTTAATTTGGTTCAGAACTCTAAAATTTATAGCCCAAACACTTTCAGACTATTTCTATACTAAAGCAATACACTATACTCAACTTCCATCCAGAAATTAAAAGTCTTAGAGACTGAATTAAAATTTTATTCCTTCAGCTACTTTGTGTCTCTATCTTTATAGTTTATTTAGAGACAAGAATCATCACAATTGGAGCTCTATGGATTAAGATATAACTAAAGCATTGAAACATGTTCAGTAAAAATATCCAACTCATACTCTTCCAACGGATCCCCTCACTTTGATTCAATGAATATTTTTCAAATTCATACAAAAAGCCATAAAGTGTTTGTTAGAGGTAGAGGAATATGTTAGAAATCCAATACTTCAAAAATCAGGTCATTCGGACGTCAGACGACAAAGTTATGGCCAAAAATCTATCAGATGTCCATCAACCTCTGAAAACTTCAAAGTCGCTGTTGTGCAATTTCACGATAGCGACTTTCACTATCCAACTTCCAAAGTCACTGTTGTGCTTTTTGGATAACCCTCAAAGTCGCCCTCGTGCTTTTGCACGACAGTGCCTTTCCACTTCTTCTTCTTCTCAGACATCCTAACTTCTAAACTCCATAACGTTTGATCCATAACTCCAAATTTTTCCAACTTTATATCAATGGAAATCTAAAGGAAAGATCTACATCTTTTATGAAGAATGTAAAAACAATTTCTATCTCTATAAGGGTCAAAATTTCAAAACAATGAAGCTATCCCAAAAGACCACCCTATAAAACATCACAAATTTCTAATAATCATATCTCCCAACTCCGATGTCCAAAAATCTCATACTATATATCATTAGAAAGATAGAAGGATAAGCTACATTTTTTAAAAGACAACTTTGGCTAACTATACTTAGATAGATACAGTTTTTCCTTTGAATTCTGAACACCAATTCTACAACTAGGAAAGCTTGTTAAATGCAATATCTCTTCATATTAATCCACTACTAAGTACCTTTCAGTAACTCTTGAACCTCACCTCAAGTAATTCATCCCATACAACCTTTCCAATCTCCAACATGCTATTCTAAAACAAATAACGATTTGCAATTTCAATAAGGAAGAATATGCACATACACATTCCTCTTCCACAACCATCATACTCAACCTATAAAATAGCATAATCATACACAAAAGGAAATCCTTAAATTCTCATTCTCCTTTTTAAACAAAATAAATGTTCATACGTGGCTTTAATTACATATTACCATACACTTCAAACTTAATACAAAATACAAAAGGATGCTCATGTTTGATATGCTTATAAAGCTATCCAAAAGTCTAGCCACTAACTTAGTTACAAAAGTATCTAATGTCTTGGAGTTTTTGATGCCTTGTAAGGTTCAACACTTGTCCTGTTTTGCACCTGAGGAGGGAATAGTGGGGTGAGCTACACGGCTTAGTGGCTAATACATTTATAGCCATCGACAATGATCCAAACAAACAAATATGTATACACATATGTCTAGCAATTCAATAGTTCACAATTCATCTCATAACTCATAATTTACAAAATGTCATCACATAGAGCATATCATGTAATTATCTATCAAAGCATAATACTCAATTATGCATCATACTTAACACAGCAATGATGAAATGCATAACAAATGGCTCAAGAGTTCTATGGAACGAAATAGAAAAACTGAAGTTTACATTGTGAACAAAACGAGTACGATTTCTCAGGATCTCATAGCCTCAAGCTGACAACCGGGAGAAGGTTATAGGTAACGTGCACGTGACTAACGAAACATTTTTCTCTCTTGCCCAATCACAAACAAATTTATGCTCAATTTAGTCAATCACAAATTCGTACTCTCGTGCTTTTTTCATTTCATCAAATTCTCATATTTCATGCTTTTCTTCTTTTTATTCAATTCAAAATGTTATAACCTTTTTCAAGGTATAACATGGTCATAATTCATCATGCATTTTTAAATCTTCACAAAAATTCAAATTCACGAAATCTAAGCATAAACACACAAATAGGGCATTTGCGCATCACACTACAACTATAAACATATTACCCACCTAATTTTTGCTGAAAATCCAAACTGAAGATTACCTTTCCTCTTGCTCTTGAGTAAGGTTTTCTTGATTCCCTTCAAATAAACCAATTTCTATTTAATCCATATTCAAATGAAAGCTCATAAAACTTCAAGAATCAAAGAAATGCTAAAATTGAATTTAAACCTAACCTACCCATAGTCCATCTAGGCTAGGAAAACCAAAAATCTTTCTTAGAAACCCAAAATCAAATTGGTTTCATCTTCCTCTTCTTTCTTCCTTCATTCCCAACACAAACCTTAGTCTCTACTTAATCCCTTTTTTATCCTAGCTAGAAGAAAGATGAAAACTTACCTCCAACAAATTAATTTCCTCTTCTTTTTCTTCTTCTTTCTTCTTCCTTCCAAGTTTTCTACGATCTTCCTTCTTCTCTGCTCCTTTTCACTTTTTTTCTTCTTTCTCTTTAGTTCTTACGACACTTCTCCCTTCTTCTTCTAATTCAAGGCACAATCTTAGCTTATTCTTCCAATTATACCCCTCACTTACTTGGCCTTTCCCAATCTACCCCTCTTTCATTTATTCGTTTACTAACTCCTTAAGCTAACTTAATTCTAACATTCTCATATTAATTCTAACTTAATTCTAATCCTTCCATCAAATTCTAATCTCTATTCTTGCCACTAAATTAATTACTAAATTCAAAAGAAATCAAACAATTTAATAATCAATCAAAACCTAAATAACTAATTAAATAAACAAATTAATAATAATTAGAAATATTTTCAGGGTCCAACAATTATCCCGCCTAAAAGAATTTCGAGGATGAAATTCTTACCTGAGTCCACAAAAAGGTGTGGATACTTCTCCTTCATTACTTCCAAAGGCTCCCATGTTGCCTCCTCTGTCGAATGGTTCTTCCATAAAACTTTAACCAACTTCACAATCTTATTTCTCAATACCTTTTCCTTCGAATCTAAGATCTCTATTGATTGGTTCTCATAGGTCAAATCCTCCCTTAACTGAACCTCTGAAGGTTGAACTATGTGTGAAGGATCTAATCGGTACTTCCTTAGCATCGATGCATGGATGACATTGTGAATCTTAGACAATTCCACTGGCAAGACTAACTTATAAGCTAAAGGCCCAATCCTCTCAATGATCTCATAAGGGCCTATGTATCTCAGACTAAGCTTGCCCTTCTTGCCAAACCTCAAAACTCCTTTCTATGCACATCCGTATAGCTCTTCATTTTGTCTTGAGTTGCTTTGAGTCTCTGTTCCACCATTTTGATCTTATCAACTGTGACTTGTACCAACTCAGGCCCTAAAAGCCTCCTTTCACCTTCTTCATCCCAACAAATAGGAGTTCTATACCTCCTACTATACAAAGCTTCATAAGGTGCCATCTGAACCCCTGAGTGATAGGAATTATTGTAAGAAAAGTCAATTAAAGGAAAATGATCATCCCATGAGCCTTTAAAATCCATAACATAAGCTCTTAACATTGCCTCCAGTGTCCGTATTATTCTTTCCGTTGACCATCAGTCTGTAGATGGAAAGCGGTACTAAAGTGCATCTTAGTTCCCAAAGCCTCTTGTAAGCTTTCCCAGAACCTGGAGGTGAACCTGGGATCTCTATCTGAAACTATCGAACTTTGAATCCTATGAAGTCTGATTATCTCATCTATGTATTTCTTGGCTAACACATTTAAAAAATCCATCTGCTTAATTGACAAGAAATGTGCGGACTTGGTTAGCCTATCCACAATCACTCATATTGCGTCATGCTTCCTGCTAGTCCTTGGCAATCCCATCAAGAAATCCATTGAAATCTTTTCCCAGTTCCATTTGGGAATAGTAAGCTCACCTGAAGGTGCCTGGTGCTCAGCCTTGACTTACTGGCGCCCTAAGCGTCTTTTAGCATATTCTGCAACTTCTTTCTTCATTCCTTTCCACCAGAAATGCTCTTTCAAATCCTTATACATTCTTGTACTTCCTGGGTGCATTGCATAAGGTGCATTGTGCGGCTCATCAAGAATCTCATCTTTCAAACCTTACATATCAGGGATACCTAATCTGTTTCCTACCACCATCAATCCATCTTCCTTCACTTGTATTTCAGAAGGTTTACCATTTTTAATCTCTTCTCGGAGCCTGCTCAAATATTCATCTTGCTCCTGCAATTCCTTAATCTTTTCATTCAATACTGGCCTTACTCTAAAATTTGCCAATATACAATCAGCTTCAACTTGTCTCAATGTCTCTATGAGTTTAGCTAATACCTTCAATAAAGGAATATACACTGTCTCCATATGTGCCATAATCGATTTTCTACTTAGTGCGTCCGCTACTACATTAGCCTTTCTGGGGTGATAATCAATCATTAAGTCGTAATCCTTTAACAATTCTAACCATCTTCTCTATCTCAAATTCAACTCTTTCTAACTCATCATATAGTTAAGACTCTTGTGGTCTATAAATACACTAGTTGTGATTCCATACAAATAGTATCTTCATATTTTCAATGTAAAAAATTATGGCAGCTAACTCCAAGTCATGCGTGGGATAATTCATCTCATAAGGCTTTAATTGTCTAGAGGCATAAGCAATCACCCTATCTTTTTGCATCAACACACTATGTATCCATCATTACCCGAAGGTAAAGTCAAAATTGGTGCACTCATCAATCTGTGCTTAAGCTCCTCAAAGCTTTTCTGGCATTCATCTGTCCATATAAACTTCTGATTCTTCCTTGTTAATTTGGTAAGTGGAGTTGTTATTATGGAAAAACCCTCCACAAACCTTTTATAATACCCAGTTAAACCTAAGAAACTCCTTACTTCTGCTACATTCTTAGGTGCTTCCCATCTCACCACAACTTCAATCTTTCTCAAATCTACATGTACTCTATGCTCTGAAATTACATGCCCAAGAAACACTACTTCCTTTAGCCATAATTCACATTTATCGAATTTGGCATACAATTAGTTCTTCCTCAATGTCTCCAAGGCAACCCTCAAATGTTCCTCATGCTTCTTGTCACTCTTAGAATAAACCAATATATCATCAATAATGATAAATCGGTCTAAGAAGGACCTAAAGACTTGATTCATCAAGTCCATAAAAGCTACAGGTGCCTTCGTTAACTCAAAAGGCATGACCAAGAACTCAAAGTGACCATACAGTGTTCTAAAAGCAGTCTTTAACACATTAGACTCCTTTATCCGCAATTGGTGGTAGCCTGATCTTAAATCTATCTTAGAAAAGACCCTTGCCCCTTGCAACTGATCAAATAAATCATCTATGGGTGGGAGCGGATATCTATTCTTGATAGTGACCTTATTTAGCTTCCTATAATCTATAAACATTCTCAACGATCCATCTTTCTTCTTTACAAAAAAGACTGGAGCTCTCCAAGGCGAAGAGCTTGGCCTAATGTAACCTTTTTCTAGCAATTCTTCCAACTGCTCCTTAAGCTCCTTCAATTCTGCCATAGCCATTCTGTAAGGTGGAATCGATATTGGCATTATGCCTGGAAGAAGCTCAATAGGAAATTCAATTTCTCTAGAGGCGGTAGTCTTGATAATTCCTCGGGAAAGACATCCAAGAATTCCATGACTACAGGTATTTCTTCTAACTTCAAGGGCATCAGATCCACTACTAATTGTCCTCCACCAATACATATCTCACAATCTTTATAAACTTGACTAATAATAACATACTGGTCGATTGGAGTACTCACCATCAAAGGAGTATCCAAGGGGCTCAAATCCCTACCGTACACAGTTCTACTTGGGTCAATTAAAACAACAACAACAACAATAATATCAACATCAAATAATTTAACTGTACCAGTTACGACTTCCGGAGCTGTCTCTACATCCTCCCTCGTCATAGCAAACACTCTAGCTGGTGTTTGTCCCCTCAATCTCCCTGGAGGGTTCACTTTCCTAGTCGCATCAGAACTTCTACTACCCCCTTCCATTACTATCCTGTGTCCCACTATCTCGACCCTCTTTGAAGCTTGCATCTGACTTCTCTCATGTCTTGGATTCTGACGGCTCTTGCCATGTGTCCTTTCTCCCCGCAATTGAAACATGCTCTAATCAAACAGTAACATTCCCCTATATGAAACCTTCTGCAATGTTCACATTTAGGAATGGGTGGCTTATCCCCATCTCCCTTCCTGCTGCCTCTAACCGTTGAGGCTTGATGTGAGGTACATTTCATCTGTCTAGGCCTACTTGCTCCACTACTCTTCTCCTCAGATCGTGCAAGGAAAGTCCTGGCTCTCCTCTCTCACATAGGAGCACCATCTCCCCTCTTAAACTATTCTCTCCCCTTTCTCTTCTTGTTTACGGCACTCTTTATGTTTTCTATATTCTCAACCCTCAGTGCCGCTTCAACCAACTATTGAAAATCATTGAAATTCTGTACCACCACTTTCTCTCTGATGGCTAGATGCAGCCTCGATTCAAACCTACAACATTTAGCAACCTCACTTATCCTCATCTTTGCTGCATACCAGGATAGCTGTGTAAACTGGCGCTCATATTTGCTCATTGTCATCTCCCTCTAGGTGAGGCTCAAAAGCTCTCTCTACTTTTGCTGGATGTACACTTCAGACAAATACTTCTTCTTATAAACATTCAGGAAGTCCTTCCAAGCCAACCCTAATGGCTTCATCTGATTTTTCGGGAGACTTTCTCACTAATGCAGAGCATCCCCTTGTAGAAAACTCGCAGCATATTCAACCTTCTCGTCATCCTCACAATCCATCTGTTTCAATATCCATTTCGTCTTTCTCAGTCATGTCTCCGTTTTCTCGGGATTAGTGATCCCATAAAAGTCCACTGCTCCATACTTCCTCAACTTGTCGAACTGTTTCCTCTTCTTAACTGAGGTTGGAATAGAAGATTGTGACATTTGACCTATAGCCTAGATAAAGGCTTAAGTAAATGCCTAAAACAATCTCGGGTCCAAGGGAGGAACTTGTCCTGACGAAATAGGCAACTCTTGTGTTTGTGATCGAATGGGCTCACTACTTTGCCCTACGGGAGCCTCAACATCTCCTGGGGCTCTAGAATCATCTGTGCCCTTCTCTCTTAGTAAAGGGTCAGGTGCAATAGATCCTTACAATACTCTTCGTGTCCTTCTACGAGGTGGCATCTTACTTATTCAATGTAAACACTAATGATTGGCTTACATTTCATTTTAATCTTAGTTCCTACATATACATGAAATGCATGTCACTCACTGAAATCAATCAATTCACAATGCAACAATTAATTACATATCACAACAATTCATCCCACGATGCATTCTAAGCCTAAGAAAAACCTAAGCTCTGATACCAAACAATGTTGGCCCCCATTTCCGGAGCCCAACATTAGAAGTCATAAAAAAGTGGGCAAACTCATTCTTCTATTTCAGAACAAATTTTGGGGAAACTTTAGACTAGAATTTCAATTATACTTCTTCATAACATTTGTTCTCCATTGTCTTAAGTTTCTAATGACACAAAAATCATTTAATTTGGTTTAGAACTATAAAAGTTATAGGCCAAACACTTTCGGGGTATTACTATACTAAAACAGTACATTATACTCAACTTCCATCCAGAAATTGAAAGTCTTAGAGATCGAATTAAAATTTGATTTCTAAAAGATACTTTGTGGCTCTATCTCTCTAGTATATTTAGAGACAAGAATCATCGTAATTGAAGCTCTACGGATTAAGATATCACCAAAATCCTATAGCATGTTTAGTAAAAATATCCAACTCACACTCTTCTAACCGATCCCCTCACTTTGCTTCAATCAATCTTTTTCAAATTCATAAAAAATGATATAAATTTTTGTGTATAGGTAGAGGAATGTGTTAGGAATCCAATGCTTCAAAAATCAGGTCATTCAAACGTCAGACAACAAAGTTATGGCGAAAAACCTATCGGATGTTCATCTGCTTCTCAAAACTTCAAAGTCGTTGTCGTGCAATTACACGATAGCGACTTTCACTATCCAACTTCCAAAATCACCATCATGCTTTTGCAAGACGGTGCTTTTTGGATAACCCTCAAAGTCACCCTCATGCTTTTGCATGACGGTGCTTTTGGCCTAAAGTTTAAAATTCACCGTCGTGCTTTTGCATGACGTTGCCTTTCCACTTCTTCTTCTTCCTAGACATCCTAACTTCTAAACTCCATAACTTTTGATCCATAACTCCAAAGTTTGACTAGTTTATATAAATGGAAATATAAACGAAAGATATACATCTTTTATAAAGAACGTAAAAACAATTTATGTCTTTATAAGTGTCAAAATTTCAAAATAATGAAGCTATCCTGAAAGACCACCCTATGTAGCATCACAAATTTCTAATAATCATATCTCCCAACTCCGATGTCCAAAAATCTCATACTATATATCATTGGAAACATAGAAGGATAAACTACAGCTTTTAAGAAGACAACTTTGCTAATTCTACTTAGATTGATACAGTTTTTCCTCTGAATTTCGAACACCAACTCTACACCTAGGAAAGCTTGTTAAATGCAATATCTCTTCATATTAATCCACTACTAAGTACCATTCGGTAACTCTTGAACCTCTCCTCAAGTAATTCATCCTATATAACCTTTCCAATCTCCAACATGCTATTCTAAAACAAATAACCATTTGGAATTTCATTAAGGATGAATATGCACATTCACATTCCTCTTCCACAACCATCATACTCAACCTATAAAATAGCATAATCATACACAAAAGGAAATCCTTAAATTCTCATACTCATTTTTAAATAAAATAAATGTTCATACATAGCTTTAATTACATATCAGCATGCACATCAAACTTAATACAAAATATAAAAGGATGCTCATGTTTGATATGCTTACAAAACTATTTAAAAGTCTAGCCACTAACTTAGTTACAAAAGTATCTAATGTCTTGGAATTTCCTATGCATTCCAAGGTTCAACACTCGTCCTGTTTTGCACTTGAGGAGGGAATAGTGGGGTGAGCTACACGGAACAATGGCTAATACATTTATAGCCATCGGCAATGAACAAAACAAACAAATATATATACACATATGTCTAGCAATTCAATAGTTCACAATTCATCTCTTAACTCATAATTTACAAAATGTCATCACATAGAGCATATCATGTAATTATCTATTAAAGCATAATGCTCAATTATGCATCATACTCAACATTGCAATGATGAAATGCATAACAAATGGCTCAAGAGTTCCGTGGAATGAAATGGAGAAATCGAAGTTTACACTGTGAACAAAACGAGTCTGATTTCTCAGGATCTTGTGGCCTCAAGCAGGCAGCTGGGAGAAGGTTATAGGTCAACGGGCAAGTGACTAACGAAACGGGTTCCTCTCTTGCCCAATCACAAACAAATTTATGCTCAATTTAGTCAATCACAAATTCGTACTCTCATGCTTCTTTC
>JANVCQ010000004.1:24628553-24638631 GCA_025531925.1 Erythroxylum plowmanianum
AACACATATGCCGGGAAATGTCATGAATGCATGTACAATCATGTGCATGTGCAAAAATTGCCATTCATATATATATAAAGGCCATATGATGCATGTTCATGCCGAGATATGTTTACACACGCCTAACTCGTCCCAAATGACCAATTTACCCTTCCCATTAGTGATGGTATGTTACATTTTAGGGTCAAAGGTAATCGCATTCATCGATCACGTGATGTTAAAATACCTTTTCAATAAAAAAAATGCAAAACAAAGGCTTATTCGATGGGTGTTACTTTTACAAAAATTTGATATAGAGCTGAGAGATAAAAAGGGAGCAAAAAATATGGTTGTAGATCATTTATCCATACTGAAAGGAGGGGAATGCAAGCCATGCAAAGATATTAATGAAAATTTTCCCGATGAAACCCTGATGCTACTCGAAAGTTTGACTACATCATGGTTTGTCAATATTGCAAATTATGCTCTTAGTGGTAAACTTCCTTCATATTTCTATTACCAATAAAGAAAAAGATTTTTGCATGATTGTAACTGATATATATGGGATGATCTAATTTTATATAGAGCATGTGCTGATGGGTTAATGCAACAATGTGTTCCAGAGGAAGAAATGTTGGACATCTTAAAGCTATGTCATGAAGATTAGTATGATAGACATTATGGAGCCAACAAAACAGTGGCTCAAATACTCGAGAGTGGATTTTATTGGCCATAATTGTTTAAGGCAGATCAGACTTGTGCAGCACAATGAGATTGATGTTAGAGAATAGGTAACATCTCCAAAAGAGATGATATGCCTTTATCCAACATTTCAGAAGTAGAAGTCTTCGATGTATGGGGCATCAACTTTATGGGTCCTTTCTCATCTTCAATGGGAAACATGTGCATTCTAGTAGGGGTGGGTTATGTTTTGCATTAGGTAAAAGTAGTGGCATCTCCAACCAATGATGGAAAGGCAGTGCAAAAATTCATCAAATGGTTATTCAATTAGTTTAAAGTGCCACATACGATAATAAGTGATAGAGGTACACATTTCTGCAACAGATCTTTTGATGCTCTCTTAAAAAGATATGGAGTGTACCACCATGTTGCTACACTTTACCATCCACAGACTAGTGGCCGTTGAAGTTGTCAATCGAGAACTAAAACGAATTTTAGAAAAGGTGGTGAACAACTCCAGGAGGATTGAGCAATAAAATTAGATGATGCCCTATGGTCTTATAGGATTACTTTCAAAGCACATATTGGAATAACTCCTTATAGACTTGTGTACGGAAAAGCTTGTCATTTTCTGGTAGAACTAGAACATCGAGAATATTAGGCAATTAAAGCATTAAATTTTGATTGGAAGCAAGCAGGCAAAAAGAGACTTCTGCAACTAGATGAACTTGAAGAGTTTTGTTATAATAAGTACAAAAATGTCAAACTCTATACAGAAAAGGTAAAGAAATGGCATGATTCTCATTTTAAACAAAAGGAATTTAAAGTAGGATATACGGTTCTACTATATAATTCAAGGTTGAGGTTGTTTCCAATGAAGTTAAAATCTCAATAGAGTGGACTTTTTACGGTTATTCAAGTTTTTGATCATGGAGACCTCGAACTAGAAAATGCTAACAAGAAAACTTTTAAGATCAACGGGCATCATAATGCTAACAAGAAAAATTTTAAGATCAACAGGCATCATTACAAGCTATATCAAGGAGCAATTCCCAAGGACAAGGAAGTGATTTCCTTTTGTTCTAAAAATTAGGATACCTCCATAAATGCAATGTCAAGTTAAGGACCATAAATTAGCATGTTTAGTAGTTTGATTGAAATCGTTAGGTTTAGTTATAGTTGTTTTGTTAATTGAAATAGTTAGGTTTAGTATGGGTATTGTTGTGCATCCTGCAAACTATCATGGAAGTAACTTTGTGGATTATCCATCCATAACTAAGGTTAGTAACTTTGTGGATTATCCCATCCATAACTAAAGTTAGATTGATCAGTTCGATCTTGGTTATAGGATTGAGAGTAAGAGATAAAGAAAAAATTACTTCCATTTATAAATTTTTATTTTTTAAATCTCACAAAATAAAAAATCCCAAAATAACTGAAAAGAAACCACTTATGAACAAAAATATTCAAAATTTCAATTAAAATCACAAACAAAAACTAAAAACACCACATTCTCCAAAAATAGTGCCAAAATTGATAGAGCGCAGTAACACCAGTCAAAATAAACTAGACTATTATTATAGCAGTGGTGAGTCTAAGTCGATCCCACGGAGAGTTTATGTAAAGTTGTTGAAATGAAATTAATCGGTGTTTAGGTTTAGGGGGTATTGGTTTTAGAAATAAGAAAATAAAATAAAACTAACCTAATGAAAACAAATTAAAGAAAACATATGAAAAATGAAGAAAAAGGTGAATTCGTTGGGAATCCAATTCTTTGGTTCAATCTCGGCCTATACCCTAATTAAACATTTTTCAATGATTTGTTGTTCTCAAACCTCTCCTAGAACCTATTAATCATGGATTAATAATTAACCCTAGTTTTCCATTAGGTAGTGTTTAATCAAGATACGATCGTTAATTAAACCTAACTATCAAATAACTTAGGATATAATCTCTAGATTCAACTAGGTAGTAGCATTATGAATTAGGAAAACCGATTAATCAAGGCAATAACCATATATGATGCATCATTTAACTTAGGTTATATTATCCCTATTAATTACGAATCATTAGTTGCTATATATGAATTTCAACATAACAATTATATATTATAACAAAATTCTAGCAATGGGTTTGCAAATAAATGATCCAATGTCCAATGAACGCATTAAAATCATCTTTTCACAATTTCCAATGGGTCCATACACAAATAATTAAACAATAACGAGAATACTATTATCCATACATAAAACCAAAATCAATTAATATAGGATAACACAGTCAATTTTTAGAGAGAGAAAGAAATAATGAAAACAAAGAAAGAGTGCTTAACTAGGTCATCAGCGTCTATGTCACCTCTGAACTAGTGCCAAGAAGTTACCCCTCCATGGGTCTCCTCATGGTGGAGAGCTTGCCTCCATCTTCATGCTCTCCTGAAGCTCCCGAAGTTCTCGAAATCCTTCAACCAAAAACACCTATGTTTTTTTTAAATTACCGAAAACACCTATGTTACTCTCAAATTGCTTCAGTCGAAAGTCACTACCTCCCTCTCGTTACTATTTTGATTTTTTCGTCTTATTCTTATTAAAACCAATGCTCCCCTCCTCTCAAGCTACTTCTTTGTTTTCATTCTTTTGCCACTATACATGCCCAACAACAATGTTTCTTCTTCTTCCAGTATTTGAGCACTACGTTTTGTTTGCGGTGTGAAACGTCTGTGTTTATGTAAAATGTAAACATTGTTTGCATTTCTGCAACAACATCGAAACACAAATCCATGCTTGCTTCTATCATGCTGCTACTTTTGCTCCTTCTTCCAGTAGCCTCTTCTCTTCCTCTTTTGCTATCATTTTGCTCAATGTTTGTTGCATTTTCATCATGTTGCATGGGCTGTCTTATGAAATTTCCATGCAAAGCTTTAGCACTTCTTTGCTGTAAGCAATTTTTATTTATTTGTGTTTATATTTTTCTTGTTTCTTTTTGTCTTTTAATTTTTTTCTTCTTGCTCCGTGAAGTCAAGTGAAAATTAATCTTCAAAAAATGACCCAAATATTGTGCTTTTGACTCACTTTAACTTCTTTGCTTCCGAATTGTGCCTAAAATCACATATGAATCAAAGTGAGTATCTTAAGTAATTTCATGTCATTAATCGCTAAGTGTTATGAAATAATTAAACAATCAGTTAAGTCATTCAATTGGATGTTAATTCTAGATTTCCAAAGGGTTTGATTATTCTCTCTTAAGAATTAATCACTTAAACCCAATTGATTAACCCAAATTGGTTATGAAATTCTAGATTTTGCAATCTCTTATTTCACAAAAATAGCTTAACATTTTCAACTAGTTTTTAACTAATCTATCAAATAATTAGGTTTTCACACATGATCTCTCTTTGTAAGGTTATCAATTTGAAATGTACGTGACTTATTAGGTCGCTAACACTTGTTACCCAACTTAATCAGATTACTTTGGAGTCACACTCTTAATTTGATGCTAAAGTATTAGCATACTTAAATGCCATAACATTATAACATTGTATTGAAATCAATAACAATCAAGTCCCAAAATAACTCATGAACAAATCCTAATCTGAAAATTAAAACATCATAAATGTTTATAGCATCTTCTAACCTAATTCATATTTCAAGCTTAAAGAAAATAAATAAAGAAAAGAAGAAAGAACTTGAGTTACACTGATCTGGACATGTTGTAATAGTTCGAACTTTCCAATGCTCCCTTCTTGATCTTCCTTGATTAGTCCCAATTTGGTAAGATGGAGGCTACTCTTTTTGGTCTCTTTATGTTCATTTATATTAAATGTGGGCTTTAGGGTTCAATTTAGGGCTTAACTAAGTAATTTTGTTCTAAAAATGCCCCTTAACATCAAAACAGATGGCAAATCCCATGTCTAATAAGTGTCCCTCACGATTGTGACCCTAGAGAAAAAAAACCTTCTATCATGATTGTGACACTGGAGAAAAGTCTTATGTCACAATCGTGGCACTGCATTCACGATCGTGACCCTGCCTTTTAGCCCAAACATTTTCCAGCTTCTTTCAATCTTCATTTATCTGGCTTCATTCACTAACAAGAACATCAAAACACCTTAAGAACACAAGATTAGGATCCAAAATCATGCTCTAAACCATATAACACTTATAATACATATAAACACTATAATAACATAAATGTAAGTCTATACATATGATAATCGTCTAAGAAACACTTAAAAACATACTTAAACATCTAGTAAAATATAGTATAATTTACACCTATCAACTTACTTTGTATTATAGAAACAAGAATAAGAATAAGAAAGACCCATATTGATAAGTTACTAAAATTACACTATGTAATAGTGAGTATATGTTGTGGTTAGAGAGAAACTAGTGAGTATTTGATAAAGGGACAAAGGAGGAAGTTTTGACTCAAGAAATCTTCAACTAAACAAGAGAACAAATCTTAGTCCATAACCTAGAAAGGATATGCACCTTGGAAATGGCACGAATATGGAGCTTACCTAGTTAGAACATTTGAAAGAAGGAACATAAGTAATACAATAGTGGATATGGATATGGAGGCTAGTAGAGGTTAATGTCACTATTTTTATCTTTGGGTAAAATTAATGAGGAACCTTTTGTAATACTCGCTCTTTGTATAAGATATTCATCCATTTCTTTGAAAGTTAATATATTATTTAACTTTTAAAAAATACAAGAAATTAATCAAAACTCAAATCAAAAAAATAATTAGCTCCCTACTATTCGTGCATAAAATAGAAATGTTAAAAGCATAATTCAATTTTAAGAGCAAGATTTAACAAACATATATATAGTCAAAAAAAATATATAAATATGTCCATCATATAGAATATACAAAACTTATGTACTATCTTTGAATAATAACATTTCCATTTATCTTCCCCTTTCTAAGAAACATTAAAAAAATTACAATTAGGGGGCATATGAGACTCAATAAAATTATATAAGTTGTTAAGATGATGCATTGTGATGTCTCTAAAAGAATCAAACTCACTTCATAATGTGGTAAGTGAGACAAATTCTAACACTATGGACTTTCAAGAAAATTTGAGTGTCACCACCAATCACCTTAAGGTGGAGATTGATATAGAATAATTAAAAAACGGAAGGGCTAATGCAACAGGTTTTGGTTATAAGGGATTCTCGTCCTTGATTAATGAAATACTGAATAAGATTATAATCCTTAAATTAGTCTAAACTAGTATGGGAAACAATATGGTTTCATGTAGTTCTTGAAAAGCATAATCTTGGAACTGAAGGGAAGTAGTATCAAAATACTCATCATCACTAGGAGGCATGAGAGGAGGAGGGGTCGGAGATCATGATCAAATCTTAAGAGTCCTAAAGGGTGTGTTGATAGCTTTACCTCACATGAGAGTCCTAAGATTAAGTTTAGAGAAAAATTAAAAAAAACAGAAAATGATTGAAAAGAGAATAGAGACTAGATATGAAGGATTGTCTATAAGATAGAGACAATAGTGCTACTATAATCTCAGGTTTACAAATTTAAAGTAGAAAGTTAACATGCATGGTATAGATAATCAATTAATGATTTGATTATTAAAAATATATGCATTTTAAATCAATTTGTAGTTAAAAGGATTTGGGACAAAGCTTAATCAAATGAACAAACGTTTAATTATGAGACTTAATGCATAAATAAGAAATCTACAATTATCATTTAGGTGAAGTGATCAAAAGTTTAATTTGGATAAAATTAAACATAGTGTAAGGTAGTTCACAATAAAAAAAAAGGCTTAAACCAATCATCAATTGAATTAAAGGAACTTAAATTTTGAAAAGTAATGTATAAAGAAGAAATTCCCAATTCTCATATAGACAAAAAAGATCAAAACTTTAAATTTAGATAAAATTAAACATAATATAAAGAAATTCATAGTAAAAGGATTGTAAATCAATAAAAAATTTTAATAAAGAAACCTTTAATTTTGAAAAGCAATGCATAATAAGGAAATCTCCAAATTTGACCTAGGCATAAATATTATAAATTGCAATTCAAACAAAATTAAGCATAATTCAAGGAAAATAGGAGTTAAATAAAGCTTAAATTATTCATAAATTGACTTAAGGATCCTTCAATTTTAAAAAAATAAGTGCAATTCACATGAAATTAGATAATTTCCAATTTTTAAAACCCTAATTCACCCTAAATGCTAAACTGATACAATTGAAATTGTAATACTTGAAATTGAATGAATAAGTAAGTATAAACATGGAAGCAATTGAGATTAGGTTTTAATGGAATCACCAATTGAGCAAAGATTACACAAAGTTGCAAAATTCATTTGAGAATAACCTAATTGAAATAGGTACTTGAATCCTAAATTTTAGAGGTTGTGTAGTAGAGTTGATTGATGGGAAGAATGAGAAAACTTTCAAAGATGAGTTAATGTGTTCAGACCCTGCATTTCTTCTTGTTTGAGTGCTGCTAAGTTTAGATATTTACATGTGATTTATTTCATCTCAATATATATTTGCTGATTCTATGAATTATAAGTGTTGAGTGTTTGAGCCATTAACATGGTTTTGTGGTGTTCTCTTGAGAAATTATCTCATGTGCAAATTGTTATCCAGTTGCATATATTTTACATATTCACTTGATTATGATTAATCTATGCCTAGGAACTAGTTGCCTATACTTGGTTTGTGTTTAGGTATGTTTATGGAGTTATTTAGATACTATAATGCAATTAAAAAACCTCCTGAAGTTAGTTTCCTGAGCTAGAATTTTAAAAATATGCAAACTGAATCTCAAATTGTTATTGCTAGACTGTTTACGCAATATAATCTTAGAGTTGAAGTTTTGCTACTATTTTCCCATGTTCTCAGCATGATTTTGACAAGCTTTTATTTAAGTCCAGTATCCTTGGAAACTCAAGTGAAAGATGATGAGATTAAATTGAACTTGAAAGGAGCACTCATGAATGTTCAACGAAGCTAAATTTGCATTGTTTGCATCATGTTATTAAGCTATGAGTTCAGTTCTGATTTTCCAATGTTCCAACCTTACTTTATCTTTTTTTAAAGTGCCAAAGACATGATAAATAAAAGCTCACGTGTTGGGTAATTAAATGGATACAATCTTTAAAGTTTAATTAGGTGAAACTAGTGAATGACATGCTATTTTAGTGTGCAAATTCTAGATCTGATTTATTTCGTTTCATGATCATGATTTTCTAATTTAATGGGCTAAAATTTGATAAATAACATGGGTACTAGTTGTGCTTGAGTTTGAACTGATTTAGACATTAAATTACAGGTGTTTTCAAATTATTTTAGTGGGCTGAATTTTTTTAAACAAATTTTAGTTTGTTTGGAATTGTAATTTCATACACTTACTTATTGATGATCTTTATTATTAAAAAACATTATTTTGCATTTAGAATAAAATTTTAATAAACAGTACTCTCCTTGTGGGGTCGACTCTTATTTCACCCTATACTAAGTTGTTAATTAATTGATGGTAGAAATAAGGTATTAATTTGTATACATTTGACAACGAATGCCAATATTTCTCTCAAATGGGTTCAATTTCTCATTTATAGCAATAACCAACTTTCATCATTAAGGGTCTCTTCTATTGTTTTAGGTTCAACTTGAGAAATAAAAGCGAGATGAGATATATCGTTGAGATGGAATCTAGCATTTACCATTTGTTAAAAATCACAAAAATTTGATTAAGAGGATGGAGTTTTTTGAATTTTCAATCTCTTGGGAGTTTGTCATCCTTCTTGTTTCCCTCACTTGGTTCAACAATGAGTTCATAAGTGATTTGTTAGTGATCACTTTTTTACCTTAAAAGGCTAATGACTAAAGTTCTCTAGGTATGCCTATACCATCATCTTCAAGATCTTTGTTAGATATAAGATGGTTATATTCATCAAAAATATCATGCATAATTACTTCAATGGTAAGGCTCTTCTTATTAGACACTCGATATGCTTTGGTACTTAAATAATAGCCAAGAAAAATCCCTTCATTCGTTATGGAATGAAATTTTCCAACCAATAACTTTGAAGTAATTGATTTTTGGATTTTTTTTCATGCTAAAGTTCACAAGGGATTTTATCTAAGGTTGTTCTTATATAAACTTAATTGAAATGTTACATTGCCTTTGTCCAAAAATACTTAGGAAGATCATACTCAATGATTATGGTTCTAGCTATTTCTTGTAAGTTCCTATTTTTCATTTTAATAACTCCATTTTGTTGAATGGTTCTTGGTGAAGAAAAATTGTGAAAGATACCATTATTCTTAAAAATGTTTTCAAACTTTTCATTTTCAAATTCTCTACCATGGTCACTTCTAATAGAAACAATAAAAACCACTAAGAATTGTCGATTTGTTAAAAGTTATGTGACTGATAGTCTTTGACCTTTCTAACTTGGGATTAAGAGATTAATTTATAGGATGATTAAGTCATGCCCAAATTATGCTCAATGTTTATGATAAATGATGGAACATAATAACAAATTATGTAAAAGAAAATGGGATTTTTATTTCATTCTATTTGATCTTTTATTGGCATACTCTTTGGAATTAGAACTTATTTTATATTCTTGTTCCAAGAGTTTGTGTCATCTCAAGATTGGAATGTAGAACAAAATAGTTAAGTGATCAATCTTCAAATGTGTAGTAAAGGTGGTTAAAAGGTTCAGGCATTGTTTAGTTGAAAATTAAGAGGTAAAACTTGAAATTACTAGACTCTGATGTAATTTAGAAAAGCCAGACTTTAGGTCATTTAGGCTCTAAATACCCAAAAAAAAATGAAACTCACTAGGGCTCAAGCTTTTTGGTCTAACTTGAATGAAAATTGAATTTGGATCGATTGTTCGAGCTTGATCATGTTTCAATTTGGAATCGACTATTAAAGATATTCTAGTTAAGTTTGAGCATTATAGAATATAAAGTTAGGCCCACTATATTGTCACCGTTAATAACTAGGATATTGAAGCATTCTGAAAATTAAAGAATGCAAATAACATAGCATTCTTGTTGTAAACAAATGGCTACTCCAAAAGAAATGAAATTGAAACTATTTTACCAAACACCAATCATTTGAACTTTGTTGAATTTGAAAATATTTGTAGTATTTTTTCCTGGTAATACATAGGGATAAAGTAAAATTACTATAAATTAATAGCATTGAAATTCTATAGAATGTAATAATTAATAGAAATATTAATTAATCAATAAAATAATTTTTGATTCACAAATTATTCACAATATTTGTTGGAATCCCACCCTGGTGAGACACGTGTCCGACGTCCTACGTGACACCTGGACGCGCATTCCACGAGGGAGGAATTCCTCACCACAGAAGAAAACTCAAATCGAACTTATTTCACTTACTCCCG
>JANVCQ010000004.1:24705254-24717132 GCA_025531925.1 Erythroxylum plowmanianum
AAGATGCATGTGCATGTCGAGATATATTTAAACATTCCTAACCCGTCCCAATTTACCAAAATACCCTTCCCATCGGTGATGGGATGTTACATTAAATGTGCTAGGGCAAGAGTAGTACTAGGATGGGTACCTCCTGAGAAGTTCTCGAGAAAAGCAACATCGTGAGGGCTTGGCTGGGCCAAGGTCCAAAACGGATAATATTTGTGAGCAGGTGATCTAGGCTGTTACAGTGGTATTAGAGTTGGTACTCGAACCATTATGTCAACTAGGCTGGGCCCTAAAGAGGGCTGGGCCCTAAGGGGGGGTGGAGAGTGTGAGATCCCATATCCGTTAGAGAGGGGAACGAAGTACGTCTTATAAGGATAAGGATACCTCTTCCCTTATAGAGGCGTTTTCCATGCCCTAACGCACCGAATCCCATCAAAACATCGAAGTTAAATGTGCTAGGGCAAAAGTAGGATGGGTGACCTCCTGGGAAGTTCTCGAGAAAAGTAAAACCATGAGGGCTTAGTTGGGCCAAGGCCCAAAGCGGACAATATCTGTGAGCGGGTGATCTGGACTGTTACACTTTAAGTTGCTTCAAATATTCATTTTATGCCACAATTTCATTCAGATTCTTCTATTCATAGTCCAAGAAGCCAATTGTCACCTCTAGATACTCTTGAAGTGAATTAAGTACCAAAAATACTATAAAATTATTAGATAAGAAGCAAACATATTAAATATGGGTATATAAATATAGCTAAATAATCATTTATCAAACACCTCCATACTTAAGCTTTTGATTGTCCTCCACCAAATCATAATCTAAATTATCCATTTTATTAACATCCATCCCTTATTAACTTCAACTTGTCCATTCACCATCTAAATCATCACATCATATTGATTAATACAATGGGATTAAATTCATTATAGAACCAAGCTTCATATGTAAATATTGATAGCAATCATGTAGCTGATCTTTTTGAAGTCAAAAGCACAAGTTTTTACACCCTTAACAAGGTTTCACTCAAAGCACTCAACTGTTTTGGGTGAAAAAGTAAGAACTCTCAAATTAATGTGTAGAAGGATTCTTAATCATAAGCTTGTAGTTAAATCATATTTGCACCACTAATATGTAAACTAGAAAAGAAAATCCAAAGGTCTTAATATAAGGTTTTAATGAGCCTTAAGCAAGGTATGATAAGGATAATGAAAAGGGTAATAAAATTGAAGGAAATTTTCAAAAACAAAGTATCAAAAAACTTAGTTCTTTAAGATATAAGTCTTTCCCACCATAAGTCCATTAGTATCATAACTTTATGTTTTTCAACTTATTATACTAGTAACGTAATTTTTTAATAATTATTTTTTGAGCATCCCTCACTTACTGAAAATCAAAGAAATATTATAACTTTTCAAATTGTAAGTCTTAAGCAGTCAAGCAAATGTAGATAGCCTTCAAGATTCAAAATAATATAAAGGCTTCAAGAAAGATACAGCAAAAGGTTAGTAAAGTGATTATAATCAATGAAAAGTCTAAGTCTCAAATTTGGTTACTCCTAAGGGAGAAAATATGATGGGGTAATTATTAAGAAAATAGGCTAAACAAAGGTTTAATTTAAATTCCTTTATCATTTAATGCCTTTAATTTAACAAACGTGATCTCAGTATGAATAATAAAAGCAAATTATATAATTTTCCAACTATGCATGATAACACATATAAAAGAATAAAAGAGCTTAAAATAATGATGTATTTACTCTTAGTAACAAAACTCACAGAAATGCAATAAAGGAAAATAAAATTACATTAACATTTAGACAAAGTAAAATAATAAAGGCAAGAAGATAAGAAAAATACACAAATACTTAAGAAAAAAGAAAAGATAAAACCAAAATTAAGCAACCCTCAATCTTGTTATGACTCTAGCATGACCATCAATGGACGATCCTCGGGTTTTATAGTTGATATAAGCTTAAATGTTGATACATTTAATCCATTACACTTAGTGATTGATGTCCTAAACATGCCTAAAAATGCTTAGGACACTCACTTTATCTCATATTTGATTTTAGGTACAATTTGGAAGCATAGGACCTAAAGTGACCCAAAAGTGTACTTGTTAAGTCATCTTCTCAATGTTCATACTCTATTGTTTTCATGGAGCAAGAAGAAGAAGAGACAAGATAGAGTATAAAAGTGAAGAACAAAGCAATGAAGTCGCTCACGATTAGACCAAAAAATGTCGTAGCCATGAGCAATCTCACGATTATGACATCAACTGTATGGGCATGAGGTGTCTCATGGGCATGAGACATTTCTCATGGCCATGAAAGACCATGCACGCATGTGAAGTTTCATGCCACCTATCCATTTTAACTTAGGTTTTACTATAAAAAGGAACTTGTTGTTACAATTGTGGGGTCATGGAAAGAAGTGGGCAGATAGTAGACAGTAGCAATTTTTGTTCATTCTCCTTTAGTTTTCAAGATAGAAAGAAACAAAAACAACCATTCTTTTTGGAGAATAATGGAGAAGATGGAAGGCTAACCTCCTTAAGTTCGGAGGTGAAATCAACACCTAGGATGCATAATTAATCTTATCTTATCATTGTTTAATGTTGGATCTCTCTCTCAAAATTGTTTACTTTTACTTTATCCTTTGCTTAATAGATTTAGGTATTCATTTATGGATAATCATATTCTTATTATCGTTATATTGTTTACATTATGAACCCATTGCTAAAATCATTAATACAATTTGTACTTGGATTTGTATATAACAATTAATGGTTTTTAAACATTAGGGATAACATAGCCGGTTAAATGACATAAGCTTGTGTGGTTGTTGCTTAGATTGGTCTATTTTCCATTTTGTAATGCAACTGCCCAATTGAATCTAGAGATCATATGCTAGTTACTCAGTGGTTAGGTTTAGTTAACAAGCATCTTAATTAAACACTATTTAAGGGAAAACTAAGATTAGCAGAGTGTATTGTTAGTCAACAATCATTAGTTGTAGGAGAGGTGCGAAAGCATTATAATAATAAAAGATGTTTAATTATGTGTAGGCCAAGATTGATCTAAGAATCAGGTTTCAAGCATATTCATCACCTTTATCATTCTCAACTATTCCCTTTGATATGTTCATGTTAGTTTAAGTTACTTTATTTTCTCAATTGCATCAAATCAAAGGCTTCCCTTTTATTTCCTTTACATCAATTATTTTCATCATGAAAATTAACCGAACATTCCCTATAGATATGATCCCAACTCACCACAGCTACAAAATTTTAGTGTTCAGAGTTAGGTAAATTTTGTAAGGCACTCGACTCGCGCTGTCAAATTTGTTCTAAAGTGACCCGAAAACATACTCATTAAGTCATCTTCTCAATGTTCATACTTTATTGTTTTCATAGGTAAGAAGAAAAAGAAGATTAAAAGAAGAAAAGACAAGATATAGTATAAAAGTGAAGAACAAAGTAATGAAGCAACTCACAGCCAGACTAAAAAAATGTCATAGCTGTGAACAACCTCAGAATGAAGAGAGGCAGAAGATGATATAATCATTCCAAATGATGGATGATGAAAAGTCATTCCTTGATGGCCCACCATCTATATCAATAGGTCCCACATCCATCTATTATAGGCTTTTACTTGTCTTATTTGCTCTATAATCTCTGCTTACAATCTTGGATAGTATTTTGAATACCCAGGATCTGGCATATGTGTTTCTGCATTGGAGCTATCTTCAATAGGTCCTGGTGTGGTGTCTAAACCCTAGGTACGTCTACACTAACCTCCTCATGTGAAACTCCTCCCAACTACGATGGTAGTGAGTTTGAATGCGATGGATACTCAGTTATGTAGCTTCTTGTCTCCTCTCGATGTAGCCAGCTTATTGGGAACCCCAATCAGGTAGTACATGTAACCTTTAAGTCACATCGCTCATAGTCTATTGAGATCCCCATCCACTATGCAAGTCTCATCACATAAGGTCTAACACAAATCATCACGGTCATCTTCTCCTTTATATCGTTGGTAGGCTATAAAAGACCCCCATCCACCGTGAAAGCCTCATCACATAAGGTCTGAAGTAGATTGTCCTGACCTTCTTCTACTTACTCTAACACCTGATGAACTAGACTAATGCATGCCTTAGATGTATTGGCATCCTCTCACCCATTCTCCATATAGAGCATATGTAAAGATTTTTGACGACATAAAGATGATTCCTTAGATCTACTCAGGTTGTAACCATCATCCCTACAAATCGTACTACAAAATTGACAAAAAATATCCCATATAGGAAGTCTATCTGTATGGCTAAGTAAGCTGTAATCTTTATAAATTCTTAGTAGTACAACCTCATTGTGATAGAGAACTCTGAATAGCTTGTACGAACCATCTTTCTTAGCAACTAAAACTAGATAGTGTTTGGCTAGTCCCAATTGTGACACCCTTTCTTCATAAAGAATGTGGAAAGCACCTCAAATGTCAGTTCCCAATAAGAAGGCTCCTCAATCATACAAAAATTAGGAGCATGCTCTAATGTCAATAAGGTCTCGAACTTATTGGACCAAATCGACCTACCCCAGCACATCGTAGTCAATGATTTGACCTGTCACAAAAGTATTCTCTTTGAGTCGTTGATACTACTCCTCATGTGTCACTGCATTAAAATGTAACATCAGATGTTGCTCTGGTGGTTAGAGTGGCCGAGCTCCCCTTAGGTCTCTGGAGGACCCTTCTCATCATTATAACTTCCTTAATACCTCTTTTGCACAACATGGTCCTGTCATCTTGCCTAAAACTTTTAATAAATGCGAGAAAATAGTAGATAAATTACAAAAATAGCCTTCTCCCACACTTATTTCTTATGCTCACTAAAAATATGAAAACAAACTAGGAACAAAAATTAAACACATAATAAAAATAAAAAAATTTAACATAAAGAATTAACTAAATAATATAATAAAATCAATATAAAATAATTAGAAAATTAATTGATAACTTAATTAATCATAAAATTAAATTTGAAAAAATTGCAATTAACAGATAAAAACTAACTTAACTATGTAATTACCAAATTAACCCTAAACTTGAAATTAACACAACTAATCCAACAATTACCTAAGATCAACAAAATTGAACATCATATTCTTGTAAAAATAAAAAATACAATGAAATTAAACAAGAAACAACTTCAAATAACTATAAAAAACAACAAATTAATCCTAATATTTAAAAAATTCGTCACAATTTAACAATTAATGAGCAAAATTGACATAAACTTGAGATTTCATCCAAATCATATGTAACTAATTAAATTAAATCAATAAATCATATGGATGAGGACGAAATTCAACTATTAAATCATAGTCAAGCACAACATCAAAAAAATTTACACAAAATCACAAAACCCTAACCTTAACATTTTTGGGGGGTGAAAATCCCCTAAAATTGCAAATACCTAATTATTCATGTATAAACAAATGAAATTGATAAGAATTCTTACTTCGGAGTCACAATATGCAAGAAACATACTAAAATTAGGGTTAAATAGAGTGAGTGGTGATAATGAGAGGGTGAAGGGCTATCGCAGACTTACATTGTTTGCTATTCAAAAGGACTGTCGTAAACTTACACAGTCTGCTAGCGGTCGTGTAGCTAACTATGTAAGTCATAAACTTTTAAAAATACAAGATAGGCATAAAAGCTCTATGTAATAGATTGTGTAAGTCTCTATAAATGTGTATAACTTATAAAATAGTTTGAAAAACAAAAAAATTGATCATTTTATGTTACGAAACTTTAACATGCATACCCTAATATGATAAATATGTATAATATCTTTAGGATGCTTAATTTCTTAACCTAAAAAACATTAAAACTCAAATAAATACTACGTTAACATCAAAATAGAAACAAAATGAAATAGAATTAAAAATAAAACCTATCATAATTCTTAGGCTGCTTCTTAAGAAACGCTTGTTTAACATCTTTAACCCCACATAACTTTTATGCTCATGGAGGCTTATAAAAATTGAGTTTTAGTCATCTTTCCATTTTTTCAATAACCTCTAAGTAAGTAACTTGTTGTTGTTTATTGTCATGTTTTTGCTTTAGTTGACTGCTTTGAACTTGTAAAATTTCCAGTGAACCTTTAAAGGTAGAGTCCTACAAAATATCCAAAATTGAATTATTAAATGATCCACTAGATTCATTATCGATAATAAGCTCAAGTTTAGAATTCGTGAAATTATACATTTTAAATTCATCCTCCTCACCCCAACCCTTAATTTTAACTTTCCTTTGCCAACATCGATAATTAAGTTAACAATCACTAAAAAGGGTTGAACAAGGAATAGAGGTACCAATACATTTTCCTCTATGTCAAAAATCACAAATTCCATTAGGAAGATAAACTTGCCAACCTAATAAAAATATCATCTATAACTCCCCTAAGATGTTCTACTGATTTATCTTCCAACTGCATAATTATCCTAGTAGGATTTAGTTCACCTAATCCCAGTTTCTCAAATAATGAAAAAGATATCATGTTAATTCTAAACCCTAGGTTGACTAAAGCGTTATTTATTTTCAAACTACCAATTTAATAGGGGATAATTAAATGATATGTGCTTAATTGTTAATACATTTAATCCATGACACTTAGTGATTAATGCTTTCAAATGCCTAAGACATTCATTTTAGTTGAGCAAGTTTGACCTACAATATCCATAAGTATACGAATCGTAAGTTTGTAGTTTCAAAGGTGTCGATCCCAAAGGGAACTGGTTAAAATAAAGTGAACCTAACCTTGTATAAGGTATTAAAATGTGATTTTGAATGAAAAAAAATAACAGAAATTAAAGTAATTAAACAAAATTAAGAAACTAACCAAATAACAATTGAGTTATGATCTGTACTTAATTGTTGATGCATTTAATCGTTGACACTTAATGATAATGCTTTCAAATGCTTAAGACATTCATTTTAGTTGAGCAAGTTTGACCTATAATAAAACCCTCAATATCCATAAGTATACAAATCATAAGTTTGTAGTATCAAAGGTGTCGATCCCAAGAGGAACTTGTTAAAATAAAGTGAACCTAACCTTGTATAAGGTATTAAAATGTGATTTTGAATGAAAGTAAATAACAAGAATTAAAGCAATTAAACAAAATTAAGAAACTAACTAAATAACAATTGAGCTATGATCTATACTTAATTATTGATGCATTTAATCCTTGACACTCAATGATAATGCTTTAAAATGCTTAAGACACTCAATTTAGTTCATATTTGATCTTAGGTACAATTTGGAAGCGTAATAGCTAAAACGAGCTGAAAGCATACTCGTTTAGCATCTTTTTCAGATTCACACTCAATTAGCTTCATAGAGTAAAGAAGAAGAAGGGTTAGAATGAAGAGGAGGTAAGAAAATACCAAAAGAAATGGAAAGATGGAAGTTTCATGGCTATGGAGGTGTCTCATGACCATCACAAATTTGTCATGTCTATGAGACTAGTTTCATGCCCATCATATGATAACAAGCATTACACACCAATTTAGTTGGTGAAATTGTCATATGTACCTCTTGTGACCTAGATTTTTACTATAAAGGCACTAAGTTGTGATGACTGGTTTTATTCTAAAATCCAGAGGCAATATTCTTCATTCTTTCACATATCAGAGGCTATTCATAGGTATTTCTTGGAGATTGATGGAGAAGATGGAGGGTTAATCTTCCCAACACCAGTTCAAAGCACATTTGAGCGTATTGTTTTCTTTCCCTCATTTTGGATTGTTTATGTTATCTTTTATGTATTGATTGGGTATTGTATGATAATGATTTTGATGCTCTATTGAATCTTTTTTCATGAAAACCCATTGTTAGAACTTGAATATGATACGTAATAGTCATATTGGAAATCGTATGTTGCAACTAACAATATTAAACCATTAGTGATAATGTAGCATAAGTTAAATAATCCGAGCTTGTGAGATTATTGCTTAGATTGGTTCAATTTTCTCACTTGTAAGGTAGCTGTTTGGATAAACTTAGAGAGCTTGTTCTAGGTTTCCTAATAGTTAGGGTTAATCTTAATTAACTACGACCTAAGGAAACATCGAGATTAATAAAACTTGTTGTTAATTCACGATCAATAGTCTAAAGAGAGGTAGGAAGACGATAATACAATGATGTATGTGAAATTGTGCGTAGGTTGAAATTAAACCAAAGAACAACATATCAAACCATTAATCGATTTTATCACTTTGTTGCTATTTAATTTGAGTTGTTTTTATATATTCAGCTTTACTTATTTTTTGAATTATAGTGAACCAAACCCCCTATTTTACATATACTATAATTTGGAAAAGTAATTGGAATTAATCTCTATGGGATCAACCTAGACTTGCTACTACTATAGTTGTAGGTTTAGTTATTTTGTGTAGTATTATGATGCGCTGCTAATTTTGGCATCATTGCCTATGATTAATATCCTTTTCTTTTCTAAATTTATTTATTTTACTTTATTTTTATTTATGGTTAATTTCTTTTCTTGTTTGGTTAGTTACAGTGCATGACATGATCTTCTCACTATAGTGAATTGAGATTTGATCCTTAAATTGAAAAAACAATACGCAGATTGAGAAGACAAGTTATACAAAGTCCCGAGTATCCATCACCATCTGACAGGAGACTTGATTCTTCACCAAGAATTCAAATAGCTTTAAATTTGCTTTTTGATTCCTCTAGTGATTCTATTTCTAAATTTGATTCTAACATGGCTGAACAAAATAATTCTCACTCTCGTAAGCAATTGACTACTCCTAATTTTAATCATTAACACTTGTGTATTGATTTTGCTGCTATTGATGTTGCTTTTGAGCTTAAATCTACTCTAATTCATTTGTTTCCCACTTTTCATGGTAAGCCAGGTGAAGATCCATATAAGCACATTAAGGAGTTCCATATGGTCTGTTTTAGCATGAAGTTGGCCGGGATATAAGAAGAATAGATTAATTTGAGAGCATTCCATTCTCATTGGGGGACATCACAAAAGATTGGATTTATTATTTACCATCTGGATCGATCACTACTTTGAATAAGATGTAGAGATTTATTCTAGAGAAGTACTTCCCTACTTTTTGAGTTACGAATATTTGAAAGGAAATATGTTCAATTCGACAACACTATGGGCAGACTTTATATGAGTACTGGGAGTGTTTCAAGAGGTTATGTGCTAGTTGTCTGTGCCATCAAATCAGTGAGAAACTTTTAATCAAAAACTTCTATGCAGGGCTTCTGCCACAACAAAGAAGTATGATAGATATAGTAAGTGGGGGTGCATTGGCAAATAAGACACCCATTGAAGCTAGAAATGTAATTTCCAATATGGCTGCTAACTCTGAACAATTCAACATTTGAGAGGGACCAAAACCATTGAAAGTTAGTGAAGCTAGTACTGTCACATTAGAGTTAAAATGTTAATGTAATAAGGATGTTCAAGGACATAAGCTCATAAGGAAGGGTAAGATAGACTTTTTAGACTCATTAAGGGTAGAAATAGAAGAAGAATATGTTGTTTTGCTTGTTAAGAGGAGAAAAAAGTGAATTGAAGAGGGAGAAGAGTGGGAAACGAAATTAAGAGAGAGGAGGAGAGGTTTCGGTGAAAGAAGGAAAGAAGATAAATAAAGCTTGTTAAGGTAGGTTAACCATCTTTTCTTCTTGCTTTATTAAAGGAATGAGTTGTGTTGTGGATGGAGTTAGAGAGGAAAAAGGGTTTGTGTAGAGAATGCAAAGGTCTTAGGTTTTTAACCTAGATGGGTTATGGGTAGGTTAGATTTGAGTTCAATTTGTGTTTGTTGAAATTTTGTGATTTTTTGAAGTTTATGAATTTTATTGGAATGTTGTTTTGAATGGAACCTTGGTTATTGTAGGAAACCAAGGAAATCCTACCCAAGAGTAAGGGGAAAGGCAAGCTTGACTTGGTTTTCGCAAGCTAATTAGGTGGGTAACATATTTATGGTTATAGGGTAATTGGGCAAATTCTTGCCTATGTGTGTTTGCTAAAAATTGAGTTGTTTGTAAATGTTGAAAAATGCATGATAAAATATGACTATGTTTTACCTCAGAAGAGGCCATGATTTTGCATTAAATGAAAATGAAGACAAAGCATAAAAGTATGAGCATATGAGAATACGAATATGTGCCTTTGTTTGGGCAAGAGTGGAACCATTATGTTCGTCACGTGCACGTTGACAAGAGCCTTATCCCAGCTGCTCGCTTGTGACATATGATCTCTGAAATTGGACTCATTATGTTCGTAGGGTAAACTCCAGTTTCTCCATTCTGTTTCCATGGAACTCTCGAGCCATTTGTTATGCATTGCATCTTTAATATTTCATGAATGATGCATTTGAGTGTTATGTGCTATGAGTGTTAAACTAAATTGAAGAGTGCTGGAATTATTGAATATACACACACACATATATATATATATACATGTATGCTTGAATTTGTGGTCAATTGCCGATGGCTATAAATGTGTTAATCACTGAGCTATGTAGCTCACCCCACTATTCCCTCCTCAGGTGTAGAACAAGAATGTTAGCAATCCTTGCAAGGCATCAAAAACTCCCAGATATTAGAAACTTGTTTAACTAAGTTAGTTCGATCACTTTTGGATAGCTTTATAAGCATGTTAAACATTGAGCATCCTATGTATGTTGAATTATGTGTAAAGCTTCTATTCATAATGTAAATTATGTATTAAAGTTATGTATGAGCTTCTGTTGATTTGGTAAATGAGTTAAGAACTGAAAAGTTCCCCAGGTGTAAGTGCAGGTTTCTTTTGTCGTTGTACATTCCAAAAATCTAAGTCTTTCATAGCAGTATGAGTTGTGTGCGGACTCCAGGGGAAAAATTGGACTAATTTAGGCTAAATTAGTCAAATGTTGCCTTCTAGAAAGTTATAGCTTATCCTTCTAGCTTTCCAACGATATATAGTTTGGACTTATGAGTTGAAAGTTATGGTCCTTATAAGGGGAGATGCTCAGGAGTATAGAATGTACCGTCTGTGATGATGTCATATCGTCTATGACGACGTCATATTGTCTATGATAACATCATATTGTCTATAAAAATGTATCATCTGTGATGACATCATATCATCTATAATGACGTCATATCGTCTGTAGAAATGTACCATCTGTGATGATGTCATATTATCTATGATGACATCATATTGTCTATAAAAATGCGTTGTCTGTGATGACATCATATCATCTATAGAAATGTATCATCTGTGATGATATTATATCGTCTGTGATGACGTCATATTGTTTATAGTTGACTTTCTGCTTCTTCTGTGTTGACCGAAACTTCTCCTTCTGTGTACTATTTTCTGCTCCATTTTTAACCCTTCAAACGATAGAATCTATATTCAAAGTCTGCATGAAAGTTGTAGATCTTGAAGTCCTCTTTCGAACCATCCAAAGAAAACCCTAATCACATATCTTTAGGGAAAGTTATTGTAACACCCCACTCCCGCAAGACCCGAACCCGACATCGATGGTGATATTCGAGTCCGTGCCCCGCGAGGGTGGCGTGCTACATCACTCAGTATAAATTTTTTTTTTTTCAAAAAATCCTTTTAAACCAATCCTCTTTCCAATTTCATAACTTTTCACACACACATCCGACAATCACCAATTTGATCTCATTGGAAAGCTCTTGAACAATTCTACAAATTTCATGAAGTCCGAAAAAAATCAATTTCACCTCTAAGGGTGTCAAAAATGCACTCAAACTTCTGCCAAATTACAAAATTGCCACAACAGAACAGCATTTTTCCAAAACTCATAACTTTTTATTCCCATTG
>JANVCQ010000004.1:24733783-24767330 GCA_025531925.1 Erythroxylum plowmanianum
GATCCAAGGAAGGTTGAAGCAGTGGTAAATTGGCATGCACCCAAGATAGTGACAGAGGTGAGGAGCTTTCTGGGTCTAGTAGGATATTGTAGGAGATTCGTTGAGGGGTTCTCTATGATAGGTACTCTAATGACTAAGTTATTGAGGAAGAATCAGAAGTTTATCTGGAGTGAGGAATGTCAGAAAAGTTTTAAGAAGCTCAAGTGTAGATTAACAAGTGCTCCAGTTTTGGTTTTGCCTATAGGAAATAAGGGTTATACAGTATATAGTGATGCTTCGAGGAAGGGTTTGGGTTGTGTGTTGATGCAAGAAGATAAGGTGATAGCTTATGCCTCATGACAGCTAAAACCTTATGAACTGAATTACCCGACCCATGATCTGGAATTAGCAGCGATAGTTTTTACCCTGAAGATTTGGAGACATTATTTGTGTGGGGTTCAAACGATGATTTTCACTAATCATAAAAGTCTTAAGTATTTGTTGAGTCAAAAGGAATTGAATTTGAGACAAAGAAGGTGGTTAAAGTTGCTTAAGGATTATGACCTGTTGATTGAGTACCATCCAAGAAAGGCAAATGTAGTAGTGGATGCCTTGAGCAGGAAATCCTTTATAGCTTATGTTCAAACAATTTACCTACCATTATTGGAGGAGATGGCTAAGATCAGGATAAGTTTGAAACAGGAGGAACCTGAATGTATTATTACTACTTTCAGAGTGAGACCAATACTTAGGGAGAAAGTTAAGGAGCTACAAGCACGAGATGTAGAATTGAGTAAGCTCCGAGAAGAAATTCAGAATGGTAAGAAATCTGAAGTGGTAGTGAGGGATGATGGACTTATGGTTATAGGGAATAGACTTTGTATTCTAGATGTCAAGGAGTTGAAGGATGAAATACTAGATGAGGCACATAATGCGCCTTATGCCATGCACCCATGTAGCACCAGAATGTACAGAGATCTAAAAGAGCATTTCTAATGGAAAGGAATGAAGAGAGATGTAGCGAAATATGTAAGTAAGTGTCTAGCGTGTCAGTAAGTCAAGGTTGAACATCAGGCACCTTCAGGCAAGTTAAGGCCATTTTCCATTCCTAAATGGAAGTGGCAAAGGATAACTATGGATTTTCTAATGGGTTTGCCCAAAACCAGTAGGAAGTAGATGCCATCTGGGTTATTGTTGAACAGTTGACGAAGTTAGCCTATTTTTTGGGAATTAAACAGACGGATTCTCTGCATGTTCTGGCAAAGAAGTATATCGATGAGATAGTGAGATTGCATGGGGTTCTAGATTCTATAGTTTCTGACAGGGATCCTCGATTTATATCGAGATTTTGGTAAAGTTTACAAGAGGCTTTGGGAACCAAGTTGAAGTTTAGCACGACTTTTCATCCCCAAACGGATGGTCAATCTGAGAGGACCATTCAGACCCTTGAGGGAATGTTTAGGGCATGTGTGATGGATTTCAAAGGAGCTTGGGACAATCATTTGCCATTGGTCGAATTTGCTTATAATAATTCATACCACTCAAGCATTCAAATGGTTTTTTATGAAGCATTGTACAGAAGAAGATGTAGAACTCTGATATGTTAGGATGAAGAAGGGGAAAGGAAGCTGATAGGATCAGAGTTGCTGCAGATGACAGTCGACAAGGTTAATTTGATTAAGCAACGGCTTAAAGTAGCACAAGATAGAATGAAAAGTTATACTGATGCACATCGAAAGGAGATGGAGTATGAAGTCAGTGAGAAAGTATTTCTTAAGACGTCTCCTTGGAAAGGAATCATGAGGTTCAACAAGAAGGGCAAGTTGAGTCTGAGATATATGGGTCCCTATGAAATTTTTGAGAGGGTTGGACCGCTTGCCTACAGGTTGACGCAGCCACCAGAATTGTCACAAATACATGATGTCTTTCATGTGTCCATGCTGAGGAGGTATAGGTAGGATCCCTCCCTCATCATTCATACTACTGAGGTTCAGTTGAGAGATGATCTGAGTTATGAGGAGATTCCAGTGGAGATTTTGGACATCAAGGAGAAGGTCCTCAGGAACTAGACAGTTCAACTGGTCAAAGTCTTGTGAAGAAATCATTCTGTGGAAGAGGTTACATGGGAGCCTTCGAAAACCATGAAGGAGAAGTATCCACAACTCTTCAGTGATTCAGGTAAGAATTTCGAGGACGAAATTCTTTTAAGAGGGGGAAAATTGTTGGCCCCTAAATTTTTTTTCTTGATAAATAAGCACAATTAGATTAATTTTGAGATCTTGCTAGATTAGTGTATGTTGGAATTAATTAGCATGTTAATGTTAATGAGATTATATTACATAAGTGAATAGAATTATAGTTAAAGTGATAAGTTGCATAAGGGGTATTTTGGGGAGATCACTTAAGTGGGAAGGCTTTAAGGGTTTGAAGGAGGGCCAAAATTGGAAGAGCAATTTATTGGTTTGCATTTTAGAAGCCAAAAATGTTGGTGAGGAAGGAAAGAAGAGAGAGAGCAAAAATAAGAAAGAAGATAGAGAGAGTGTTGTGGGTTTGGAGAGAAAAGAGAGGTTTAAGTTAGGTTTTGATTTTTCTCAACCTTCAAGAGGGATTTTGAGAGTGATCAAGAAGGGAAAAAGGAAGAGGAAGGGTAAAGCTTCAATTTGAGTCAAGAAATTGCTATTTTGGTAAAGATTTAAGGTAAGTGTATGTTTCATCTTTTGGATTTTGGAAGGGGTTTTGGTTTTAAAAACTTAGTAAATGAGTGGGTTTAAGGGTTCTAGGATTAGTTTATACATTAGTTTCTTTGGGTTCTCAACTGAATATTTCCATTGATTTGGGAATGTTATTTACATTAAAAAGGGAATCAAGAAGGATAAGGGGAGCAAGAGGAGAGTCACATTTGAGCAACTTACCAACAAGAAATTCAAGGTGGGTTACATTTTTATAATTTAGTAATAAACCATAAATGTTTCTTTCAATAAGTGAAAGTAAATGAGTTTTAACTACTTCAAAATGCGCATTTATTGTTCTTTGAGTGCTTCAAAATTGTGATGCATTTTGTGTATCATGAAAATGATTTTTTAAAAAGGTATCAAGCTTAAAAGAAAAAAATCAAGTTTTCAGAATATGCCTTTCTGGGCAATATGATTTACAAGTCATGAAATACATGTTATGTGGGTTTGTGGTGGTCCCTTAAGTTAAGTCAAGTGCACTTTGACAAATAAGCTTCTTCCGCCTGCCCGCTAGTGGCATGGAGCTCCTTCATAGACTCCCATAAGTTTACGCAAGACCGTTATGTGAAAATGCATAGTACATTCTGTTTTGGATCCACTCGAACCAATTTGATGTGCTTTTGTGTCTGCGATGTGTTGACAATAGTGATGTTTACATGTAATGCATTAATGGGAGTTTTTGTAATGAAGATGCTTATATTCAATGGTTTTTGCTTGTTACGAATTATAAAATTGTTACCCACGGGGCTTAATCTCACCCCCAATCTCCTCCCACACATTCAAGTGATGAGCAGGATATCGAGTAGATCAACAGGCAAGGCAGCACTCCTAGTCTTAATTGTTTTGTATTTGAAGCAAGTTTTGTAAAGCAAGGCTTTAGCTGCATTTTGAGCAAATTATGGTTCATGTATCTTTTGTATTTTGGGATGTTGATATACTATGTATTTTCGGCTTAAAATGCCCACTAAAGCTTGTAAAACTTTTATCTCTTGATTCAAAAGGAATATGTTTGCATATTTACTCATGAAACTCTCAAGTTGGTATGATGTAAAATTTTTTTTGAAGTTTTCATAAAAAAAAGATTCATCTTTCTGACTTCAAGGAAAAAACTGGATTAATATAGGCTGATTTAGACAAATATTCTTCTGGAAAATTGTAGATTTTTCTGTTAGTTTTCCGTTGGTATTTAGCATGAAAACTTTGGACATCCTAGCTAAAAGTTATGACCCTTGTAAGGGAAGATGTTCAAGAGTAAAGATGTATCTTCTGCCTTTTTGCTTCTTCTGCGATGACGTCATCTTCTTTTGTGTGACGTCATCTTCTTCTATCTTTTCGCTTCTTTTGTGTTTTGCTTCTTCTGTCTTTTTCTTCTTCTGTGTTTTCACTTCTTCTGTCTTTTGCTTCTTTTGTCTTTTGTTTCTTCTGTCCTTTTGCTTCTTCTGTCTTTTGCTTCTTCTGTCTTTTGCTTCTTTTGTCTTTTCGTTTCTTCTGTATTTTACTTCTGCTGTCTTTTGCTTCTTCTGTTTTTTTGTTTCTTCTGTCTTTTGCTTCTTCAGTCTTTTGCTTCTTCAGTCTTTTCGCTTCTTCTATTTTTCTTCTTCTGTCTTTTGCTTCTTCTGTCTTTTCACTTCTTTTATGTTTTACTTCTTCTGTGTTTTGCTTCTTCTGTTTTTTGCTTTTTCTATCTTTTTGCTTCTTCTGTGATTTGCTTCTTCTGTCTTTTGCTTGTTCTGTCTTTTGCTTGTTCTGTCTTTTCGCTTCTTCTGTCTTTTCGCTTCTTTTGTCTTTTGCTTCTTTTGCCTTTTGCTTATTCTGTCTTTCGCTTATTCTGTCTTTTTGCTTCTTCTATGTTTTGCTGACATGTCCTATGTCTTTCACCTTCTCCCACCTTTTGCTCCATTCTTGGTCCTTCAGAAAATATAATATAACCTCAAGGTCTTCCTCAAAGTTGTAGATTTCAAAGCCCTCTTTGAAATCATCCTTATAGGATCTTAACCCGATATCTCTAATGGCAGTTATGCTAATTGTCCCAAGATTGGTGCAAAATGATTAAGGTCAACATCTGTTCAGAAATAGTAAATGTAAGTTGTCTTGAAGTTTGTCTTAATGGGGGCACACCATCCTTGTGGGATACGCATTTAGATGTCACTTAGGACATCGGGCTCGTGTCTCACAAGGGGGGGGGGTGTCCAATGGTAAAGACAACACATTAATGAGCAATTCCCTAATGAAACATTGATGTTGTGAACTACCTTATAGTACCATAGTATGTTGATATAGTAAACTTCATTGTAAGCAGTACTTCCTTTTAGATTTATCTTATAAGAGAAAAAAAGATTGTTGTATAAGTGCACACATTATCTATAGGATGACCCAATCCTTTATAGTATATGTGCTGATGGGCTAATTAGAACTTATGTTCTTGAGGAGGAAATGTTAGACATACTAACGCAGTGTCATGAAGCTACATATGCTGAGTGTTATAGAGCCAAAAAGATAGCAACGCAAGTCCTAGAATGTGAATTTTATTAGTAGAATTTGTTCAAAGATGCTCAGGAGTTTGTGACATAATGTAATCGGTTCCAAAGAGTGGGGAGCATCTTGAAACGAGATGAAATGTCATTGTCTAACATTCTCGAAGTTGAAGTGTTTAACGTGTGGCGACTACACTTTGTAGGACCATTCCTATCTTCCATGGGAAACCCTTATATCTTAATCAAAGTGGATTATGTTTCATGATGACTGAAGCCACAAAAATGTTGGAGTTATGTAAATATTGTGCCCTAGAAATCAAGTGTATTTACATATAACTTAATCTTCTTCCAGTTACTTTTGTAATGAAAATATTTATTATTAATAAAACAAAAGAGTTTGGTTTTATTTGTATGAGCATTATATAACTGTTCATAAGGTAACAAGATTCCTTTGTAAGTAATATTCATATACTTGGAGATGTATGGGAAACACGTATATTATTAGAATCTAAATTAGTTGATTCACAATTGAATAATCAAGTTGGTCGCTTGATTAAGGTTTAGACTATGGTGATGTGATTTATCTCCATGTAAGTAAAGGAGTTTACTTCAAGTGAATGATGAGTTTCATATCATGATAGTAGTTGACTATTGATAATGGCACTATTAAATAAATCTGGAATCACATATGTTTTTAAAGATTAAAGTAGGTCATTTCTTTAATCTTAAAACCTACACTTTAACATTCGTTTATAATGGACAACAATCTTAATGAGTGATGAACTCATACGTGTTTTATTATAATTTTTGATATGATTGGAATGAATTTTTACAGAGTATCAATCCAATGTCTGCATATTGGAATTATTAATTGAAACATGTATCAGGGAACATTCACTTAAATAAGGAGTTTATAGTGATATCATCACTTCTAGATGTTTTATAGATTAGTGATTAAACTGGTGCCAGTTGTTTGATGGACTAGCTACCCATTATGTCTTAACACTAAGACGATATCTTGTATGTTAATCATCGTATAGAGTAAAACGGAAGATCTAGAAGGGAAAACCAACATAATGGCAAAATAGTAATTTTACCTTTTATTGTGCGGATGGCTATAATATGGTTGATATTAGAGTTTGCAATTGGACATCTTATTTGAAACTTGTGTTCTTATAATATTTAATAATTCAAGAGTTCAACTAATTGTCTTTAGTGGAATAACATTTGGTTAATAAGTTGGAACTAATTATAATGAGATTAAATTAATTTCGGGTTTATTAGAGCTTGAATTATATAAGTCCAATTAGATTCTTTGCTTGGCTTCTAGGAAGGTTATCAAGGAAAGTAAGAAATATAAATAGAGGTTACCAGAAATAAGAAAGAAGAAAGGACTGAATTAGATTCAGAATAATACCAGAACAATTTAATTAAGAGTTAATTGAATTGGGTTTTAAGCCTATGATTAAATGTTAGGCTTATTCTAGTTAATTTTTAATTAGAAGCCCAAAGGGAACATTTAATATTAGGCTAAATTTTGGTTTGAATTAGTTAATAACATTAATTAAATTAAAACAAATTTTGTAAAGACAAAAAAGGAAGGCAAAAACTGAAACTATATGATGTAGTTTTCAGTTTTATGTAGCTAAATTTTAAGGCTGCACATTTAGCATTCAATTGCTAAATATAAGGTGATTTTTTTTATCATGATTCATCATCATTAAATGGTTTAATGGTGTCTTCATTATATGGTTTAATGATTTTATCATTAAATGGTTTAATGGTTGTCATTTAATGTTGGCATGAAGAAAAACTTGCAGACCTTTTAGCATTCTTTTGATTAAAGAAGGGAGTAATGCATTTGATGTTCTTTCTCCCTTCTTTCATTTGTTAACCGAAAATGAGTGTCTTGCTTTTGGTTTTTTGTCTTTTCATTGAGCCATATTAAACAAATAAGAAGGTCTCATTTTTTGCTTTCTTTCTTTCATTTTGAGAAAGAAAAAGAGGTGGTGAATTGGTTGGAATTCCACTCTCCTTTCTTTCACGATCGAAATTAGCAAAGAGAGTGTCTCTTAGTTTTGGTTCTTTCAACTAAGGTAAACTTCTACAATATTTCTTCTCCTTTCCTACCAAAGGATCTTGCTAATCAAGTTGTCCAAGGAGAACAAGTAGTAGATCAAATTGGTTGAGGATACTATAGCATGGAGATGATACAATAACAAGGAGAGGATACCATAACGAGGAATCAAAGCTATAACTAAGGAGTCGATAAAATTTTTACCATCTTTTATTTTATTTATTTTTCTAATACCGTATCATGAATGGATTAAACATATTGATTTGGTGATTATGCTTCCACTGCGTTTTGATTTCAGAAAAAGTTTTTAAAATCTACCGGTTAGTTAAATCTAGTATGTTTTTTTTATCCAATAGGAAACTTCAACAAGTGATGGAAAAGTAGTGTAAAAATTTATTAAAAGACTATTCAATTAATTTGGAGTGCCATGAGCTATAATAAATGATAGAGGAGCACATTTCTATAATAAATCTTTCAATGATTTTATGAAGAGATATGGAGTTCACCATCGTCTAGCTAAAGTTGTGAACTATAAACAAATATTAGAGGAGACAGTAAAAAGTTCAAGGCAGGATTGGGCATTAAAGCTGGATGATGCCCTATAGGCCTATCAAACCACCTTCAAAACTCTAATTAGTACAACACCGTTTAGGCTTGTTTATGGTAAAGCTTCTCACTTGCCTATGGAATTAAAGCATAAAGCATATTGGGTGACAAAAGCCTTAAATTTTAATTTGACGCAAGCGGGTTAGTGAAGGCTTATACAATTGAACGAACTCGATGAGCTTCACTTAAGTGCATATAAGAATGCCAAGCTATATAAGGAAAAAGTGAAGAAACGGCATGATTCTCATATTAAGAAGAAAGAGTTCAAAGTGGGAGATGCAGTGTTACTTTACAATTCAAGATTGAACTTGTTTCCCAGAAAGTTCAAATCAAGATGGAGTGGGCCTTTCAAAGTGACCCACATATTTGCACATGGAGATTTGGAATTGGAAAATCATAATAAGGAAACCTTCAACGTGAACAAAAAAAGTTGTAAACCGTATCTTATAAGAGTTGTTTCATAAGAAAGGGAAGTAATTTCGTTCCTTTCAAATCATTAAAAAAAGTTTTAGATGGTGAAAGGTCAAGCTAATGACTATAACTTAACAATTTTTAATAGTTAGGTTTTCTTTTAAATTCTAGTACTTAGATCTTTATTTTTGTGTGTTTTGCATAGGTTAGATTATTTATTTTCATGTTTTTGAAGTATTTATAAGTTAGGGAACCAAGCTTGTGGGTTACATGAGAAAAAAATAAATAAAACGAGATAAGGTGTGACATTTTTAGCATGTCACGATCATGCCTCAAGGGAGCACGATTGTGCATGGCATGTTAAACTTCTATCACAATTGTGCTCTAAGGTCATAATCATGATAAAGGGGTGAGTCATGATCGTGACTTGCTCTAAGGTTATGACTGTGATAGAGGGGTGTGCCATGATCACGCCTCGTGGGCAGACAAGGGAAATTTGTGCAAAACCGTCACCCTTCTTTAACCCTAACTGATTGAACCCAAGTTTCCTATATCAATTAATTGGTGACAATTTCATAGTTTTTTATTATACTTCTTGACTCTTATTTTCAAATTTTGTTAATTTAACTCTTGAGTGCTTGTCTTAAATTAATGTAGTTTGAGGATAAAATTGTCACAAATAGTTAGTAATTGCACCAAATTAATTTTTTAGAACAATTGATACTGTAAATTACTAGTTTTTTATTGTAGGAGATTCAAGAAGTAGAGCCAAAGAGCGAAGACCAAGAACATAAGTCAACAAGTCAACAAAAGCAACAGGCAAGTTCGCCGCAGCAATGTTAACGTTTCGCCGCAGTGAAATCAAAAAATCTTTTGAAGAGACTTTTTGGGAAAAGTTCACCGCGACAAAGATAATGTTTGCGTCGTGGTGAAAGTTGAAATTTAATAAAGAAATCTTTCGAAAAAAGTTCATCGCGGCGAACTCATCCTCTCTCCGCGACGACGCATTCAAATTGACACAGACCCGGATCATTTTCGATAAATTAACTAACTGTGCAACCCGATCTATCAACCCGTTTTATGAAAAAAAAACCTATCTTAGGCTAACTTACAAAAGCAGAGGAGAGCCGACATCACTTATAGACATTCTATCCTTTTCATGCAACATACTATCATCTTCTCTCATCGATATCAATTTCTTCCATTTTCCACAATCGACTGCTATCATGGGTGTCTCCAGTTGCTTCTCGGTTGTGAAGTCTCTTAGAGCTATTAGTGGCTAGGCATCTCGCTCCTCTTAAAGATCTAGCAATGGCAGGAGTTCAATAGGCTTAAAAGGGGAGTAACTTAATCCATGTTTAGTTATGATTTATGAACTCCTAGGTTTAGGATTTGTAATTTGTAGTTAAACATTCTTGATTAGAGTTTAATCAACTGTTGGATATTCAATGTATGGTTTAGATTTGTTGATGTAGAACTTTGAGCTTAAATATATGAAGTCTCATATATGTCCAATTGTGATCTTGTTGAATCTCTTTTATCTTGCATAGTTGTGTTTGGTATTGAGTTGATTTGAGATCCCAAGTGACTTATTGCATTGACTTACCCGCTACACACACTAAGAGCATTTAACAAGGTCTTAAGAAATGGAGTCCATTGATTAAGATCTTGGACTTAAAGAGTTCTTTAAGGTTTACCCATTTGAAACTTAGTGATTTCCACTCCTATCAAAAATTGATTTCAAACTATGATAGCCAAAGCTTATTTTCAAGAGGATACTATCCTTATTTGATCAATTGCCTTTATCTTTTCGTTTTCCATTCCCAAAAATCCAAAAATACATTTTACATATTTTTCTTACAATTCCATTTAATACAGTTAAGGTTTCCAAAGATAAAAAACCCCCTCCTTACTAAATTAACTTGCATTTCATGACATATAGGTTAGCTTAGGTCTATTCGTTTAGGTTTCGTTTAAGTGAGATGACCTGAGGTTGCATCCTATATTGCAATCCTTAGATTATATTTTTGATTTGACCTCCAAGGGTATGAACTAAGGTCTGGATCAAAATAGTGTCGTTATTGGGGAGCCAAAAAATTGGTTCTCTAGGTTAGCTTTTGTCATTTTGCTACTAAGTGAGGTTAGGAGCCTTTTATTGAGATTGCATTTTTGATAGTTTAGCTATATACTTGTTAATAGTATAGGATTTCATTTTCTTTGCATAGCATAAAAATTTTGAAAACCCAAACAAAAAGGATACTAAACTTTTTGCACTTTTTATACTTAGCATTTTTTGCACCCATATAGTTTTGAACATTTCTCTGATTACTTTTTGATACATACATACTTTACTTGCATACATAATTTCATACATATTTTCACATACTTACACATAGCATCCATCACATCTCATCTTTTTATTTGACTTTGTGTGCTTGCAAGTAAATTTTGTTACCTTTTATTTTCATTTGAATTTTTCCTATACATGCCCTAAAAAGCCAAACTTCTACCTTTCTACCCTAAAATTGAGAGACGTTTGAGAAAAATTAGAAAGGAGAGGAGAGAAAAAGAGAGAAGCAAGGTAGTTGCTGAAGATGAGTCTAGTCAGCCAAGTAGCGAGAGTGAATCATTAGAAGGAATGATAATGGTTGAAAACCCAATTTTTTTGCAAAACCCTAACCTTAATGCTAATCAACCTAGGAATGGTGATAATAAAGGTAATGGGGAGCAGGAGCGAGTTGGTGAGAATAACGAAAATTAAAGAAGGAGGACCATTAGGGAAGCAACTACCTCTGATGTGAATTATGATCCATTTACTATCGCTTGCCCTAATTTTGACGTGAATTTTGAAGTTAAAGGATTGCTTATTAACTCTCTTCCATTTGCAATCGTTGTCCATAATTTGTTAGAGTATGAAACCTATGGGAGCTTTGCTTGATCAAGTACCATGGAAGGTTTTTCATCTATCATTGGAGGGAAAAACAAGGGAGTGGTATATATGCCTCCCAAGACATATGGTAAATGCCTACCATAGTTGGGCTAATCTGCGAAAGGCATTATTGGAGAAATA
Source organism: Erythroxylum plowmanianum (assembly GCA_025531925.1). NCBI lineage: Eukaryota > Viridiplantae > Streptophyta > Magnoliopsida > Malpighiales > Erythroxylaceae > Erythroxylum > Erythroxylum plowmanianum. Next base: position 24,745,133 of record JANVCQ010000004.1, read on the forward strand.
TTTTTGGGCCTCCAAAACTTCATCAATGAGGAAGGAGATCTATTTGGCATGTTAGGATTATGATGAGTCCCTCTATGAATATTGAAACCACTTCCAAGATTTGTTGTTTAGATGCCCCCACCATCAAATACCTGATGAGCAGTTAGTGCAGTATTTTTATGATGGGCTAAAAACTCAAGATAATGGTATGTTGGATGTGGCATCCGTAGGTTCCTTGATTGACCTCATAGCTTCGGAGACACGGGATCTGATCAAAAAGATGGCTTTAAATCATCAACAGTACAGTGCTAGAGATACCAAAGGTGTACTTGAGTTGGGAGTTTCAATAGCCCAATCCAGAAGAATGGAAAGTTTGGAGTCTAAGGTTGACTCTTTATAAAGTAAAGTGACTTCGTAATTGTCCTTCATCACTGCAGAACTAAAAAACATAAGTGTGTATTGTTCAATACCCTTTATGGATCTTACTGCACCTAGTTGTGATACTTGTGGGTCAGTAATGCACATCTCTATTGTCTACCCAGGCTGTTATGAAGAGGTGTCCGCTGTGTATCAGAGTCGGCCTAATCAGAAATGAGACCCCTATTCTAACACCTATAATAAGGGATGGAAAGCAAATCCTAAGCTCAGTTGGATAAATGAAGAAGGAAGAGGTCCAAACAAATTCCAACAAGGTGGAGGGGCTGGTTCTTCAACAAACCAATTCCACAACCAACAACAAGCTCTAACTATGCCATCAAAGGAGGACACTAACCAACTTCTATATAACATGATGGCATTGATGAAGGAGGAGAGGACTTTGAATAATAACCAGTTCAACGTAATAGCCTCTTTCATTTAACAGATTCTAAAAATGCTACTCGGTTCAACGCTCTAGAAAAGAGAATGGAACAATGGGAGACGAAGGCTGAGAATATCAACTCCTACGTCACTCAATTATCTAACAATATAAGTGAGAACTAAGCGAGAAGCAGTTGAACTATCCCCTCCAATACTGTTATAAACCCTAAAAGTTTGAATGCCATAACCCTCCGAAATGGGAAACAAGTGAGGTTTAGCAATCAAGATGAGGGAGTAGATGTAGAGAAGATTGAGAGTAGAGAATTGCCTTTAATAAATGAAAGAGTTAAGAAGTCTGAAAGTTTCAAAGAGAGAGCACTTTTGACTAAAAAGGAGTCCAAACCATTAAAGAGTAAAGAAGCAAATTCTGAAACCAACCCGAAATCAAGCAAGCAAGGAGCCCATGACGCCAATGACAAGGAAGTAAACTTGAAAGACCTTCCTTTTCCTAATTCATATTTGCTTAGCAAAAGGTTTACTGATACTAAACATGAGAAAGATATTATTGATTTATTTGGGAGAGTAGAAGTTAACATCCCTTTGCTTGACCTTGTGAAAAGGGTTCCTGCGTATGCTAAGTATCTTAAAGACCTATGCACCAATAAAAGGAAGTTCAGACCGAATGAAAGAGTGCAAGTCAGGTCAAATGTGTCTATATTATTCAAACCACAAATCCCAATAAAATGCCAATTCCCTAGATCTTTCACCATCTTGTGCACTATAGGAAAAGTTACCATAGGAGGAGCCTTGTTAGATCTAGGGGCGGCCATTAATGTGATGCCTAAGTCTATCTACACATCATTGGGAGTCAAGAGTCTAAAATCTACATCTGTAGTTCTACAATTGGTTGATAGGTCTCTTAGGCATCCAGTGGGCATTATAGAGGACATTTTGGTCCAGGTAAAGGGTTTGGTCTTTCTAACTGACTTTTATGTGCTTGACATGCCTTCTGAAGTTGTGCAGGACACTACCTTGATTCTCGGTAGACCCTTCTTAAGGACTGCTAGTACTATAATTAGCATGAAAGAAGGTACCATCACTATGGAGGTAGGAGATCAATAAGTGTGCTTTTTACGAAATAATGAAACATCCCCATGAGGATTATTTGCTTTTAGGAGTTAACATGTTTGATATCATTATTGATGATGCATGTTCTAAATTTGAAATCCAAAATGGTTACTCTCATTCTGCATTGTACTCATTGAATTCTTCGATTGTAAATGACGACCCCTTAGGAGAAGGGTTTTTCGTTACTGTTTCAGGTGAATCTGTAATTGAGGAGACTGACATTGACACAACAAGTGGTAACTTCATCTTACCATAACATGGCAGTCTGTCGAAGGTTCACCAAGAGAATCAAAAACCTTTGTAATCATTAGGTTGTTTCTCTCCTTCACTTGTTTACTTAATTTTGCTCTGTGACTAATTATGACATTATGGATGCATTAGTTTATTGAATGAGTGTGGGGGAGAAACCAATCAAGTAGGACATTAGCTTAGCTTTTAGTCTACGTAGTTTTTCAATTCAATAATTCCTCTCTTGTTTTATGTTTGCTGTAGTTTTCGGCTTGATACATGATACATCTTCAAGTTTGAGGACATCAATGTGATTAACTATGTTGCATTTTGTTTTCTTGAGCTATTCTGATGCCTTATGACTTTGTATATGGTTTAAGTGTACTAAGTATCCAGCTTGTGCTAAGTTTGTTTGTGAGTCATTTTTATCATCTCTGTCTTCCTAAATTTTCTTTTTGGGTAAACTTCGCTGCGATGTGAAATCCGCATCGCCGTAGCAAACTTACCTTATTTCCTTCATATTGCTCTTAGGAAAATTTCACAGCGGCATGGATTCCGCATCGCCGCAGCGAAAGTTCCTCACATCTTTTCTATTTCTTTTATGCCGCAGCAAACATACCTCATTTTTTTCTATTCCTCTTGGGTTTATTTCACTGTGGTGTGCATTCCACGTTGCTACGGCGAACTTCCTAGCTTTCTTCTCTATTCCTTTCGGGTTAATTTTACTGCAGCATGAGTTCATGTCATTGCAGCAAAACCTTGATATTTTGCTATTTTAGCGACTAAGGTTAAGTTTACGGCGACGAAAGTTTAATATGTTGCAAAATTGATGCGGTGAAACTACCCTTCCACCCCTATTTTCTCTTAACGTTTCGTATTCCCTCTGTCCCTTTTTGTCATTTCACACCCCAAAACCCTATTTAAACCCCCCAACCCCCCTTCTTCATCTCCCTCTCCAATTCTTCACTACTGCCATCCTCGCCTTTCCTTTTCCTTCCGGCTCTCTATGCATTTTTCTTCAATCTTCGTAAGTATTTTCTTCTCTTCATTTTTCTTAGTTTTTGTATTGTTTAGGGTAGATTAAGTTTTTTTATCCTATTCTCTTTACCTTTTTCCCTTTTAGATTCATTTTGTTTAGGACAGTTTGTTTTGCTCGTTTGTTTAGTTATATTTTGGTATGCATTTCTGCAGGACAATGCCTCATATTAAACTTCCTATCCCTACTACCCCTCCTAGCCCCCCTAGTGATTCTGATTCTTCTAATAGTTTTACTTTTACGAAAATCACTAAGAAAGTAGACACTAGCCCTTTTATCAAAAAGTGACCCTTTCCTTTATTTCCCCTCGATAATCCCTTCGTGCAATAGCTTATTGCTTTACAGCTCACAGGATTAGTCAAACCTCGTGATCAAGGAAATGATAAATTTGTTCCCATTCTATACATATGCCAGATTCCATAACACCATGGAAATTAACTTTCGTGGTATTAAAGTACCCAATGCATTCACCACCGCTAGTATCCACCGTCATTTCAATCTTCCTCCCATTCTCCGTTGCCACTATGATTAGATGATCTATAATTATCCTTCAGACGATGTTATTCGCACCCTCTGTCAAGAGGGTGCCAAATGGCATCGACCCCGATATTACCAACACTACCTTAAATGATCTGATCTCTGACCCGCAGCTCGTCCTTAGCTTCATTTAATCTGCAACAATATTGTCCCGACCACCCACCTCGCCTATGTAACCAAATAACAAGCCTTACATATCTACCCCCTGATGACTGGTTGCCCGGTCGACATAGTTGATGCCATCACCTCCACCCTACATGACTCCATCACTACCACCAAATTTACCGATGCCATCACCTTTCTTCATCTCATCACTGACATATTTTGAGCACACAATGTCCCAAAATTAGAAACTGACATCTATTTTGACCCAGCCCCACTCTTTAGGTATAGTCTTCTTAAACAACCTACCATTCACCCACCTCGTCCCTTCACCCATACTCAAGATATTGGTGCAACCTCTGCAGCTACGACACCAGTTGAGCATGATCCTTCAGCTCAGGATGCTCTTGAGCTCGTGACTTTATAGACCCTTGCTAGTAAGGTGGATGGACTTTGTGTGGACCTCTCCCATCTCTGAGATACTCTCTTCTAGGAGATAGCACGACAGAAGGAGAGAGAGGTTTTATATGATCGGGATAGGTGGTATCACTGGCGCATGGATGCATTGCTCACCGAGCATTTACACTTATAGTTACCATCTGATGAAGATGACCCCCTGAGTGGCGCTGACACATCGAGAATTGATCCCTCTAGACATGAGGATGATCTTCCTATAGAGTAGCTTGAGTCATTTGTTCTTTTTGTTTTAGCTAGTTATGTTTTAGTTTTCAGTTTGTTGGATAATCAGTTATATTTTTGTCATTACAAAATTAATGGATGGTTGTTTATATAATTCTCATTGTGCTTTTTCCGATATGTTGTTATTCAATAGCCTTCCACTTACTTTTCATTGCATCATGGTGTTTTAATTTTTATTCACATTGAGGACAATATGATGTTTAAGTGTGGAGGAGGTTATTCCATTTTGACAATTTTTATTTATGCATCATTTTTGGCCATTTAATTGCATGTGCAAGTCATTTATGTGTCCTTTGCAAATTTTTTAACTTGGTAATTGAGGTGAATTGCATTTTTCAAGTGTTTTTGCAAATTTTTGCCATAGCAAAATCTTGGTTTTGCCACGACGACGCTGGGAATTAGTGGTTCGTCACGATGAGACATTATTCCTCTCATTAAAGAAATTGTTTTAATTCCCTCATTTCAATAATTCTCCCAACTGAGATTCTTTTCACTCCTGTGTCTTAAGGATTTTATAAATTTCAAAGTTGTTCATGTGCTTTAGAAAACACCATCTATGTTTTTAAATGATAGTTGATTTTGGTTAATTTCGTTTTCAATGTTTTCATGAGAAGCAAGTGAGGGTACGCTGAGAGAGTAGCATTATGCATTTTTAAACCTTGGGATTGCTTAATTGAGATACTAACCTTGTTGGAAGGATATTTGGGCCTGAATTCTTTCATTTCTGTGTGTATATACTTAATTTCATATCTCTCTAGAACTTGTTTTAATTCTTGATCAAAGCTTGATGAACTAAAATTTTGTTAATATGATAGAGGCATTCTTTTCAAAACCTTAATTACCCAAACACAAACCCCAAACACTTAACCTTTGCCAGCCCATTTGAGCCATCTTTTGAGTGCATACATATTTCATAATTAACGTTAATTTCTCATCTCCATTTAAAGATGTTCTAAAAAAAGAGAGGAAACAAGGGTTTCTATATAAAATAAATGAAAGAAAAAGTTCCAAAAGTTTCAAAATGTCAAAAAAAGAAAGCTTTCTCAAAAGAGAAAATTTATAAAAATTGTGTTAAATTATGTTTGTTGTTTGTTTAAATATTTTCTTACGCATAGTTGACGTTTGTTTCGTGAGAAAAATAATTGTGATGCATGTACTCATTTTTTTCTTCTTCTATTCAATCTATTTCATTTAGCTTTCCGTATATTGCAACCTTGAAAAGTCTTCTTGATTTTCAAAATTATAGTTCTTGTGCTGGAGAGGTAGAATTATCACAAACTTATGGAAGAGAATGGACTAAGCAGATTGTAAAGTGAAGCTATCCCAAAACAAATAAGTTGAGAGATTAAATAGATTACCTTGAGAGAAATCTCTTTTACCCAATATCTTGGATTAAATACCTTTAGTGTTTATTTTCTTAGTGGTCTTTCAGTCTGCCTGGGTTGATTTTTAAGGATGTGACTTAACTGATTCTCTACTCTCATTTTTAAGCATGGTTGTAAATTTCTTTTACACTTGTGTCTCTTTGACTTTTATAAACTTTGTCCAGGAGTACAAAGGTCTATATGTAGGGAAATTTGATTGAACCCAAGTTTCCTATATCAATTGGTGACAATTTCATGTTTTTTATTATACTTCTTGGCTCTTATTTTTGGATTTTGTGCTTAATTTAACTCTTGAATGCTTGTCTTGAATTAATATAGTTTGAAAGTAAACTTGTCACAACTAATTAGTAATTGCACTAAATTGATTTTTAGAACAATTGATACTGCAAACTACTATTTTTCATTGTAGGAGATTCAAAAAGTAGAGCCAAAGAGTGAAGACCAAAAGCACAAGTCAAAAAGTCAATAAGGGCAACAAGCAAGTTCATCGCGATGACACTGATGTTTCACTGCAGTGAAATCGAAAGATTTTTTAAAGAGATCTTTCGGGAAAAGTTTGCCGCGGCGAAGACAATGTTTGTGCTGCAGCGAAAGCTAAAATTTATTGAAGAAATCTTTCGGGAAAAGTTCATCGTGAAGAACTCATCCTCTCGTCGCGGCGAGGCGTTCAAATTGACACAGACCTAGACAATTTTTGAAAAATTAACGAACTGTTCATCCCAATCCATCAACCCATTTCATGAAAAAATCTATTTTAGGCTAACTTACAAAAGGAGAGGAGAGCTCACATCGCTCATAGACATTCTATCCTCTTCATGTAACAGACCATCGTCTTCTCTCATTGATATCAATTTCTTTCATTTTCCACAATCGATTACTACCATGGGTGTCTCCAATTGTGAAGTCTATTGGAGTTATGCGTGGCTAGGCATCTCGCTCCTCTTGAAGATGTAACAATGGCTGGAGTTCAATGGGCTTAAAAGGCGAGTAGCTTAATCCATGTTCAACTATGATTTATGAACTCATAGGTTTAGGATTTGTAATTTGTAGTTGAACATTCTTGATTAGAGTTTAATCAAGTGTTGGATATTCAATGTGTGGTTTAGATTTGTTGATGTAGAACTTTAAGCTTAAATATATGAAGTCTCATATATGTCCATTTGTGATCTTGTTGAATCTCTTTTATCTTGCATAGTTGTGTTTGATATTGAGTTGATTTGAGATCCCAAATGATTTGTTGCATTGACTTACCCACTACACACACTAAGAGCATTTAATAAGGTCTTAAGAAATGGAGTTCATTGATTAAGATCTTAGACTTAAAGAGTTCTTTAAGGTTTACCCATTTGAAACTTAGTGATTTCCATTCCCATCAAAAATTGATTTCGAACTATGATGGCCAAAGCTCATTTTCAAGAGGATACTAACCTTATTTGATCATTTGCCTTTATCTTTCCGTTTTTCCATTCCCAAAAATCCAAAAATACATTTTACACATTTTTCTTACAATTTCATTTAATATAGTTAAGGTTTCCAAAGACAGAACCCCCTCCTTACCAAATTAGCTTGCATTTCATAATATAAAGGTTAGCTTAGGTCCATTCGTTTAGATTCTGATTAAGTGAAATGACCCGAGGTTGCATCCTATATTGAAATCCTTAGATTATATTTTTGATTTGACCTCCATGGGTACGAACTAAGGTCCGGATCACTAACCCTTTAAATTCATATTTTTTCCTCTTCTACATCTAACTTATCTCTCTAAAAATTGGTTGCCACCTTTTACACTCTCAAACTATCTTAACTTTCTCTTTAATCTTTCTTATGTTTTTCACTTCTTTATTTGATCTTTCACCTAGATAAACATTTCTCCTACATAAATCTAGTAATTTCCACAAAAAATAACTTCTTTAGAGTGATTCTTACAAGATTTTGTTAAACTTTTTTCTCTCACATTTTATGGTTGTTTTTGTGTATTTTTGTTATGTTCATGGTTGATTTTTCCAATATACACTCATTCAGGGAACCAAAAACCAAACAAGTTGTTAAACACTCACAACTAAAAGGGAAAACTCAAGTGTTAGGCAAGGGTGCACGTGATAGGGCTGTAGATTATGGAGGGCCTTTTCTTATTTATTCAGAAGAATAAAGTATTTAATTTCAAACTTTTCACTCTAGAATTGTGATTGCATCTAGATGCTTTGATTTTGAAATTTTAGAAAATATGGGGTTAAACGAAAAGATTGAGACCTTGAGTGCGAAAATTAGATTGGAAAAAAATTCATTAATTTTGATTATATGGTATGTACGGAATTAACCCTCAAATTTGGATAATTTTTGTTTCGACTGAGGGGTTAACCTTATAATTTAGATTTTGATATTATTAAAGAAATTAGTGGTTTTCCTAGATCAATCATGATTGAAAAACATGATGACTTTCGTGCTAAGCAATATTGGAAGAAATTAATGGGGTTGGACAACTTTGTTGTGTAAAATGCCCACAATAATGTTATTATTAGTACTGAACATTTGTTACTACATAAATGTATATGTCATACTGTGTTTGGCAAATCTGAAAGTAATAAATGTTCTATTAAATTCTTATTCATACTTTGGTTTATGGATTATGAGGTCAATGTTTGTAATTTAACCCATATATTTAACACAATAGTTACTTATCTTGAAAATAAAAGTATTTATCTTAGCATGGGTTATCTTTTTTCTATGCTTGCTATATATTATGGTGTATCTATTGAGGGACTAATTGTTGTTTTTCCTGAGTTTCTTTATCACACCCATTTAAGGTGAGCTTAGATTCGGATGGTCCATAACATGGAATTTAGGGATATTGGTTCCAAAACTCATATGAAATATAGGGTAGGACAAGCTAGCTCTAGTTTCACACCAGCATAACATCAAACTGAGGTCTTTTCAAGTGAAGAAATGGAAGAAAATGAAGAGGAAGGATAAAAGAAAGTCTTCAATTTAGTTGTTAAAAACAACAAACTTATGGCTGAGCATATGAACATTATGGAGGCGCAAATGAAGGAGCTGGCATAGGAACAAAAAATAATGATGCAACATAATGAAGATTCTAAAGTATTTCACTGCTTAAGTGTTTAGATTCTTTTGCTCACACCGTCACCACCTCAATCTCCTTAAGTATTTCTTGCTCTAAAATTTTCATTTTTTATTATTTATTTATTTTTATATGTATTATTTGGTCTCTCACATTGAGGAAAATGTGTTATCTAAGTGTGGGGATATTTATACATTGGCATGTCATATATATGTGAATTTTTCATATCATATGGTGTTATTTTTAATTAGGTTAACATTTTGTTGCTTATGTGTGAATTGTGTCAATGGAAAGAATTTAATGGAATTAATTTAGTTTTGAACACGGCCATCTAGTTTGTAAAGGCATATTGTTTTATGAATTTTATGTTTCAAGTAACATTGGATGAATATGCATGTTAATTAGGATATAATATCTATTCTTCACTTTAGTGAAGTTTTTGGTATACATTTATAATTATGTCAATTGAATTGGTTAGCATTATTTGTAACCTTTCATGAGATTGATTGACTAAAAAGAAATAAGGTAGGTTAAGAAATAAAAAAGAAATTTAAATAAAATTCTTATTTCATTGGCCCTTTTTGAAAAAATTGGGTTAAGAATAGAGATCGTAGCTAGTCGAGAATGTGATATAGTTGAGTAATTGGGGAAATTCACGACAAAATGTTTGTCTTCATGTAAAAAGGCTAGAATGACATTTCAACCAAGCTATACCAAAAAGATGGCCTAGTTGAGTAACTAGGGGACATTTATGGCAAAGTTTTTGCCTTCACATAAAAAAACTAGGTCAATATCAAAGAAGATTTTTAAAAATGTGTTTTAATAAATAAAACCTAGAGATATTTTTAATTAGCAAAAATTTTCATGAAAGGATACTTAGTGATAGTTGCATTTTTTATTGATCATTAACTATAAATGCATGTTTATAAGTGCTATAGGTGTATGAATAGGGTGTTAATATTTTGATTGATACATATAATTAATTCAAAGTACCTAAACATGAAAGGAATAGGTTAGTATGTTGGAATATTTTGAATGATTAATATTTGCGGTTAAATTGATTCCATAAGATTCAATGCCATTGTATTATTACTACATGCTGCATGAATATATGATTATATGTTTTTGTGTTCGATTTATGTTTATGTTTTTGTTTTTGCTTGACAATAAGAAAAAGTTTAAGTGTGGGGATGTTGATACGTATAGATCATACTATGTTTTCCTAGGTTGTTTTAGTGTGTTTTTCAGTGTTTCTTAAATAATTATCATATGTATAGGTTTAGAATTGTTTTATTGTAAGTGTTTGTTTATATTCTAAGTGTTTGTGTAGTTTAGAGCAAGAATTCAATCTTAATTTTATGTTTTATGAGGTGTATGATGTGTTTGTGATTGTTGGAAATTAGGAAATTGAAGAACAAAGCAGACGGAGGTTACATAAAGGCTATCACAATCATGTATAAGGGGCACGATCATGATAGTTATTCATAGGGCTTAATGGCTTTGTCATGATTATGCATATTGAAGCAAGATTGTGACAAAGAGGTTAAAGCATAGAGCACGATTGAGACTATAAGGTTTTTTAAATGTTTTTTAGAGGGCTATTTTTGGAATCGAACAAAGTGGGTAAACCCTAGAAACAGGCCCAGAATCCTAGAGCATTATATAAGAACGTGAAATACAACAAAAAAAACACACCAGTAATTAATCAAAAGTAAATCAAAATGGAGAGATCAAAAAAAACATCAGGAAATTCCAACATTCTAGATCAAGGCTTCAACGTAGTTTTTATTCTTTTCATTTTTTTTCTTTCATTATCCTTGATGTATAATTGGATTTCTTTGATGTCAAACATATCTATAGATTTCTAAATTTAGGTTAGGAATTCTGGAATTATTTTGTGACTTTTAATTATTGTCAATTTCAATACATATTTTTATGTTTATGATAATTATTTTTGTATAAACTTGACAACAAATCAAGAGAGTGAGTCAAAGTAATTAGTGTTAGGTTATACAATGAGAGCTGGAAAGTTAATATACCCACAATTATCAAATTAATGATTAATCCAAGAGAGATCTTGGTTGTGAAATTGATTATCTAATATAGTACTTCAAATTTTATTGAAAAAGTTAGGAATAGTTTTGTAAATTGAGAGATTACAAATTTGTAAACATCAAATTCAATTAAGTTAATTGATTAGATCTTAAGAGAGAGTAATCAAAACATTAGAAACTCTATGATGAAATATAAATTGAATTAACAAGATTAAAGTAAACAGAATAAGGAAAGAATAGTTCTTAAGTATTTGTTATTGATCAAACCCTAATTTTAATAGGTAACTCACTGTTTATTTGATTGTTTTGATTTTTGTTATTTAATTTTAGCTCAAATCAATTTCTGAATACCTTAGACAAAGTTATATTCAAATTGTTTAAGTTTTTATGAATCCGCTTGGGAACGATAATGTCTTATAATATAAGATATGATTTATATTCTTGTGGGTACTAAGAGTTATTTTAGATATAAGACTTGCTCAATAAGTTTTTTGTGTCATTTATGTTGATTTTAGCATTAAGATGATTTGAGTTCCTTTTATTTAAGGAAAATTTTTCATTCTTATGTGCTTGTGCCAAGTGAACTATGCCCTTTTTTTTTAAAAAAATAACATCATCCACAAAGACTTTTATGTTTCAATTGATCTACATATGAAGTATGGAATTGTTAAGCCTCTAATGAGTTGCTTAGTTACTTTTAATCTAATGTTATAACAATAAATTTTATTATAAATAAAAACGTCATTGTTCCTTGTCACTTTCATAAATACGAATCTCATTATAACTCAAGTATAAATCAATAAAACTTAACCATTATTATTGTGGCATCTATAAAAAGATTTAGAAAGTAGGTAACTTCCCCTAGTTTATGTTTTGTTTAGGTATATAAAACTGAAGCATATTTACCACTTACTATTATATGGTTATTAGTAACCCTTAGTGCTTTACATCATCAACTAGCCTTTTTCTTACTTTCTTCGGTTGTATGCCCATTAAAGTTTTGGCTGACACATTCACTCATATTAAGGTTTAGGAGACCCATTTAACAAATCTGAAACTTAAAAGGAAGCCCTAGAATGATGAAGATCTAACCTTGAAGATATTCTCTCCCTTTGGTTATCAGTATCCAAACATGTTTTTGTTTTTTAATTAAAAAGAAACTAAAAAAAGAAAACAAAAGTAACAATAGAAATATATAAGTGGAACTAAACGACCCCTAAATAAACATCATTAAATTTTTGGCTTCTTTTGATTTTTGCATCCACTATGGAGTTTACAAATGTTTCCCCAAGCAAATTTCTTTAATTGGGATCTGTTATAGTTACTATCTTCATTAACAATCATATTAATGACTTTAGTCAGTCATCCTTCTCCATTCATTTAGTTTGAAGTCCTTAAATAACGTTTAAGCATATATTAGTCTTAGCCTTAAAACTTGTGTCCCTATGAGTGGGAATATTCATCCCTTTTGAGAAAATTGCTCTAGGTGCCCTACTTAGGGTCGTTCCTAATATTTTATAGGCCCTGGGCGAAGTAAAAAAAAAAGGGCTTCAATAAATCGACAATATATAATTATAACATAATTGAACTACAAAAAGAACAAAAACACCTATATGGAGCTGGAAGAAGTATGTAGGCACAGCAGAACACCAATAGCTTGACAATATATCACAAGGATATATCATTGGTATTATATCTATGACAGAGGGGGAAAATAAAGAGTAAAATTTAATATCCTATATTAAAAATGAAGAAACAAAGAGCAAATTTTAATTATAGAGAAACACTAATTTCTAAAAATACAAGAAATTAACATACTTAGGAAAAGAACTTCCTAAATCATAATATTAAAAATCTTAAATACCATTTTCAATACTTTTACTATTTTATATTTTATCTTTGTGTATTGAACTTTTACATCATTATTCTAATGATCAAGAATATTATTTAGATTTTTAATTACTATATTTTTAATTATCCGTACATTAACTTATCGAATCCTCACATTTGACTCTAGTCATATCATTACTAAACTTATGTGAACTTCTACAAGAACACAAATCAAACAATTATTACGGTACTTGGGGCAAGGTATAATGAAAATTACAATTGCAAAGATTAAATTATTTATTATTGTTTAATTATATTTTTATAAATAATAAGTAATCTAAAAAAAGAAGAAACACAAATAAACATAATATCATTTAATATTAATGCTTTCATTTAAAAAGCTAATATAGTGTCCATATGAATGGCATATTACAAATTAATTATAATATATTCAAATATTTAGTAAGCTAAAAATACATTAAAAAACTTAGAAACTTCACCTTTAAATTATCATTAAAAACTTAGAATTTAGAATGTGAAAATCTTTTGTTGTAAAATTTAAGTTGGAGTATTTTGGATTCATATATTGATGGTCATAAAAAAAATTATAGTGTAAGAAACTTCAAATGAATTTATAAGTATAAGAAGCTAAAAATTAATGTTAGTAAGAAACTTCAAATGAATTTATAAGTATAAGAAGCTAAAAATTAATGTTAGTCTTTGGAAGGTGAAGAGATTATGTAGTAATATGGGAATTACTGCAATTATTAAATGGCATTTAATAGCCTCCAATTATTAAAACAATGAACGTTGGAATGATGCTAAAATATATATGAAAGTGGGCCCTTAACAAGTGTGTGTTTTGATATATGATTCTAGCTTTAGGAAGTCATTGAAAAACAATGAACAAAGCTTGTAAAAGAATGATCGTGGTAGTGAAAGTGGGCCCTTAATAGGGCAGGGCCCTGGGCAGGTTGTAACGCTAGACTCTCTGAGCCTTTTTGTATTGGTTTGTACTTGAAGATACTACTGTGTAATGATATATACATGGTTGTATATGAGTTCAAAAATGTATTTGAATGCTTTTGGAATATATGCCAGTGATATATAATGTTATATGCCCTTATATGAACCTAGAGTTCATCAGTATGCGAATATTGGAGATTTCTGATATATAAGCTTCTAAGTGTGTAAAACCGAGTCCATTGGATGGATATGGCCATGGTGGTTGAGTTAAATGTGTTCTAATACTTTAGAGGTGATTAGACATGATTTGTAGACTTATTGGACATTTAGAAAGTTTAACTGGAAAAGTTGATGTACATAAGGGCTTATTTGCAAATTGTTAAAAGTTAAGAGACTTAAATGTAATTTTTCTATTCTTGGAGGACCAACATGTAATTTTATAAAGTTAAAAGACTTAATTATTATTTTCCAAAGTTTGGGGACCAATATAAAAATAAAAGTTTTGGTCATTCCCAAATTTTGGACTTAATTACAAATTTAGGAAAAAGTTTGGAGGGTATACTGGTAATTGCACAAAAGCTAAGGTCAAAAAGGTAATTTCACCATGTTTGGTCAAAGAAGAGTCAATATTCTAGACCCTTCTTCCTTGAATGGCTATGCTTCCCACCATTAAAGATTAGAAACACTTTGTTTTAATTGAAAGAAAGGAGAAGAGAGGAGGAGAAGAACCTATTCGGCCATCACTAAAATTCTGCATTATTTTTTATTCTCTAACCCAAATCAAGGTGTTCTAAGTTAATTTTGGATCAAGGAACTCAAATCTATCATTAGATTTGAGAAATTCTTAAAGGATTTCAAGATATCACCAAAGGAAATTTTAGGTAAATTTTGTATCATCTCCCTCTATATTCCGATTTTCAATTTGGTTTAAGATATGTTGTTCTCCATGCTTGCATATGCATGAAAGATGGTTTTGATGAATGAAATGAGTCATGGAGAAGTCTCCTTAAGCTGAAACCAAAATGTTCTCTTTTTTTATGAAAGTTGTGAAAATTTGAATATCTTTTGAAATGAAATTGATGGTTTAAATGAATTCTATGGTGTTAATTGTATATGAATAATGTGAATTGATGATGAAAAATGAAGAAGATGTATATTGTATAAGGCTTGGTCGAAATGATGGGGGAAGAAATGGACTAATGTAATGTGTTGTATAACTATGATGAAT
Source organism: Erythroxylum plowmanianum (assembly GCA_025531925.1). Lineage (NCBI taxonomy): Eukaryota > Viridiplantae > Streptophyta > Magnoliopsida > Malpighiales > Erythroxylaceae > Erythroxylum > Erythroxylum plowmanianum. Next base: position 24,760,182 of record JANVCQ010000004.1, read on the forward strand.
ATGGCTTACATGAAGGGAATTGGATTGAATGGAGTGGTGAAATGTGTTGTTGTTTGGAAGTGTTTGTTATATAACAAGATAGGAGCATGAATTACTATGATAAAGTCTTGAAAATATGACTTGAAAGTTATGCAGATTAGGTATTTGATAAAATGTCTAAGTGAACTTGGCTTAGGATCTAAGGATTTGCACTGATATGCATTATAAAACGGTTTTCATGTTTACTTATAGTAAACTTGAATGTTTACTTAGATTGATGAGTTGTGGCCTAATGTGCTTGGATAAAAATGTGCTTAATTATGCTTTGAAATGTGTAACTATTGGATTAAAGGCATTAAATGCCTAGGAAAATGCAAAAGAAAGCTTATGTGAATAATAAGGGAAGTAAAATATGAGAAGCTTAATGGCTGAATCCTATAGCTTAAAGATAGTAATATTGTGTTTTATATACTTATGTGATGGTGTATAAATGTGAGGTGCATGTTTGAGTAGTAATACATTGTATATTTTATGCATAAAGGCTTAGGACCTGTGAATCAAGGAGCTTGTACAGAGGATTATTGAAGTCAAAGGAATGTACAGCTTCTTTTGAGGTGATTTGGGGAGACCATATCTCTCAAATGGGATTAGGACATCCTAAGACATGTATGATGACTTATATGTGAATTTTGAACCTAGGTAATGCATAGTAGAATTGGATCTTAAATGGATGCTAGTATACTTGTGTATTTACGAAACGACATTGTTTTGAATAACACTTTGCATTTGGAGTGCAAAAGATGACTTTTGTTGCATGAAATAATGTTTTGCAATTTACATATACATAATTGAGTCATGTTTGTTGCATGTATGTGTTCTCTTTTATCTTAGACTCAGGACAAGGTTCCATTTTATCGATTGGACTGATCAATAACGGCATGGTGCCTTACTTGACTTTAGTACTAAATATTTATATATGATTTTTGTGATTGGTGAGGTAACAATGTGCCATTCGTGTGCTAGGCATAACAAATTAAGCGACCCTCGTACCTTTAATGCTGGTACATAAAAGTCAAGTCCTTATATTGACACCTTTCTATGGGACTTATGGGTGAATGCACACCTAGAGGTTTGGTCACCGATGAGGACATCAACTAGGATTATGACGTTCTTGTTGACCGTAGTTGGACTCACTATAGATGAAAGTGCAGCCAACATTGGGAATCGGTAGGTGTGCACACTAGTTTGGCCAACTAGTGGTGATGCACACAATTATTTTGGCCTATTGTGAGATTTGGTTTCTTGACAAGATTTGATTTATACATGTGATACTTTTTTGCTTTTGTGTAATAGAACTGGAACCTATGTTCACTAGATGAGTGATTAATAGGCTAGGCCTATGTGGTTCCTAACCAGTATATACTGAGTTATAGGCTAGGCCTATGCATTTCTATGTTATGTATGTTCACTTTATACGTGGTTATGTGCCTGCTAGAAAAACCTGTCCTTAGGTTATCTAGACCATCTTGGTGTATATTGGGTTCTATTTGTGATATATGTTTTTTTCCTGCTCACTGAGTACATAATATACTCACCCCCTCCGCCTTCCAACCATGCAGGTTAATTTGGTGAGCTTGAAGTTTTAAGTAAATCGTGCAGTCTTTTAACATTTTTGGGGCATTATCGCACTGACGTATTCTCGATTTTATATTTTTGTTGTATAGTGGCTCATGAACTATTTTTATTAAACTGGTTATGTTGATATGCTTTATGATTTTGTAAATTAACTCTTGAGTATCTTGTGGTTTATAAATGACCTTATGTATGAACTTTTTGTGCTGTTATTGAGATTGCTCTTAAGTGGACTTCAAAGTCCAAAAGTTTTGGTAAAGTTTTAATGTGAAAATAGACATGCGTTTAAAACTGATTTGCAAGTGTTTTGATTAAGTTTTGGGATTTTCATAATACAATCATTGTTTTATCCAAATGTTTTTAAAGGATATTCAATTAGCCTTGCATAGTTAGATTAAGGGTCCCGTGAGTGTCCTTAGCCCGAGTATGTCGTAGTTGTCATGTGCCCAATGTGGTATCGGGTCATGACATAGGTGCCCTACCTGCCCTTGCCCAAGGTCAGGATCGACCCTTTATAAGGGTTCAGTGATAGTTTGCTTAAGGTTCCTACATTCCCTTTTTTCATGGTCATGATCTTAATGGAATGCGCACTAGTTTTCTATCGATAACTTCACTGGTAGCATAAGTTAGGCAGTCTTTATTAGATCCTACTTCCTGATGAAGTTTAAAATATGATTAATAGATGTATTTAATATAGGTAGTTTTATTTTTGTTCTTCCTTCTAGCGCACCCTCCTTTTTTGGTTGTTACACAACTCCATTTTCTCCATTAGAGGAAAGGTATTACTCTTGTGCCTTATGTTGCCTATGCTTTGAAGATCTGCTTGACTAGTTTATAGATAACTCAATTTCCTCTATGTTGTTATATATTCTAACACTTTTTTAAACCTCCTCAAAGCATGCACTGTCCATCTGTAAGGATTTCCATAAGGAATAATGTCATCTCAACATTTTTTTGAAGGAAGTAACACTAATAGGGGTATTTGGTCTAGGTATTTGGGTGACCTAAATGCTAAACTATTTTAGGTTATCTCGAAGAGTCTCACCTAAATTTGTATTATCTCAAATTGGATTACTTAATCTTGAGAGCCTGTATCAATTGCTAAAGAAAAGGGTCTTAACCATGATCTTTAAATGTCTAAATTTTGCTATTGATATTGTGGAGAGTGTTTAATAGTAATCTTTTATTGGGCTTGCCAATGTAGATGAAAAGGTGTTACACTTTATTACATCTAATGCTTCATACAAATCCATCATTTTTGTAAAACTTACTGTGTGATCACATGGGTTTCTCATCATATTATAGGGCTCTAGTAGTGATAGATTAAGTTTTAATAATAAAGGTTCAAGTAGTACAATACTAATGAAATTTTTTTAAAATTAATACATATTGGTTCTTGATTTTACTCTTACATCACATCAGGTAAAGTAGGTTTCAAGATGTGGTATGGGTTTGGCTATGACATTGCTCTAATTTGCATACCTGTTTGGACTATAATATGCCTCATTTAGCATTAGTTTTCTCTGTAGTGTACCATGCGTGGTTTGGATCTACATCATGAGTTTCTAGAAATGAAGGACTATATTAAAGTATTGTGTTTATAGCCATTAATTATTATTATGAGACTTCCGTAACTGAAGTAAAAAGGCATTTATAGGAAAAGAAGGGGGTGGGTTTTGTTAAAAGGACTAACTCACCTCCAAAAGTTATCTTGAGAAGGAGGGTTTGCATACTATTATAAATGGCTGAATGTACTCACATTTGTCTAATGTGGGATTCTTGACACACCACCCTTAGCCCAAAGCAGGGCTGGACATCTGTTGGGCATATTAGGCAAAGGGATAGAACTAGGCACCACCCCAAACCATCGATACAAACAGGCATTGATACAATTAGGCCTTTTAGCATGCTATCAGAGTAGGTTTGGTCCGGATTATTAATTTCTTAATTGTCCATCTAAATGTCTAGTCCTAGTGGTCCAGTCCAGTTAACACTGCATTTATTTCAAGTGACAACTAGATGTCCAGTCCTTGTCGTATTTGAGGGGGAGTATTAAAGTATCCCATATTGACTAAATATGAAAATGTTAAAGTGTTTATAAGTGGTAATGGTCTACTATCCAAATGACTAGTTCTAATCATTTTGACAATGGTTGACCCAAGCCCAATTATTGTTAGTGGACTTTACACTTTGCCTATATTAAAAAATCTAATAGTTTTGACTAAGTTTATGAGGGAGGAGGAGGTGATACTGCTAGTTCCATTTCTTTTTAACAAGGAGATCATATAGGTTTATGATAACTAGTTTCACTGTTACCAAGATTAACTGACATCAAATGATAAGTATGAAATTTCTAAATATCTAGATTCCCTAACCTTAAGTCTAACCTCAAAGATAAGATGCTAGGATTAATGTGTTTCCCTTTAGTATATGGTCCAACTAAGCCAAAGTTTAGTCATTATATTTAAACGACTACTCCAATCTAGCTATAACCTACTTGATACCAGCACAAACTTACCCATATCATTTATAATTAAAAGTACACCAACTACTTGTTGGTGTATGCCCTACAATCAACTGCTTTATTGTAGATTTTGTTATATAATTAGTTAAAGCGTTATTTATCTTTATGTATTTGTCAATAATATTTGATATTTTAATAATAAATGTGAAATCCCTAAAATAACTACTATGCAATTGAAAATTATAATAAAATCATAATTATAAGATGAAAAATTGTTCCTAATTACAGTTTCATTAAGACGAAATATTGATGAAATGATAAAACTAACACACGTTATGCTTCTTTCTTATAAAAATTGATTGATCTTATAAATTAAAGTATGAAGATACTTAAATAAACATGTATGTGCTTATTAAAGAATAAGTTCATTGAATTGACTTGATTATGAGAATACTAAATAGAATATGAACTATATGGAAATAATTTAGTTAATAAATAATTGATCACTCTAAAATAATTGGAGAGAATGTTCCACTATTCTTAATTAATAGTGACGTAAGAAATTCTTTGGCTAGAGTGAACTAAGATTTTAAGTGATATTTTTCAAATATAAATTATAAATCAGTTACTAATAAAATAAACATAATTGAATTTTTAAAAATAGACATTAAATCTGTACTCTATATTTAATTAAAATATTGGATGATGAAAGGATTAAATTATGCATCATAACAACATATGTAAAGGTCTTATAAAAATATTTTGACATTCGTAATATTTGGATGATCATGATATGTTGCTAGATATCAATGTTGATCTATGATTATAATTTTTTTAATTTCAAAATTAAAGATAAACTAAAAAGAGTTTTAATTTATCTAATTATAATTATGAATTAAAATAAAAAATTATAATCAATACCAACATATTAGGAACCTAATAGGTCACATATTAAAAGAAATAAAAATAAAAATTAATTAAAATTAAATTAGAATTAATTATAAATTTTGAGAAACTTTAGAGATTAAATATGAGATATTTAATTTTATTATAATTAAATTATAATTATAATTAGACATTCACTTTAGCTATAGTTAGGAATTTTAATTTTAATAAGAAAGAAACTCTTTTGTCTTTCTCTATAAATAAGAGGAAGTTATAATGAAACTAGCAATCCTACTTTTTCCTCTCAAATGTTAAGTTCTTTTTCCTTTACTCTAAGGATATCGTTAAAGTCTAGACCCATGGATAACTTATGGTTGACAATTAAAGAAGGAAATTTTATATAAGAATTCAAATAAAGTACACTTCATTCATTTATGATTCATATTTTTTAAGTTATTCAATCAAAAAGATCCCATCAGGAAATTTTAAAAGTTATTCTCTTGTTGTGCTCATGATTGGATCACAATTAATTTTCCAACAGTAGTATCAAAGTTACCATTAATTATTTAATCTGATTTAATTTGTTTGATTATTATCATTTAACTAAATTGAAGCTTAAAATTTATTAATGCAAAAGTTATATGGAATTAAAATTGCCTCACGTGCCTTTCCTTTTTTCAATGAATTGCCTAATATTGATTAGGAATAACAAAGTTAGGTTTTTTAATTTTTGAAAAATTAAAAATAAAAAGGCATGGTTTTTAGGAAAATTCAATATGTATGCCTCCTATATGTTTTCTTTATTTATACAAATTATTCGTGGCTTATAGCTTTGTACTGCTTCTAGAAACCCCTTTTTATTTTTGGAAACACTGTGAATGTCATTACTCTTGTATTAAAAAAGTAAAACGTGCTTATTTTACTCATGGAAAATTTTTCTGTATAGAATATGGTTACTAAAAACTCATATTTATATGCTCCATTGTATAAAGTCAAAGTTAACATACCCGATGCATAAGGCTTCCTGCTTTGTTGTGGTCTTGGGAAGGTTATAATATAATAGCCTTCCCTTTGTATTTTTATAAACAAATTGTTTTCATGACTTGAACTTGTGATCATTAGGTCACATCAACTTCACCAATTACTCTAAGGCTCACCCTTCTCTATTGTTTTAATTGATTTAGAGAAACCAAGATGCATGCTTCGTAACTTTTGATTAGTGAGTTAGAACTTTCTCTCTGACCATTCTCTTATATCTCTTCATGGATTTCTCGCTCTTTCCAGCCACTAAACTTGACTTTCGAGCACTTCTCCTCTATTCCACCCAACGCCATTGTTTTTCTACCCTCTCCTTTCTACCTAGTTGCTATGACTAGGGCAATCTTGTATTTCTCCTTCCTCTTTTTCTTCCTACCCTGCTTTTTCTATATTGTTATTGGTAACTGTCTTAAAACACCTAACTCCTACTATAATTAACTTTTCATTTAAACTTTAATGGAGTATGATTTCATCTTCTGTTTCCTCCCTACCTCTATCATAACCAAATCCTAAAAAGGTATCTGACCCATACTCTCCTTCTCATTCAACAAATCAACCAAGCATATCCCTAGCCCTCTCAAATCAAGTAGCGAGTGTGTATAAGAAGTATGATGAAATTGGAAAAACCTAGAAGAAGTCATAAGGAATAACTTGAACTCTTCCCTATTTTATAGTCCTCTTATTGAACTTAAAGGAAAGTTGATGGCGGCCCCAAGCATCGACATTTTACAAGAAGTTGTAAGGACATGTGAAGTGGAGATTATAGGCTTATTCATGTATAAACGTCTGACTTTCCTTATAATACAAGCATGGACTCAGAAAAATTGGAAAGGCAAAAGCATACAGGAGGTAATGTTAACTAAAAATGATAATATTATTTTTACCTTTAACTCAAAATTCGAAGCTCGAAAGGTGATAGGAGAAGTTCTTTGGCATATCTCACATGTAACATCCCGTTTCCTTACAAAGGGTTTGAACCCTAGAAATTGGTACATGTGAGAAAAAAAAAACAAAACAACACATCTCATGCTCATGCATTATATAAGGTGTACATGCACATGAATAGTTTATTTTGCACAGGAAAATGACTGTACATGCATTCATGACATTTTTCGGTATATTTGGTCATATATGTGATTATTATAAAAAAA